>MU227421.1:305676-334601 GCA_018584345.1 Thuja plicata
ACACTATATTTACCACCATGTCACCTGTACAGACTGATGCCGAACGAGATGGGTCAATTGGCAGTCCCATCCCTAAAATCTAGGGATGCTCCTAGAAACTAGGGAACACACCCTGTCATCCTGAAACTGAAACCATGGAATGGTCCAGTGGGACCTCACCTCTGGAAACTGCCACATCCTCCTAAAAAGTAGGGATATCCCCTAAAATCTAGGAACTGTTCCAAACTGGCTCCAAACTGCTTGTAAAGCCAAAATCCAGTCACTGAATGCACTGAATGAGTCCCTATCCATCTCCGCTAGCCTACGAGACTCCAATGATAGGCCAACTCCTCCGTCTCTGATGTCCACTCTAGAAAGGGGACATGACATTTAAATGCCTGAAATTGTCAAGAGACTATGATAATTTTGGAGGTAATATCATGACAATTCAATGTTTTATGGGGAAAGTATTTGCAAAATTAGATATATTGTCATAAATTGAAATGATATTTGCAACATCTACCAGATATATAGCTTATATTATATCTTTGAATATCCTTGTCATACTTAAGGCTAAATAAGATCAATTTCACGATGGCTTTATTCTTAATACTTATTTTCTGTGTATGTACACTGGAGGAATTTGTATTGTAATTTATTGTGCACGAGTCACTGGTTTGATGACAAGATGAAGGACATTAACTGGTAGCATGAATGATTTAATGTAAAGGTTTAATGAAAAAATGCTCTTTGGGCTCCTGGTACACAAAAGTATTACTTGTCCCTGACACAGTTTCTGTTTTTCAGACGTGTATCATGTTAGAGGATGCCTCACATCTCTTGGATCTTTTAAGGGCATGGATTGCACCCCCAAATGATGCTAACTCTGCTTCCAGGTGAATTGTGGAGATGTTTTAGTAGTAGGAGATGGGTGCGGAAATTTATTGCTTTTTGAATACAGTTAATTATTGTACTTATTTTATTTGTTGTTTTCTCCAAGGCCTTATGGTCATCCACAGATGATTCGATTTGGAGCCCACTTGGTTTTGGTTTTGAGGCATGTTCTTGGTGGTGATGCAATGGATGTTTTTAGGGAGAAACTTCAACTTATCGGTGATCTGATTCTTAATACGTAAGTAAAGTTTTGCATTTGTTAAGCATGTTCACTTCAACCTTTGACCTTTCATTTCCATTCTTCATTTATTTTTTCTATTTTATGATCTTCTGATCCCTGCATCATGTTATTGTATCCTATAAACAAAACTTAGTTTTCACTAGAGTATTAAACTAATTTCAAATGGTTACCTGACTTGAAAAATGTTGCTATTTCAGGTATGCAATCTTTCTTTTTTCGCAGAAGCACGAGGAATTGGTTGGTGTGTATGCTTCCCAACTTGCACCATATCTCTGTTTGGAGCTTTACGTGAATATGATGGAATTGAGGCTGAATGATAGGTGTGTATTTATTCCATTTAGCTTTGAAGGCAGACCATTTTCTTATCATGTCTTAAACAACATTTTACTTTTGTATAAAATCTTAGGCCTTGTCATAATTACATTCTAAAGTTTTCTTACCTCAAATAATCTGTTATTTATATGTTAAAATCCATTTTTCCCCATGTCATGTTGGAATTTCACAGAGTACATGTAAAATATAAAATTTTCCGATCGGCAATTGAGCACTTGCCGTTCTTTCCAGGGGATACAACAAAGGGTTGTGTATCTGATATTCTTGAGAGGTACTCACTTCACTGTTCTTGTCATTCAGTTGTGCATTTATATTTGGTTTCTTGACTTTACATGACCAATATATGTGCATAACTAAGTGATGTGTTGTATGGCATATAAGTTTATAACCTTACGGGTTGATTTGTACATTATTTTGTTTAACAGGGTTTTAATTAGATCTCGAGAAGTAAGACCTGGTACTCGCCACATGAAAACAGAAGATGCAGGAGAGCAACATCGCCTTGAAAGCTTAGAAAAAGCCACTGCAGTACAGTGGCTTTGCTTGACTCCTCCAGCATCAATCTCTGATTGTGAGCTTCTTAAGGCAGAGCTCCTTGCTCGGGCATTGCAGCACAGGTCAGAAATATGTTTACCATCTACCATCTTATGTTTGTGAAGATGTAGGAAAATAGTTGTTGACAAGCTGTAAATTATATCACTGCATGTTTTATCATGTGGAAATTGGTATAGCTGGTTTCTTCTTCTAGCTTGCTTTTGATGGGTATCCATTTTTCATTTGGAGATTCCATAGCAGTCATCTTGTGGAGATGCTTTTGGCGTACAGCACCACCTAATGTAGTATATTTATTTGTTTAATACAGTAACATACTATTCCGGGAGTTCGCCCTTATATCTATATGGAGAACAACTAAAATGCCCGTTGGTGCTCATATGCTACTAAGCTACCTTGCAGAGCCTTTAAAACAACCAACTGAGCTCCTCCTTTCTCTAGAACAGCATAATGTATCAGAGAATCTCCGGGAATTTCAAGATTGGGTAAGCATGAATGTAGAAGACTTAAGCATGACCTTGATCTTGTACATTGTGATTAAACTTTAAAGCAAAAAGTAGCCTGTAAATGTCATACAAATCTTATTACTGAGAAGTAATGAATACAATCTGTATATTTTTGCAGTTGGTGAATCTTTCAGGTTTTATTATACTTTTGAACTAAATTACTTTCAAGCATTAGTTATTATTCTCTTCTGTGAACTTTCCTAATTATTTTTTCTCCTCTTATTTTTAGAGGGAGTATTATGCATGTGATGCTTTGTATCGCAATTGGCTGAAGATAGAAATAGACAATGAAGAAGTTTCTCTTTTTGAACTTTCATCTGAAGAGAGAGAGAAAGCAATTGTGGCGGCAAGGCAAGCTTTAAATGCATCATTATCTTTATTGGGAAGTAAGTAGCCTCAATTTATTATGCAAGTGATTATGGAAAAATCAGTTATACACCTTAATCATGCTTATCTTTATTTGTATTATTAAACCCATATTTTGAAAACTCTGTGAGTACTCTATTTGTTTTCTGGGTGAGTTTTCACAAGTTTAACTCTTGCATTTTTCTAGAAAAAAAAACATGGGTAAAAATGTCGACGCAGGTTAAACGCTGGTTAAGATGTGTTATTCACATTTTTTTCTATAAAATCCTCCATTTTTTCTTTTGAGATGTCAATTTTTAATATAATACATTTTGTAATTGAATTTTACAGAACAAAACATGTTTCTTTAAGAGATTTTAATTTTTACTACTTTCAAATGCCGAGTTTTTGCCAACTTTTTGTGGAGTATTTGCCGATTGTTTGCCGAGTTGAAAATTTTGGGTTTGCCGAGTACTTTGAGTTCAAGTCTGCAAATTTTGATTAAACCAATAATTGTTTATGCCTTGAAGATGGGGAGGTATAGCCTTACACCATGTGTTTTGGGCATGTCTTGAAAGAATCCATTAATTATACTTCATTATATGATTTCATTTCTCTAAATTTTTGAAATATTCATTATGTTATTTAACTAGAAACATTAAGCTCATTTTGGATTCGGTTGCTCTCTATTACAACATCTGTTTGAGGTCAACTTTGTTCGAGATAGATAGGTGTAAAAGAGAGTAGATTTCCACAGTCCATTGTCATTTGCTTTGCTTCTGGATTATACTGTGTAGGATTTTGATTACATCAAAATCAAAATCCTACACAGTATAATCCAGAAGCAAAGAATAATATAATAGCTGCCCTTTCTTTGAATTGTTCTCTTCTGAGAAACTTGCTTGTTGAATGTGATTGATTACTATTACAGTGATATCCATGCTTCTTTTCCTTGGAAGTTCAAATTGATCAACATCCTCTCTATTGGATCTCTCAAATGCTCTTGAATCCTTATCATCTTCTTCCTTGAAAGATGAAATTAATATTAATTTCAGTATGTATACCTGCAGAAGCTTTTCCCAGACTAGATTGTCCACCCTTATCTTTGTTTAAATATGAGTGATTATTGAGAGGCACATTGCATTACCATATATCGCAGCATCATTAATTGATCTTATGTCCTTTTTCCAAGTGTAGAGATCCAAGTTCACCTACTGAGATTTACAATATATTAAATTTCATCATTGGAACTGTTGTTTTCACAGGTTTGATGGTATTGTTTCACAATTATAATGCAATGTATTGATCACTGTTCATGATACTTCGCACTTATCAATTTCGGTGTAAATATAGAACAGTCCGATCATTATTAATATCTCAGCATGATGGTGATTAGTCACGTCTGTGATAGATGTGACTCCTCAAGGAGTCACGTCTATCATAGGCGTGACTATTCCTAACTCCATATGCAATACACACGGGATTAATACACCATTCACGGTTTATTAATACCGTTGACAAAATCATTAAATAAATCCGTCGACATTGAATTATATTCAATCGCCTATTTAGAATATATCTCGTCGGCATTAGTAAGTCGATAATAATATATCGACCATCATACTTTATGATATGTCGATTATAATATAATCTATATTAATATAATATAGATATTATGAAACCAACTTAGTAATATTATTATTATATTATAATAATGATAATTATTATTATCATTATTATATTATAACAATAATTATTCTATTAGGTAATAAATATAATAGATATCAATAATATATATAATTATTAATAGTTATATATATATTTCATAATTAGTCTATTATAGTGGAGTCGACATTTTATCTAATCGACGCTATAAGTATCAACAGGAACAATAAAGCTACTGAACATCATAGTACAATCGAGATCGTTAAAATTGAACTTCTCATTGGGTGTTTAAAAGAAAGGTGAATTAGTTCTAGCAGTATTCTAATTTTAGATTTGATAGGAAAATGTGGAGTGTTGTTTAGGGCTCCAAATCTGATTTACTACGCTTATGCTCTTACGAGTTTGAAAGAAGTTCAGGACTGTACTTTGAATTTTTTTATTTGTAATAAGATAATCATTTTATCGGTCTAATTGCTGTTGGAAGAATTACATACATTATGCTTTGAACTTTATTTAAATTGAAAATAGAATATTTGGATAAATGAATATTCTTATGTCATTGGTCCCCCCCCATATAACTTTGTTTGAACCAGTGTTTTATTTTATGAAACAAAATATTTTGAATAGCTTACTCCACATGTTCTCAATCTTATTATATGTGAAAAAAGACTCTCACTATTTGTGGCCACAAAAGCGTGAGTGACATAGTCCAGTTCTATATTTTTTAGAATCAGTTCATGGTCTTGTGACATTTTTGTCATTGTGCTCATTTCCAAGGCTCTGTTCTCTCAGTAAGAAAACAAGTTTAATTGCTGCACAGGAAAAGACATTCCCTGGTTGTCAGGAGCTCAAGGTACGCAACAAGAAGCGGTAGAGAGTGAATGGCTAGAGTTGCATGGATTTGCATTGTTCCGCCTATCTTCTGGCGAATGCTTGCAACCAGATGCAACAATATGTACTGCATTAACAAGTGCCTTGTATTTCTCAGCTGGAGAAGTAGTCACAACACAACGGCAATTATCAGTATGTCTTAACTTTGTTGCTGTCATCCTTTTGCTTCTAGAAATTGAGTTGAACATTTTTATTTTAATACTTCAATCAAGTACTGAATACATGGAAATAGAACTTTGCGTCAAAAGGAAATTTTGATTTGTTACAAAAGAGAGAAGGTATACACCAGAATTTTAGAGTTATGCAAGCATAGAATTTGGCTATGTATTCTATGTATAACAAAACAGTAATGAACATAGCTGGAAAACTCGGACTCGCCTTGAACTTGGCAGCCCAAAAAATTGGACTTGGACTCAGACTCGGAAAAAACTCGGGAAAGGACTTGGCAAAAGAAAAAAAACCATAGTTTTGCGAAAAAAAAAGAAATTAATGCATTTAGAGAAAATAAGAGCCATAATTGAAACATTACACATGTCATATGATCTCCAAACACTCAATATTTGAAATTTCATCATTCATACTCATAGTTTCAAACTTTAAAATGTATAACAGCAGCGTAAGTTTATAAATGTTTACAAAATTACCTAGATCTCTTTTTCCGCTTTGATGTTGTTTCCTCACCTTCTTCAAACCCTACAGACCTGTTGTGAGCAATAACAATTCACAAAAGTGATGAAAAGTGAATTTTCTTTATGTTTTAGCCTTGGTTGGGCGTTCTTAGTAAACACGTAGAGTCTTATTCAAGGACTCCCGAGGCCATGTCCGACTCCAAAAAAACTTTCAAGTCCAATTCACTAACTCTCTTGGACTCTACTCCACGTCGAGTCTGCAGATTTTTCCAACTATGGTTATGAATATTTTAAACCTACTTTTTCTATTTTATAATTTCTGGAATAAATCAGTTCATCATTTCATTGCTTGTGATAAGGTTTAAGCCTTTAAGGAATATGTGTAGGACATCAGTAGGTATGAGAACACGTTTATGAAATGTATCTTGTATGTCTATGCTTATTTAAATTCATGTGCCCCATCATATAATATGTTAGACAGAAAACCTAGCCTTTTTCTTACTTCAGTCTTCCATTTTCATAGAGCTTGCAAGTTACTTCAAAATAGCAGGCAACTTTGATTTAATTGTAATATCATTTATGTTAGTGTAATTAAATATTTCTAATTAGACTTTACTTAAGCTTACTTAGGATAATGCATTGCATAGTAGTTTGCAAATGAGACACCTAGGATTTTGCACCTATATTAAGCACATGGTGTAGGAGAATTCCACTTTAGGCGGTGATAGTTGTTATCACATTCCACTTTAGGTGGTGATAGTTGTTATTACATTCCACTTTATGTGTGAGATCCACCTTTAATGCACATATCACATTATCATCCTCATCATATGGCACATACTTCATTGCATAATGGAGGATGATCCACCTTTGGTGGACATGTGATTCCACCTTGTGTGGATGATAATTTATCTACTTCTTATCATAGTCTCTTATTGCCTTGCCTATATAAGCAAGCCTATTATGTACATTTTCATTATGTCCATTATCAATAATATCATTCTTAAATTTTAATGCAATTGTCTTGTCATTCTAATGTGGAAGTTTTCTTGGTCTTTCATTTGATCCTGGGGGTGTTGTAGAGTCACCTAAAACTCTAACATGGTATCAAAGCTCTCAAGGTGTGAAGACTCTTTCTCAAGAAGCGAAATCTTGGCTTGATTCAATTGTGGGTGCAAAATAAGGCTATTTGGGCATCACCATTGCATAGTCTATTTGGAGTCAATTTGAGGTTTGGTATTTTTTGGCATTCTATTGCAGGTCAATATTGGAGCTTGCTGGTGCAAATCAAAGGTTGGCATCACATTTAGAAGGTCCAAAAACTCCCAAATCGACTTTTGGATCACCCAAATCGAATACCTAAGGTCAAATCTAGAGCCATTTAAAGTTTGGAGGTGCAACGATGGTGATTCAGAAAAAATAATTATGGAGGTGATTTTCAAACAGTGATATCTTAGTCATTCGGACTCCTTTTTTCGAGCAATTTTTTTTGTTTTGGGGTAGAATTTCGTGCTCTACACAGTGGTGCAGGTGGTTTCTGATCTTTGTTCTTGAAGTTTTTTGAAAATCGCAAATTCCATTTTTTGCAACTTCCAAGGCCTTGAAGTTTTTTGAAAATCGCAAATTCCATTTTTTGCAACTTCCAAGGCCTCGTTTGGGCTCATACAGACACTTTTTTAGGTGCAATTTTTTTTGGAAGTGCATAATTTTTTCTGTATTTTACAGTGGTGCTATTAGATTATAGTGACTGTGATCATAAAATGTACTTTCAGAATTTGGCTTAGTTTTACAATTGTAATGCATAGGCGTTAGTTTGGTCTTTTGCATGGTTATCTAAGTCTGTTATAGCCTGATTGTGGGGTGTAATCATTTGTTGATCTCAATGCATAATGTGAGAAGTGTATTATTAATGTAATCATGGGATATGGAACACATCCTACTGTAATAACTTTGACTAGGGATAATTATGAGTCATGGGCAAAAGGAATCATCACACAATTTAGATGGCTTAATCTCTTGCCTCATCTTTATGGACTCATTCCTGAGCCAAAGACAAAGTGGAAGAAAATAGTTTGGCAAGATAAGAATGGTCATATCAGAGGATTTATTGGTATGAGTCTTGGTTTGGATTTTTGCCATGATATCTACTCCAAGATCCTGAGTATTCATTGCCCACACACAGTTTGGACAATAATTTGGGAACATTTTGGAGATCCACATGTTCCTCCTTTCCCAGATGATCCTGTTATAGATTGTCTCATTCCACTTGATGATGTAGATAACATTCCCTATGATGATGATACATTAGATGAGATTGAATATAATGCATATATATCGAGTAAGGATGATTTTGTGACTCTACTTGTAGCTCCTACTTCTCCAGTTCAGATCACATATTCATCTCTTGTTGGTGATTCTAGTGAGTCATTGCAAGAGATGTCTACTTGTCTTCTTGATTGGGATTCCTACTTTCAGGATATTGTTACATAATTTGTGGAGACTCACATTTCAGATCTAGGAGACATACTTGAGGGGGTTTCTCTTCTCTTTGATGACAACTTCATCACAATTGGACTTGGAGATACTTCTTCACCTTCTTTGGAGATTGGTATTCTTGATTCTTCTCCTTCACTTGGTTTGTCACATTTCATGGTTCAATTTGATGATGTGATGGATACCTTGAGCTTGGAGATACCTATTCAGTCTTCAGAGATGCATATTTGGAGACCTTCCTCCTTTCATTCAGATATGGATTGGTTCGTGGCATCATCATCATACTTCATTTGGATTCCACTTCTTAGTTCTTATCTAGAATGGGAAGCATTCCTGCATTTGTACTTGGTATATCTTCTTCCCAAGAGGAGAAATGTTGTTTGTAGGCATTGGACTATGTTTTGTCTTCAAACACTCACCATTTTTGCAGAAGATTCTTCATTATGGGGGGATATCATGTCTCTTTATTTTCTTCCTATTGTGGGATTATTGATTGTATATACATGATATATGTAGTCCTTGGGGGGGTTTGAGTACTCCATCCATCCATGCATCTTGTGTGTTTTCATCTTTCCTTTTGGAGGGGAGTTTTGTCCCATGAGGTTTACTCCCTTTCTCCGCTTTATGAGAGATTTCTTTGCATTTGCATATTGTACATGGGTACCTAGCATGGCCTAGTAGCTGGGACCCATCGTGCATTGTGAGTTTAAGTGCATTCCCCTAAATTGCACTTAAGGGGGGGTGGGGCGCGGGGGGGTGTTGGTGTAATTAAATATTTCTAATTACACTTTACTCAAGCTTACTAAGGATAATTTTCATAGTAGTTTGCATATGAGACACCTAGGATTTTGCATCTATATTAAGCACATGGTGCAGGAGAATTCTACTTTAGGTGGTGATAGTTGTTATCACATTCCACTCTATGTGTGGGATCTACCTTTAGTGCACATATCACATTATCATCCTCATCATATGGCACATACTTCATTGCATAATGGAGGATGATCCACCTTTGGTTGACATGTGATTCCTTCTTGTGTGGGTGATAACTTATCTACTTCTTATCATAGTCTCTTATTGTCTTGCCTATATAAGCAGGCCTATTATGTACATTTTCATTATGTCCATTATCACTAATGTCATTCTTGTATCTTAATGCAATTGTCTTGCCATTCTCTTGTGGAAGTTATCTTGGTCTTTCATTTGATCCGGGGGTGTCGTAGAGTCACCTAAAACTCTAACAATATATATTAATAATAAATATACATGATTGATTGGGCGGGAGATGCTTTAGGTAGTCTCGATTGCTTATAGTATGACAATTCTGCTATTTGAGGTCATATTATTTGATTTTTGGCCTTAACATTCTACAATCCTATAAGCTTTGTGAAATAACCACATTTGGTAAATTGTATCATATTCAGTTTGAGTTTGACTCCCTAGAAGTAAGTATTGATGTGTATGGTCTCTTGATGGTGCAGACCTTGGTTACAATTGTTGTTTTTGTTGCAATTGCTACTTCAGTTTTTGTTTTTTAGTTTCCATTTAATCTTATGATCTAATTAAGAGAGACATTAATGATGACTTTTGACAGCTGATCATAAGGTATATTTGATGATGAGATTGACCAAATAAACAAAGTTGGCCTAGATTAAACATTCAAAAGCTGCACACAAGTTTGATTTTACTTGCTGAATTCTATTCTTTGTGTTTTTTGTGATGACAAGATCATCGATATATACAACAATAATTACAATATCATCATCATTGCTTTTGACACACACACACACACATATTTGTATTAAGAAAACTCATTTCTAATCTAGAATCTTTCAAATGCTTTTCAATTTTGAAATATTAGGCTCAATCAGCCTAGTTAATCTCATACAAGGACTTAATCAACTTGCAAATTTGATGTTCACAACTAATATGTTGAAAACTCACAAGCAACATCATGTAGAAATCCTTATCCAAATCTCATTTACGAAGGGATTTTGACATCCATTTGATATATTATCCAACCAACCTACACAACCATGGAGAGAAAACCAAAATGTAACCATCTTTGCAACAAGAACAAAACCTTTTTCATAGTGTATACCCTCTTGTTACGATAATCCCTTGGTAATAAGATGTACTTTGTACCTGTCCAAGGAACAACCAACTTTGCACTTTACTATGTAGTCCCATTTGCATCTTAATGGACTTTTTCCTTGAAGGCAATCCAATCAACTCCCAAGTATGATTTTTCAACAATGCATCATACTCAACTTTCACAGTAGCGTTGCATTTTGGTTATTCTTGGGCCTCAAAGATAATTTGTTGTTTAGAGACTTGTATACAATTTGAAGAAAGAGTTAAATGAATAATGCTCAACAACTGAACTAGAACTTGATTATTTTGTGTTTTGAGGTTTGTCATTTGATTGAGGAAGTCATCCTCATGTACTCCTTCCAAAGTGGAATAGTACCATTTAGGCCCCTTATGTACTTTAGGCAAATACTCTGAAGGCAAAGTGTCATTTGGAACCCTAGTTGGAGTGGAAGCTCAATTTCTCCTATGCCACTACCCTATGTTGACTCACAAAATGACTTGAGGAACTAGGAAATTCAACTATCAAAGGTGCCTTAAGACTAGATTCAGGAGCTAGGGAGACTTCTTGCTAAATACATGGAATATACGACTTTGTTTCTTTTACATCAGTATCTTGGCTAACAACGACTTCATTCTTATAAATATTAGTAAACTTGTATGCTACGGAATATTCTATATCCAACAAAGAAATATTTGACAATTTTGGAATCTAGTTTATAGCTTTTCTATTTAGGAACTTAGGTTTGTGAGTGGACAAACTTCTTCTAGTGTGATGTTTCAAGGATTCTTGTTAAGGAGGGAAAACAATGTGTTAAGCATTTTCATTGTATTGGTAGAGCACATTCCAGTTTTTGTCTTCCAACCACTCCGATTTATTTTGAAGTGTAGGGTGTACGTGTTTGGCACCAAATATCTTTGTTTTATAGGATTCCTTGAATTGGGTGGAGGTGAATTCCCTCCAATTATCAGACTAAGAGTTTTGATTTGAAGCCTTGCAAATGTCTCTTTGAACACATTGCATTTTTGGAATGTACCATAGCAATCCGATTTTTTTCTTTTTTATGTAAACCTACATCTTCCTAAAGAAATCATCCATCAACAACAAAAAACACCTATATTTTTTGGAAAGCTCATAGTAATCTGTATGAATGAGATCCAAGACCCCCTTTTCCAATTTAGAGCCCAATGACCAACACACAATACTTGTTTTTCTTGTATATGAAGCAACCCTTGAACCATATGGGCTCTGCTGAGTTTGGCCAAATATTGGTTTTACTTGGGCTTGAGATGAATTACAAAGGGGATTAAGGATGGATAAAAATTAGCTAATTTTGATGGAGAGTTTATTGCTGAAATCAAGATGCGTTCGAAAGAGACTATAAAGATTATCATTACATATAAGAAGAAAGAAGAAGAATGAAGGTTGAAACCATAGTTGAAAAACTCATTCTTGGCAACTTCTCACCAAGGTCTTAAAAACAAACAAAGCAAAAACTTGGTGATAACTTGACAACTTCTGGGCAAAAAACTCTGCAACAAAAAAATTGCTTAATTTTAATTAGAAACGCATATTTTTTTTGCAAAATTCAATGAGGACATGCATCTAATGAATCAGTCTATGTGTAAACAAAAGAAATAAGCTGAGTCTAGATATATTTAAATGCAAATTGGTTACAAAATGACATCCTCATGTGGAATGCTAATGGCTGGTAGCTTAATAGTCTAAAGCAAAATTAAAATAGCAAATTGTTTTTTTAACACTATAAGTAAATACAACATCAAAATAGTTTACATCTTCCTCTTCCCAACTATAGTAAAAACTAGGGGAGAGGTAGATTTCTAGTCCTAGGAGTCTACTATGGTTGTGTCTCCTCGCTCAGCACGAGTAGTTGTGGCTCAACCTCCATTCTGGAAAAAACGGTGTTAAATCTTGTTCATTAGACTCTAAAGCAATTTAGAGTACTTAAGAAATGTCATTATTGAGTTTCTACAAACCTAGATGCAACAAAAATGAGATAAAACAATGTTCTGCCACTTGTCGGGGATAGGAGGACGAGGGGACATCAGGGACAGGGGGAACTCATTAAAGTGGGTATAAAAAACATCAACTTAATTCGATGCGATTTCCCAATCATTTTTGAAGCATTTTTCTCCCAAAATTGATGTGTTTAAACTCCCTTAGAAATCCTCTTCAAATTCGCTCCAAATCGACCTAAATCCTTGCAATACCTTGGAAGGTTTTTTTGGCGTGGACAACAAAATAGAATTCACAAAATGCAAAATGACCTTTTTTTTTTTACTTGAAAACCTATTTATATGACTGCATCCGAGAAATAGACACGAGCTTGCCGATTTCTCGGTGAGAAGTTTGGGCGAGTAAGTGTGGCAATTACTCGCCACGTCCAACTTCTCGTGAGAAATTAAAAACTCACCGAGTTATTTGCGAGTATTGCATCTATGGTTGAAACAAACTCAAGCAAGACATGAGAGATATGAAAAAATGATAGAAATGACGCGAGAGGCATCAATAGAGTGTGTTTGGAGGGTTGCAAATTTGCAATTGAGGAAAACCCTTGTATTGCCATAGGTGGATGGTCCATGGACATGGTACGCACTAATATTGAAGAACTAAAGGGGTCCATATCCATTATTCAAATTCCAAAGAATAATCTAATCAAACAAGTATGAATGGCTTGGGTCCTTTGATGAAAGTCATCATAGATATGGTAGAAACGGAGAGCTTTAGAAGTAGTAATGTTCAAAATATAAAATTGATAGCTTGAGGACTGATTGCCAATAAAAAAATTTGACTTAATGCATTAGATAATTTAATAAATAACGGGTTTGAGGAATTTGTAACCACCACCTCTAAAAGGATCACATTGAATATATTGAAGTGAGTAGGTATGACGAGATATAGAGAAAGAAAGAAAGAAAGGAATTTATATCCATAGAGAAGATGAAAAATATAAGGATATGATTTAGTAAAAATGTGGACTTCGCCATGGAGACCTTGGAGTTATTTGGAGAAAATAACCCCAATGAGGAAGAAGTTACCATTCTATTTGCTAACAAAATGTTAACAAACTCAAGTGCTAATAAAGATAATCTATAGTGAATGAAAATTTACCAAAGGACACATCCTCAAGGTTGAAGAGATAGTATGAGAAGGTGAACCTTCTAGACCAAGTCTCAACACTTATGTAGCATAAGTCAAGAAAATTTTATAAAGAGGATACAAGTATTGAATCCTTGCTTAGGATAGAGAAGCGAGAGCAAGAAGTGATTGCAGAAGAGGTTTTAAAGAAGTACTTGGAAGAGATTATTTTGAGATTCAATTGTATAAAGACAAATGCAATAGAGAGAGGCAATTAAAACAATAGAGTCAAACCAAACAGAGGAAGCTTGAGGAAAAGAGGAAAAGAGAGCCAAGAGTAGAGAACTAGGAGGAAGGACAAGCTCCAAACTACATTAAAATAGATTAAAAACTTATTCACCTCCAATTATTTTTATCAATGTGGCTATACTCCGTACTATTGGAAAAGATACTAAAAAGGCCATATATCTCCTACCATTGTGGAATCTCGCTAGAGATGGTCAAGGATTAATGTTGACTAGACCAAATTTTTTGGATTTGTAGGTACACTTTGGGATGATGTGTTAAAATCATGTATGGAAGAATGCCTTGAATATGGAAAAACATGGAGTGAATTGAGTAAATTGTTCTTGGCAGTTGTTTAGTCTCTTGATGTTCCATTGGGAAGTTTAAGTAAGATGAGAGATATGATTTAGGAAAAAATGCATCAATTATAGATTATGACCAAAAGTTCAAGAGTGTGGTTTGGGAGATGTAGTAGGCATTGTTAGAAAAAAAAAGAATTGAACTATTCATATTAGGGTTGACACCCTACATTATGATATCAGTGGATGGAAAAGTCTTTTCTAGATGTAAGGAGATAGAGGAGGTGGTTTTTAGAATGGAGTCGGGAGAAAGGTTCAACAAGAAAGGATGAGGTTGAAAAGGTTAAATTAGAATTGAAAAAATTAAAATGTATCAAGAAATTCTAGTGAAAGATGTGAAGAGTAAGTTTTTTTCCCCAATCAGAAGGAATAACATTTGTTTACCTATTGTGATAGGCAAGGATACATAAGAAATGAGTGTTTGATGATAGAAGGCAGAAGGAGGGTTGTCGCATTAAGAGTGGACTATTAAAATAATGTAATGTTTCCTTAGTGGTCATCTTAGTTGTCCTAGTTAGTTTACATAGTTTCTATTTTTGTCTTTAGTTCACATTTTTTTCATTTAGAAATATTGTCTTTGTAGATTTATTTAAGGAGCCTTTGTCTCCTCTATTTAATATAACATCGATATACCATAACATTGTGTCAGAGCCAATCGATGGGATTTTATGAAATTTCGCAGATTTTTTAAGAAAAATTCGTGGCCTCCTATTTTTAGCAAATTTTTTTAACAATATTCATGAAGCTCATTTTTATCGAAAGATTTGTGGGGGTTTCAAGGTTCTTTTGTGCACATTTTTTTATTTCTAACCCCCGCATTTTAGTTTTGGCATTTTCTCTAAGTTAGTCTGCGGCCTTTCTGTGCAATTTGCTATTCTGTTTCGTCTACGATCTGCTTCAGGGCACCGTTCTCAGTTTTTCGCATCGTTTAGGGCAAATCCCATGCCATATGTGCATCTTCAGAAATGTTTGAACTCTCCCGTGAAGTTTCTCTCGGTTTTAGAACCCATGCGATCTGGAAAACAACTCGTGTTTGTCTGTGTTTTTTGTGCTTCAAGATCGATGGATTCTCTATGTTTTTTTTTCACGTCGACGTGTGACTTCCTTTTGCTTCCGCATGTACGCAGCTGGATCTGTGCAACTCGATTTCAAATCCACAAAACTCCTTAGTACCCGATTTTTTTGCAGTTTGTCACAACTCTTCAAGTTTGGAGATTTTGTTGTATGGAGATAGTGCTATTCCTTCTACGAGAAGGATTTGTTTGGCATCTTCAGAAATGTTTGAACTCTCCCGTGAAGTTTCTCTCGGCTTTGGAACCCGCACGATCTAGAAAACAACTCGTGTTTGTCTGTGTTTTTTGTGCTTCAAGATTGATGGGTTCTCTGTGTTTTTTTCACATTGACGGGCGACTTCCTTTTGCTTCTGCATGCATGCAACCAGATCTGTGCAACTCGATTTCAAATCCACAAAACTCCTTAGTACCCGAGTTTTTTGCAGTTTGTCACAACTCTTCATGTTTGGAGATTTTGTTGTATGGAGATAGTGCTATTCCTTCTATGAGAACGATTTGTTTGGCATTCTGATGGGTTTTCTAATTTTTGGTCCTAAAAAAATTAGTATTTGGGGGTTTTAATAATTTTTCCCATAAATTTCTGGGGGTTTTAATAATTTTTCCCATAAATTTTTTTGGAAGGGTTTTAATAATTGTTTTCCCTTCAAAAATTTTGCGACGATTTTATAAATTGTCCATAAAAAGTTATTGTGGGTTTTTATAACTTTTTCTCCTTGAAAAAAAATGATCTGGTGGATTTTTATAAATTTTAATCCTTCAAAAAAAAAAAATCTATTGGGTTCTCATAATTTTCTCTTAAAAAAATTTATGTTGGGTTTTACTGTTATTCCTCAAAAACGAAGTTTTTTATTTTGATTCATGTCTTGGATTTTGTGTTCGGTTTTGATCGATATTTTCCCTTAAAAATCGTGTTTGGTTTTTTCGATTTTATCTTCAAAAATCATTATAATGACTGGTGTTGTTGGTGTAAGGGTTTTTCGATTATTTTTTCGAAAAACATCAGTCGAGGGTTTTGACAATTATTTCCACAAAAATCGTGACTTCTTGCAATCTGTTTTGAGTCATAGTGCTCATCTGCAAAAGTTCTTGGTGAATCATGGTATCTTGCAGCTTGTTTTGGGGCGTAGTGCTCATCTACAAAAGGGTTTGGCAATTTTCCTCAAAATTGTGGTTTCAGTTTCATCTCAGTGTCTCTAGCTATAGGGAGTTGATACCTTTGTTTACCAACATTAGGTTGGCAAGTTTTTGGTAATCTTGCTCATTTGCAGAAGTTTTGTAGAATCAAGGAGGGTCTTAGTAGTAGGCTCATTTTGCAGAGTGTTCTGATGAGAAGGGGGCAACCTTTTCTCTGCATCCGTGACTAAAAGTGGGCAGCCTTCTATGCATTTGTGACCAAAAGACCTGCAGATTGTCTTTTGTAGGGTAGTTAGTACAATGACCATTAAGAGAGGGTAGTAAAATAATGTAATGTTTCTTTAATGGTCATCTTAGTTGCCCTAGTTAGTCTAGGTAGTTTCTATTTTAGTTTTTAGTTCACGATTGTTTCATTTAGAAACATTGTCTTTGTAAATCTATTTAAGGAGCCTTTGTCTCCTCTGTTTTAGACAACATCAATTTACCATAACACGGGCTTTGTCCATTGGCCAAAAAAATGCTTAGTGTATGCAGTGGAATATGCAAATAGTGATTGCCTAATATTATTGGAGGAAGATGATTATGATCCATGTTAATAGAGGATGATTAGAGATGACAAGGTGTCATGGCACAAGGACTGGTAGAAGGAGATTTTTGTAAAGTAGATCATGGTTAGTAAGCTTTGAGATGGAGGCAGAATCAAAGGAAGGTTAATAATATCAATCATGCAATACCTCAAATTCAACTTACCGGGCCCTCCACAAGCTATAGTGTAATATCCCTTGCTAGTTCTGACCTCAAACTGCTGATTAGAGGCTCAAGGAATATCGTCGACCACTTTGCACACAATGTCTGATCTTGCTGATTATGACTTCGGTTTACCTTGCTATGGGTTTGTATGCTGCAAATGATGTTTTTTTAATGCTTCTAATGATGCAAGATGGATTACTAATGTAATAAAAATGATGTGCTAACTGTTCTTGACCTTTCGCATGCATATATGTGACTGAAATTAACTTGTACAGCTAGTTGGCATATAGTCAAACACTTTCCATGCATCCAAGTACACTTACAGCAACTGGAAATTATGACACACTTGGGATACATGCTAAGAAGGCAGATATGAAAGTAAACAACGTTGTCATTTAAACTTCTGAGTTACATACATTCATAATTCTGATTACAACTGTAAGTAATAACTATAACACCTAATGCAGAACAAATGCAATATGATGAACCTGGGGATAGATAGCAGCAGTACTAAATAATTCGATTCTCCACAAAGCCCACACACAACAAGTGCGACTGATAATTCCCAATCTCTTATAACTCTGAACCTCGATGGTACTGTAGCAATTTCACTATTCACGTGTAATGTAGGAAAATCACTATTCACGACTACTATAGCAAAACACTGTTCATGGCTACTATAGCAAAAGCACAAATTTTGATATGCAAATGATTAGCTCTTTAATATTCTGATCTCCAATGAAACCCTTATAAATCTCTGAACTTCTTCAGCAATAAAGAACAAACGTGACCTCTGAATAAAGCCACCAGTATTTGCACAATCAAAGAGAGACCACGTTCTCCAAGATTGAATTTACAGCGAAACCCTAGGTTTCTTCTTCAAAGCCAATGCTTCTTTAGAATAGACAAATGTTGAAATGATTCCAGAATGAATGAAATGAAAACCAAATGCCCTTTTATAATGTTTAATTTGCATTTTTCTTCATCTCCTTTAATTTACTTTAATTTCATTTCTTTTCCCTCCTTTTTGGTGCACAATATTAAAATATAAAGTATACTTCATTATTCACTTATAAATCCCTTTTTAAGTAAAGTCCACTTAATTTATTAATGATATGCACTTAATAATTAATTATTATTAAAGTATAACTTTAATAATAATTTTAACATTAGAACTTCATCATTAATCACTCTCTCAATTCCGTCTAAATTGGGAGTTAACTAAAGTATCCACTATGCATCCAACTGCCTTACTAAAGATAGTAAGGGTCCCTCTCCAACAACCACTGACTTACTATAAAAAGCAAGTCCATTAAAATGGAACCAAAAATCTTTGAATAGCCTAGCCTCAGAATATACCAACAATCTGGAGGGGGAAATACTGTCATCTACCACTTGAAGAGCTCCAGAATGCCCAACCTAGACCGTCTAATCCACCATACTAACCTACGAGGGTCAAATGATAGGCTATTCCTTTGAACTCTGACGCTCATGAAAATGGGGACATTACATATAGTGATGATTATTGACAAGGATGTACTCAGGGAATAGGAAGGGGCCAAAGACTAACAAATTACCATTGTAGAAAATTGAGAAATTATGCCAACAAGTGTAGTATAATGTCCCTTTTGGGTAATTCCAACATCCTTAGAAACCTCTAACTTTCTTGGAGAGTGCCAAGATTACAGTGAAGATATTCTTATAGTATTAGAGAGTTCCTTGAGCCTAGATGAGTAAAGAATCGTTCATGTGCAAATTTGACATTATTGGAGCACTCACTTCTTGGAGAAGTCCATCATCTTGGGAAAATGCTAAGTTGCACATGAATCAATCTCTTATGCGCTTAGTGTTGTGCTGGTGGGTCAAAATTCCTACTTTGGGCTATTGCATTATTTTTTCATAACTTTGGCAGTTGTATGATAACTAATGAAATTATTATATAATTAAGCTAAGTTGTGTAAGCTCACGTGGTATCTAAGTAATTATTTTATAAAGTAACTTTTGGAGGTTTAAAATATAAGGTTATATTAATCAAGTTGCTTGGGGAATAAAGAGAAGACATTTTTAAAAAAGCAATAAAAGAGCAAAAGGTGTTTTTTTTTCTCAAAGAAGCAATGAAAAAAATGTTTTATAGAAGTAATGAAAGAGAAACAACACTTTTTTGAAAATGCAGTGAAAAGGGGGATAAAAGGAGGAAATGGAAATAGAGAAAAGCATTCCTAGCATTTAATTTCACAAGCCCCAATTTTGGAAGAGAGTAAACTCTATCAATTTTGCAGTTGAAGGATGGAAGCCCTTCAAGCAATCAGTTTTCTGGACAAAAAGTCACCTAACTGATTGAGTGATTTCACCTAAAGGTCATGATTGAGCCGAGCAATTTGTGCTCTGTGAAGTTTCATTGAATGTTATGAGTTTGCAGGTTTTTATGTTGAATACGAGATTGCATTTTTGGCAAACCCAGCCATAAGAAGGCTGTACCATATTCTTGGTAGCCATACATGCAAAAGGGACATTGAAAGCGAAGGTAAGCCCTGCTATTCGAAAGCGTTTTGGGGCTTAAGAAACCTAGCCAACCCTACCTTCTAGTGAAACACGGGGATGCGTCCCCCCTAAACCCCCGAGTTTCCAGTACGAGGACATCCCGAGGACAAGGGGACAGGGATGGGGCATCCCCCCACCACCTCCATTTCACCACCTGTTCGGTGTTGAGACGTCGAGAGACGCGAGGATGGGACGATGTCCCTTGGACGACTAGGGGATGCTTAGGTGTCCCTTGACCGTCCCAGGTACGTCTATGTGTCCCTCGTCAGCGGGCAGATTAAAAAGCGATTTTTAAAAAAAAAATCATTTTTTTAAATTTCTACTTGGGATTAAAATACTTCAAAACATAGTTGATTGATGGGGAAATCGCTTTGAATCAAGTTGATTTTTTATACCCACTTTACTGAGTTCCAGTGATCAACAGTTTGCCTTGAGGAATGATTAGAGGTCTCCCTTCACGACATTTTGACATTTTGTACTTGTTTTGATATCATGCTACTCATTGTGATCATCTTTATGATAGTTTTGATATAATAGAAATCTTCCATTTGCCGATTCAACAATTTTTTTTAGTATTCTAATTTTTAATAGTAATTAGTAATTCAATATTCAATGTTCAAAACTTCAATGTTCATTGGTCATTGGTTTAGTGTTCAAGTATTTAGTGTTTGGCATTTGCAATTTTGCTATTTTACTGCTTATACTATTATACATCTTTTCATAACTAGCATTTCAAGTACTATATCCATAGTATACAGTATATACAACACTGACCCCCCTCTACGCCAATGTCCCCCCAACGTCCCCAAATTGAAGCCCTTTTTCCCCTTGTCCCGGAAACCCATCCTGTCGTCCCCTTGTACCCCTATCGCCCTAGGCTCGTGTTACATTGTGCAGAAGTGAATTTCGTGGGATTGAAACAAAAATAGATTTTGAAGTTATTGAAATGCATGAGGTTTGCCACGACCCTTTTACCCGGATCCCCTTTGATATGCCTCGGATCTTGATCCTGATTCTGCTCAGATTTTACCCGGATTCCAGCAGGATTCCAGACGAATCCACGAGAATCCGAGTATGTGGGTGCCCAAAAACAGGCCACATATGCCAGTGTTTTTTTCTTTTTTAAAACTAAAAAGCTTCTAAATTTTAATTCGACCAGTAAAGCATACATTTGGTCATTTGATTGTCATTCATTCATCTCTCAAACATTTTTCACCATTTTTTCTTTGTTCATCATGTAATGACATTTTGAGACTTATGCAAAGTATGAATATGACATAATCATATATTGGCAATTATGGATTTATCATTTTATGAGAATCACGCTTCTAATTTCTTATTAATATGTTATTATCATTATATGTTTGAAGTTTGAAGTTTTGAACTAATGATGAATGAGCATTGACATGTTACATGTAGGGAATCTATGAACATACATACATACATACATACATATATATATATTTCGAAAATGTCTATATATATACCCGCCGAATCCCCAAATCCGAACTAGAGTCAGGATTGGCTACTTAGTTTTATTTTAAACATTGAATGTTTGTAGATAACAATGGTATAATCGATTTCACACATGAAGTACTCATATTATAAGAAAATGACGAAGCAATACATATAACACTAGATGAAGGAATCAAATGAGTTTGTACAAAAGAGATTTGTACTGCAATATATGATGTGGAAGAACATGAAAGAGTTAAAGGACTCCATAGTATATACTATGGGGGGAATCGTCAATGTTGATTGGGATTGAGAGCTTAATTTTGAAGGAGAGAGTAGTAGATAGTGGCAAATCTTTGACAGATATCAAAGATGCAACTTGGGAATTGGATGAGTTATAGTAGACAAAAAAGATTGTAAGCATTAGGAAGATACATAAGATGACACAAAAGAGCATTGTAGAATGTCAACAAAGAAGAATCCAAGTATGAATTAGATACATAATAGGATGCTAGGGACCACGATAGAGAAGTAAACTCTGCCACAAATGATGAGAGAGGACTCCATAAAAAGGTACGATAATGAATATGAGGAAAATTAAGAAAAACATAGTGGAAGATATTGCAAAGATGGTTGCAGTAAGTATAAAGATAAAAGAGAGTATCAAAAATGCAGAAACCTATCAGAAGAGGTAGTAGGCATATAAAGAAGGTTGGAGTGAAGAGACGAAAACAAATTGCAATGCCCCAATAGACATGTTTTGAGGAAATGAAGAATTGGAAGGATCTACACTAGGAAGATGAAGGTCCTAAGAATTGAGATGTGCATGTCAAGAAGGGAGAGAAACCTTCAAGTGTTAAAAGAGAGCCAATGGAAAGGAATTTCTCAAGGTCATTTGGAGGACAAGACAATGTTTTAGGCTTAGGGAGGGTGTTGGCAGAATCTAGTAACACTACAAATAACATTATACCTCATGATATTATTGTATGCTGCAATGGGTTTGCAGGTACCACATAAGGAGGGTCAACATCTAGAAGAATTGCATAAGAAGATTGTTTGAAACAACACACTACACTAGAGACCTTGTGGTATCATGTGTGAAAATTAGACTCATTAGATAGAAACAAGATGCTTTACAATATTGCATGTCTTGTGGATCATTTCTAGATTCATATGGTCTACATACTGCTTAATAACCCTAAAATACCTTTAATATGCCTAAATAAGCTGTAAAAAGAATAAGTGTCGTAAAGGAATAGGTAAATTTGTGGGAATTAGATACATGTTATTATGAAATTATATGATGGAAAGGTTTTTATGCAGATGTATTTGGTGGCTATATAAGGAAGGGAAAAGTGGAAGATAAAATCATGAGCATACATGAGTGAGAGAAAGAGAGATATGGTATATACAAAGCATATGTGAGTGAATGTGAGACATCTATGAAGTATATATTTAGAAGAGAGGAGAAGATATATACGAGACATATATAGAGGAGGATATGAGGAAAATATTTGTATAAGAGACATATATAGATGAGGATATAAGGAGAAAATATGTGTTAGAGATAAGAATATATCAGCAAGCAAATGCGATGTGTATATCTATGCTTGTGGTATGCATAAATGATGAATGTAATAGATATATGATATGAATAGGAGATGGATACTTCTATGTTATGATATGTATACGAATGTAGTATTTCTTTCGCTTATATGTTAATCTACTGCACTTATTCTGTGTTACTTATTGTATTACTCTAGAATTGATTTTTTGATATAGATAACTTAGACCTTGGGACTATTTATTGGCAATAGGCATTATCTTCATTATCTACTGCATGAGAATTGACTATAGTAGGATCAACAAGCTTATATGAGCCATCTTGCTTAATGCCTAGCGCAACAGCTTTGTCCCATTACACATTAAACACAATGCATTTGTTTCCACAAACCCTAACTTGAATGTTAGCCTTAGGGTTCTTAGTAAGCTAATTGATAAAGAATAAATTGTTATTCATAGTAGGAACATATCAAACATTGTGTACTAAAATCTTGAGAGAATTATTTAATGCAACCCTAACATCTAACCCTTCAACCACATTTGATCTACCATCATCCAGTGAAACTATATCTTGATGTCTACAATTTAATAGTAAACTTTACATACCAGTAATTATAAGTTATAACACATGAATTTTCTTGATGTGCTCGAATCAAAGAACTAGTATTTGTTGTTAATGCTATTAGAAAGAGATGGCATGAGTGCAAACTCATCATCTGATCCATGGTTCTAAAAAATGGCCATATTAGATTCACCATGCTTTTTGTAGGATAGAATATAGTCTTTTCCTTCATTCCTTTTTAACATGTCCAAATTTGTTCCAATAAAAACATTTTATCTGTTTCTTGGATTAAGTGGAAGGAGTGTTGTCAAAATAATTTTAATTTTTTAGGTTTAGGCTTAAACTAAGCATATGCACTGGTTGTGATCTCAGATGTAGATTTCCCTATCTACTATGTATTTGCTCCTTTTGCAATAAATATTGAGTGACCAAATTAAAAGTTAGAGTTGACCTTGAATGTTAGCAAATAGACTCAAAGGTGTGAAGCTATTGATGACCAATGCTTTTGTGTCCTTGTTGTTGGCTAATTTGTTGATGGCAACAATTTGATAGAAAACTACATATTTTTGAGATGCATAATCTGACCATTTTCTAATACTTGTATTAAGTTATCCCACATATATGCAGAGATGCAGATATTAAGTTATCCCATAGATATGACAAGTTTAAAATTTATAGGACTTCCCTATGACATCTATAAAAATCACCAGGGTTATTAATGACCTTGGGTTTTGTGCCTAACGATTCTGTCACATTCTCGATACGCAATGATAGCTAGAAACTCCATGTGACCTCTAAAGTTTTCATGTGGCCTCTAAAATTTTCACGTGACCTCTAAATTTTTGCTTGCAAATTTCTTTTGTATGTCCTTAATAATGCTAGCAACCTACAGCTCACAATTTGACTTTTTCTGCCTTCTGCCTGTGACTAGTGCAACCTCATGATCTGTAACCTCTTCAACTGACTACTTATTGTTTTCTTCAACAAACTATGCTGGCTCTTATACCAATGTTGGTATAAGTAGAAGAATGAGATGAGAGAAGAGACTTGTCGATCTCAGTAAGATATAAGAGCATTATGTTATTGAGAAACATCTAAAAATAAAAAGTCACAAATTGCTCCGCTTAGCTTCATCAGTAGCAACGTTATTTAAGCCAATGTTTTTTTGTATTAAGGTGGAGGAAGGAGCTTGAAACAGATTCTGATCAGCAGGTGGCTCAAAGAAGTAACTTCTCTTGGTGTACTTAAAATATATGTTTCACTCTTTCTTACCTCATCAATTCTCTTGGCCTATTTAAGTTATACCTTGCAATCTTTCTCACCTCATCCGTTCTGTAAGAACCCCTACTTATTTCCCCTTAATTTTCAGTTAGGAGGGTTTGACATTTCGTCAAACAGTTTGCTGGCATGTTGATGCAGAGCAGAGAGGGTGAATACAAATCAACTCAAAACTAACTAAAACAAATCAAACTTACAAAATTAGAACCCTAATTTCATGGTTTTCTCTGACAATCTCACCATTCTCCTACTAGGACAGCAAACTGACTAAAAAGGTCATAACTTTTCATGCAGATGAGATCTCCAAAATCTAAGCACAGATTTGAGCACCCATTTTGGCCTTACTTAACATATCTCAGACTTAGGTATGATTGTTTTGGAACAAAACCGTCAATAATCAACTGGTAATTCTGCAAT
Source organism: Thuja plicata (assembly GCA_018584345.1). Taxonomy (NCBI): domain Eukaryota; kingdom Viridiplantae; phylum Streptophyta; class Pinopsida; order Cupressales; family Cupressaceae; genus Thuja; species Thuja plicata. Next base: position 330,813 of record MU227421.1, read on the forward strand.
TATGCCTAATTAGGCCACTTTTCCAATGCAACTATGTGGGCTTCTCACTCCAAGCTACCAAACTGCCTTCGTGAGCCTTAGACAAGTCACAAGGGGTCTGAAAATGTCAATTTTCCCAATTGGGACAATCACCAAGTCACCTTTTTGCAAAGCCCTACCTGTACCTAGTCAAATAAGCCAAATACATAGTAATATCATGCTAGGGCTGCCTTAAACTCGGCCAAGCCCCCATCACCTTGCTCTACAAATACCAAAATCATTAAGCATACTCTATCTACCTCCATTTACGTGGTTTTCAGAATTTTCCAACGGTGGGATGGTTTTCAAATCATCAATTTTGCAGTCAAACCCTCAAACCCTAGATTTACAGACTGTTTTCAATAAATCGGCCATAATATCCTTCAAACTCGTTGAAAAAGGCTCAAACCAACTGCAAATGATAGAAGATTCAATGCACCTTCCAACCAAGTGGGTTTCACAATACTTTCAGGCCGTACAACATGCTGCAACAGCAAGTTACCAGGAAAAATGCAGGAAATCAGAGCACTTTGTTATTATTTGTTCACCAAAAAATATCACCCACCTTGACCTTGACCTCGACCATTACATCATGTATTTAAACATTTCCAACCATATCTAACCAATTACAACTGCTTTTCAAATCCTATGACTGTTCAACTTCCCACAAAATGCAAAAGTGCAAAGTTACTAGACAATTTTTGCAACTTTTTACAATATAGAGCGACTTTTAACATTTCACCAACTTGACCAAACCTACACCCCTAAGACCCTATTCACACCCTTACAAACATGGGAAATGGTCTTCAAGACCTTATTACATCCAATAAACACAAAACCAAAATCAAAACATGAAGTCTCATGGGTGCCCTTGTATGGAGCTTGAGTTTGCTCTACTGAGACTTAACTGAAATTTCACTTCAAACAATAATAAAGCTAGTAGAAATCCCTTCTTTTATTTATTAAAACAACTCAAAATGGAAATTATCCGCACATTCATACAATCAGTTCGTATTTTATTCAACAATGGTGGAGTCTGGAAAATGTGCAATGCTCATCATTTATTATATAATGCAAAAAAAAAAACAGATGAAAGAACCTGGTGTTGATTGCACGTATGTGGACATGGAATGGCAGCTACCTTCTTCAATTCCCACGCAGGGATGCAATGCCTGCGCAATTGCCTATATAGCTGTTGTACAACAGCTCACACGGCTTCCTCCTATACTTCCCACGGCCTGCACCCTTCACGCGGCCTTCTTTGAAATCTCCCACGGCCTACAATGCTTCACGCGGCTTATACTTAGCAGACGCGGGTCCCTAGCACCCCAGTGTGCTCTCACGCGATACCTCTGCAGCCTCCAGTTGCGGTCTGCAGCTACAGATCGTGGCCAATGTATAGCAAGGTGGCCTTCTACTATTGGCGCCTTCTGCTGAACAAAAACGTGACCCAACCGTCACTTATTGGAGTCCCCTTGCAATTTGGATTTGTGATCCAATTCGCACAAGTCTGTGAACCTTCAGAATAATATCGCACCCTCAGTGTGCTTGCCTGAATTTGATAATTCCTCTTTCCTCCAGCCACAGTCGAACAGTAAGAAGGAAAATAACAATTGATTATACAACAACAATCAATTGAATATCAGTCCAAAGAAGAATCAGTCTTCTAGAACCAATTTGACCCTTATATATCAGCAAGGGCTCAGATAAGAGAGACAATTCTCACAACCAAGTTTTTATAAAAATGTATTCGATGATCAACTTCACAAATGAGCCTGAATATATAACTCCTCAGATGCAAGAGTTTCTAAAAACCATTTCCAGTTAACCAGTCTTCAATATGTCAACTTCTAAAAGCATTATAATAATATTTTATTATCATAATACTATAGTCAATTTATTAATTAATAATGTATTGTCATTAATTAATATCAATTATGCCTTTGATGACGATTCCTGCATCCACTGTTAAAATAACTGATCAACCTGGTCTTCAACTACACTGCCAGAAATAGTAACTGGCCTCCAACTGACTTACTATTAATAGTAAGTCCAGAAATAGAAAGTCCAGAAATAGAATTTGAATGCTGAGACCCTCAAAACATACTGTCAATTAACGAGGGTCGCGCTGATGAGTTGACCATATTCAGGTTCCCAGAACCTGCTAATTCGGGGACATCACAGTCCGCTCTCCTTGAAATTGCTTGTCCTCAAGCAATCGCAATCCAGGATGCTGCATAATATCCTCGGCCTCCCAAGTGGCATCCTCGTCAGGTAACCCCTGCCACTTGACCAAGTACTCCCGGATAATTCTTCGGCGCAACTGTCTCTCGCAGACATCCAGAATGGCCTCGGGTATCAACTCCAGTTTCCCCTCATCATCTAGGGGTGGTAATACAGCAGAAGGAGTTATAGTTCGGCCTAAGGCCTCCTTGAGACGCGAAACATGAAACACATTGTGCACTCTGCTGTCCTCAGGTAATTCCAGCTCATAAGCCACCTCTCCGACACATCAAACCACCCGAAATGGCCCATAGTACCGCGGCTTGAGCTTTTCTGCCCCACTCTTCTTGATGGAAGACTGCCTATAAGGCTGCAGCATAAGATAAACCATGTCCCCAACCTCAAAAGAACGAGCTGTCCTCTTCTGATCCGCATATTGTTTCTGTACATTCTGTGCTCTCTGTATATTGTCCCTCAATGCCCTCATAATATCCTTGCTGGCTTGCAATAAATCTCCTGCACTGGGCACCCTGCTGTCACTACATAGTAAATCCACAAAAGTTGGGGGATCATAGCCATACAAGGCACGAAAAGGGAACATCTGTATGCTCATGTGAAATGTGGAGTTATAACAATACTCGCACATATGTATCCACTTAACCCAAGCCCTCTGTTGTGATGAGACGTAATTCCGCAGATAGCCTTCCACCCACTTATTGACAATCTCTGTTTGGCTGTCGGTCTGCGGATGATAACTGGTACTCGGTGTCAACTATGTATCGCATAACCTGAAGATCTCCTACCAGAAGTGGCTCATAAAGCGACTGTCTCGGTCACTTACAATGTTTCGGGGTAAGCCATGCATCCTAAACACCTCCCGAAAGAATAACTCTGCCAGTTGTACTGCGGAATAAGTAGTGGTGATAGGGAAAAAATGTGCATACTTCGTGAGCCTGTCCACCACCACAAAAATGTAATACCGTCCTTGGGCTTTGGGTAGCCCCACAATGAAATCCATGGAAATACTTTCCCATTTCCGCTCAGGAATGGGGAGTGGCTGTAACAACCCAGCGGGGTAAGTGTGCTCTTGTTTGTTCTGCTGACAAACAGAGCATTCGCGAACATATTGCTGAACATCTCCCTTCAGTCCCTTCCAAGTAAACCTCTCCCGAATCTGCCTGTAGGTTTTAAAGAAACCTGGATGACCCGCCATAGGGGTGTTATGGAAAGCCCGGAATATAATTTCTCGGACCCCTGATCCTGCAACAAGGAAAATCCTCCCCTTATAAATGATCAACTCATCCATAAGGGAATATCTGACGTCCTGGATACTGCCATCAATAACGCCTGTTGCCCATGTATCCCTAGCATACTCAGCTAGGATCAAATGCCTCCAAGCCTCAGAAACCTCGGTAAGTGAGCAGAGGTGGGGTCTCCGTGACAGAGCATCGGCCACCACATTCTGGGTTCCTTTGATATAAGTAATATCAAAGTCATATGACTGCAACTTACTCACCCATTTCTGCTGCCTCTCATTAAGATCTCGCT
>MU227421.1:357286-378988 GCA_018584345.1 Thuja plicata
CATGCTCTGCAATATATTGTAATACTGTTGCATTTGGTATAGGTGCATTTTTTTTTCCAGGGCATTTCTTGACTCCTCTTCCAGGGAATCCACACAAATGGCCTACCACACGATAATATGAACTATTCCTTACTACATCACAACCTCGACATTTCCAACGGAATCCACCACCTCTAGGAAGGGCACTTACAATATCAACATACTTCCACAAAGGAGAATCAGAAGGGGGTTCTACTGTTTGGTCAATATTGCGGTTGCCTACTGAGGAAGAGGTAGATGTCATTGTAGTTCCTTCTTCTATGGCAATAAATTTGTATACATATTCAATATAATAATAAAACAAGAGAATGAAAAATTCTGGAAAATAATGGACAATGAAAGAGAAATGACATTAAAATAAAATGCTTAAACAAAAATAAAAACTTGAAGCAAATGGAACAAGAACTTACCTCTTCCATTCATTGTAAGCTTGTAAAGGTGTAGAAATGAGGCACAATCACTTGAAGAAGGTCCACAAATCAAGCTTTCAACTCCTTGCACAACCAAGCTCTTGCTCAACCACCTATTTCCTCTTGCTCAAGACCAATAATCTGTTTGCACACCACAAATGAGAATTAGAAATAAAAAAAAGCCTTTAAACTCACCTTTTTAGGGTTGTGGACGCCAAATTTTTATAAATTTCGTCATAAAAAAATGTGTTAACTGAAACTGCATGCAAAATTTGTCAGAAATTCGCTTTTTTAGTGAAATTTGCCCGGGTTCGAACCCTCGCAACCCGGGTTTGAACTTGGTCCCAAAAAATTCGAACCCTGCCCGGAATGCCCGGACCCACAGGTGGACCGGACCCGGACCCCGAACTGGTTAGAATTTATCTGGGTCCAGGGGGGTCCAGGGCCGAACCCGGTTTCTTAGGTTTTCGTCTCCAGAAATCTCAGCCAATGCAATGCATCAGACCAATTCATCACAAATTCAAGAATAATTTGAACATAACTAAATGAATTGCAAAACCCTCTGTTTATAACAATTTGGTGATCCTTCTGGATTTTTCCACACCAAGTCGCTTCTCAAACAAGCTGGAGAGTTTTATCAATTAAAGTGACTTTACAATACAATTTCATTTTAGTCACTTTTTAAATTAAATTAATTAAAATAAAGTCATTCTTTTAATTTTTAATTTATTTGGACGACTTTAGAATAATTAAATTAATTAATTTGTGTTATCAAAATTCAGGGATGTTACAAGTTCTGATTCAAATCTCGTCTTTGCACCTGTCTAGGATGTTGCAGATGCCCCTGCTCAAGTCACATTGCCTTGTTGCTTGTATAGATTGTCCTTTTGAGAATCATGCACCTCATTTTCACCTTTGATGGAAGAGGAAGCCTTTAAAAATGTTCTCCGCCATATCTACCTTGAATAGCATACCATCCAGCCAATCCTTACATCTTCATCTTCATTGTCCAATTGCCAAGAAATTCACATGACAACATAATATAGGATAACTTCACTGGTGAAATTAGTAGGGCTCCTACTTACATTTTGAAAAGCATAAAGACCTAATTGCTTCAACAGTACTTAAAAGGACCTATTTACATGCGATCCATTTCATTATAAAGAACTTGTTATGTTTAACATGACAAGATCTCTTCTTTTTGGAAAGATAGCCCACCTAACAAGTGTCTTTTTCCAAGACAAGAAACAAAATATGAAAGTTTAACTGAACTATTTCTGGTGCAACATACTGAAGTAGAACAGAGTCAAAAATTTCGTAGTTTCATTCACTGCAGGCCTTTGCTACACCATGGGCCACCAAAAAAGAAATCTTTTTGGTTCAAGAGTCCAGACAACAAGCCCATCTTAAAAAGAAACCCATATATATGATAGTGCTATTCCATCTGTCATAATGCTATTCCATTTCAAGACTGAAAGGAGAAGGTCCAAAAGTTCTAGAAAGATATGTATATGTATGCACCCTATCAGATGGTCACTACTTATTTTTCATTTGATCCTATGCTGTCCTTAGTAGACCAATTTGTGAAAAGGTATTATTTTATCCCATCTTCCAGGTTTCCTGATTGTAAATTAAAAAATAAGATCCAGTACATTTCCTTGTTTATTGCAGTAACAATTTTTCTTGCGGTTGACTCAGCAAGCAAAAAGATAAAATAATTTTACAATTTATAAGGAAATTAATGAACACTGAAAAATAAAGAAATATATTGTTTTAATTTCATGTCAAATTGGGAATACATGATTTTGCAGAAAAAATGGGATGTAATTGCAATTTCTGATAAAATCATGGTTAAATCGTGAATTTTGCCAATTTTTTGGTGCATTGGAAAGTGTGCTCAGGTAAGGGGGGAAAATTGGCTATTTAATTTAGATTGGATCCCTGAACTTTCTGAGTGGCATTTAGTTGCAAGTTATTGCGATTTTTTATAGAGTTTTGCTATGATGTTGAAAACCATTGGAAAGGTGCAATGGCTATGATCAGCATTATAAATATATATTTTACCACCAGATTCTTGTTCTTGCATCTTTCCTTCAGTTTTGTTGAACGAAGAATTGGCATTTGATGAAATTATATTTCATAACAATAAGTAAAGGAATAATGAAAGAATGAATAATATGTTATATATGTAAGAATTTTGGAATCAGCAAATTTTTCATATTTTTTATGTCACTCTGTTCCATCAGCAATAGAGACGGTAGCTTTTGAGTCTAAAATCAATTCATTTGGCAGGTTGATGTTTCTATCTGCATGGGAGACAAGTACTGCATTGAGGTTGTTTTACGTTGCTTGGCAGTGAAAGGTGACGGAATTGGCCCTTGTATAGGAGAGGATGGTGGTCTTCTTGCATCTATTATGTCAGCTGCATATAAAGGTATCTTATTTATGTTTTCTTGTTAAGCTTTTCTATGTTCAAATATAAAATTGGAATCTTCTTCTTGTTTTCCATGTCAAGTAGCATATTTGGGAAAATACTTTCAAGGTCAAATGAATAAATTTGAGCTAAATATTGTTGCATATTATATTCTATGAATCTATAGGGTGCTGATGTATTTTCTTCTTACAGGTAAAAGAGTTCGTAAAATTCTGTGATGATTATTCAATTTCTAAATAAGTCACATGAAATCAGTCTGTTTCTTATTTTCATGTTAACAAGAAGCTGTTTACTGTTTACACACTGAATTACACTCAACCAAAGTTACGTAAGAATAAATGCCTAGATTTTTTAATTCCTTTTTTGCATGTTAGGTGAGCTGGAACATTTCCAAGTAGGGGTTGCACTTGAGGTCTTCAAACTTGATGCCTCGTATGATAAGGAGGGTTCCCAAGAAGCTACTGCAAAGTTTATTGTCCTGGGTATCTGCCGTAGATGCTGCATACCTGAGCTTATTCTTCGTTGCATGCATGTAAGTCATTTCCTGATTTCCTATTAGTACTATTGTTATTGTTCTGCAGTTTTTGGGAATAGAAATTTCATTTCGAGGATTCATGATTTGTAAAATATTGGAATAAACAAAGGTTGTGATGTTTTCATTCCTTCTGGTCATGATAAAATTTGAATGCTGTAAATAGTTGTTTAGAGAACAAGCAATGCTGATACAACTGGCTTGCTGCATTGACAGATTATAGTTTCATTAGCAGACCAATCTGACTCTGTGCTAGAGAACCACACTGAGCTAATTGAATTGATTGCGTCCCCAGATTCAGAATTACATCATTTGTTCAGTCAGCAGCAGCTGCAGGTACACATATTCTTACTATATTTTGGTAGAAAGAGTATATAACTTTTAAGGTGATGGTGCTTCCACGTCTTTATTTATTCTTAATCATTTCCTGTAGCTCATGGAACACCACCCTTTAGTTCCTCATCTATGCCTACTTGTTTCCTTCACCTCTTTGTCATTCCTGTGCTAAATTCCTGTTTGAATATCATTGCTAGGATTTTGGGGATACTTCTAGGCATCCATCTTTTGTGTTCTGTATTTACTATTTTCAAATCCTACAAAGAGGACTTGGTTGAGCATCCCTTTAAATTCTCTTTTTTCCACTGTATGATATGAGTCTGCTCTTTACAGCATCTTCAGACTTCTTTTTCCTTTGTCAAGCAGGGTTTCTTCTTTAGCTAAGAATGGATCCCTATTTTTATTTATGCTGTTTATATTTTTATTAATTTTTAGTCCCAACTACTTAAATGACTTTGATCTTACATATTTTTCTTACTTTTGACCATGATGTCTGTAAAAGCCTTTTGTAAAGTCATATGTCCAAGTATGGCTGTTCTCACTCCTTAGGCTCTATGTCATCAATGGTTATTCAACTGGCATCTGGTTGCCTTTCCTTATGGTTGCAAATTATCTTCTGTTCTGGCATGTAGTGGCCATTCCATTTTTAGGTAGGCACTCTTATATTCAATCCTTTTTTTATTGTGCAGCCGAGCCCATTTCTTTCTATTTCTATTTATGTTCCACATCATTTTTAGGGTGGTGACAGAAAGGGGTGGGGACATGCATTTTCTGTGGACAGAAGGGTATGCCAGTATATGATAATTATAGATATACTGATAATTTTACAACTTAGTTGTATATGACATCTTGTTTCAATATCAGACATTAGCAAAAATTATAATGCATCGAATTCGAGTCAATGCTTAGTGTTCATTGATTCAGACATAGCAAAATTAATAGTGCATCAAATTATATGCATTACCCATCAAAACCTTTACTCCACGGCTGCAAGTTGGTCTATCTTGTGAACATTTCTCTTCTAATTTCAAGAGTTCATACTCTTGAAGTACTTCCCCATCACTATCACCATGTTGAATCATTTTAGAATGGGGAATGCTAGAATCTTCATCCAATAACTCATCCTTGTGGAGTTCATCAATTTCTTCAGTCATTTGTTTAATCTCCATAATCTTTGTGTTAGATTGTTCTTTTGATGAGGCTGCCAGAGGGGACAGATTTACAGATTTGGATGGTGAAGAACGTGCCAAACTCAGCTCTAAACAAAGCTCATCAATCTGATTTTCTGCCTCTTGAAGGGCCACTTGAGTAGTCTCCAAAGAATCCTTAGTACTCGTAAGCTCAAAGGTAGGATTGTCAACTTCTTCTTTCCCTCTCAATGCATTCAAAGAAATTTCAGCAAGACTGAGGAGATGGTCTCAATCTGAGAGTAGATGTAAATAACCTGATTTCATTGTCTCCATAGCTTCCTTGATTACCTGTAATTTTGTCTTCTCTCAAGATGAACCTTCCAAAGATGACCTTTAATCAACTTGTGAATGTTATCAAAATGTGTTAATGCTGCAACAATATTAGCTTTATTGACCTTTAATTGGTTCTCCAAATTATGTGATTTGTCAGGCTTATGAACAACATCTGCTTCAAATGATGAATTATCTGATTAGCCTTGGCGAACTTGATTCTTAACTGCCTCTATGGTATCTTCTTTGCACGCTTGCTGATTTAGAACTAGGTAGCATTATGCCCAAACACAGAATGTTTCTCATCATCATTTGGTATCAAACACAAATACGCTCAATGTTTCCCTTAAACTCAACATCCAACTCAAGTGTCTCAATGGAGGGTGTCATAAACTTTTCATATGGGACAGCATTAGAATCACATAGAATCATCATGGGAATCCATCACTTACAGGGTTTATCAATCATTATATCCCAATTACCCACAAACGGATTTGTGCAACCTTTATGTGTAGCAACAATTGATCTTTCTCCTTAGAACTCATTGTGTCAATTTGATGGAGCCTCACTGTGTTAGACCTATCTTCTTCATTGCCAGTCCATACTTACTTTGCTATCTTATCCTCAGATTTTGTGATTTTATGGATATCAATGTATTCATCTCTGCTGGTATAAGCACTTGGAGATTTAACTTCAACCTCACAATTAGCTTCCTTAATCAAATGATCATTTTGGAGTAAACTTCTATTTGACTCCTCACATATTGAGGTAGGTGTTTGACTTGTGAAGTAAAGGAGCTCTTCCTTCAACTGATTCTCTTTAGAAAACGTCATAACCATCAAGAACAATTCCCTTTACCTGTGTGTCCTCGCGGACCACCTAAAAGGATGGCAAGAGAGTTCTGGAAGTAGACAGATAATATTCCTGTTTTCCTCTTTCAGTCTTTCCTTATGTAATTTTTTCTTTTTCCTTGAGTACCTTCACCTTTTCACCTGTGCATTGGTGAGTAGGCTCCTAGGGCCTTTTGCAGGAGAAACACAAATTTTCTCTCCTTAAGTCATTCTTGCGTCTTTCTGAATCTTTGCATTGGAAGAATTAACTTCTGCTTTCTTTTTAACTGGAAAGAGAGCACTGAACCTCTCAAGATGCTCTCCCATTTTTGCCAATAAATCATCACATCTTTGATTACTTTGTTTCATTTCTGACAAGCTTTCTAACAGGCGTCAATTAAATATTGTCATCTTTTTCATTGAGAATGTGAACACTCATTGCAGTTCTGAAAATGTTTTTCCAATGCTGACCCTCAGGCTGGCAGGATTTACAGCTCTGATAGTACAATAAAGAGTCAAGACCCCTTATTATATTTCTCAGATTGTCCACCTTTAAGTATTTCTTACTGTTAAGAGATTAACCCTCTGTTCTGCTATATGTGTTTTCAGATTTGAAACTTAATGCCGGAAAACATATAGCAAACATGTGATAAAGATATGAAACATCAGCTATAAGATTCCCAGCAATTTCTTACCCAATTATTACACTTGAACACAGTTACTACTGATTTAAAGTTTCAGTATTTCTGATCATGTGAGTTTCAGATTGCAGATGTTGGATTTGCGTTATTTAATGAGTTTGAGAGGAAGGGCAGCAATGATTTTCAAATATAGACATAAAGAACAAAAACAGAACATATAATTGCAGAATTATTGACAAACCAAATACTTCAAAGCTAATATGAACATCTGGTCTTTATTTGACACTGGCAACCTTGTAGAATTGAAATGAACTGGTTTATTTGCTTTTAGTATCTTGCCAGTCTGAAACTTACACTTCCTGTCATTCAGAAAGTACACAGAATCATTTAGCAACTGCTAAAATATTATTTGCAAGTCTTGATCCTGCGCTCGTCATGATATAAATCAAGATGGAATATGAAACATTAGCACTGCTGTACTAAGACAAAAGCTACAACCAGTTCTAGTACTCAGTGCTGAGAAAAACTTCTATCAATGTCCTCAGAATTTGCCACATCATCACTCTTTTCCTTCATTGTATTTTCAAGGCAGCTATACAGAGTCAGGACTGCAGAAATGACTCAGTAATGATTCTAATGAACAACAAAGGAAAGATAAATTCCATGCTTAGCAGGGCAGATATCTTTCAAGCAAAGTTCCCAGACTCGGACTCGACTGGGACTCGGCAAGGCTGACTCGACTCGTGACTCGTGACTTCGCAAAAAATCTTGGCAAAGTGAAACAACCCTTGAAATTTAGAGATTTTTAAGGATTTAAAACTTGTTTCATGCACGAATTATTAAATAAAGCTTAAAGACACAATAACATCATCAAATAGAAGCTAATTTGATCACATACATCAATCACATAAGTACAAACCTAAATTAATACATTAACGACAATTACTACACTAACAAATAACTAATATTATCAAACACAACAATAGGCATTTTATGCCGACTACATCATCCCCCCCAAAAGAAAAGTCGTCTTCCAGCCGACAAGTATACATCAAGTAATATCTAGGAAGACTAATGACAAGAGTGTAGATAATGCCTCGTACTGAGCAAACTCTAAGTTGTAGTGTACTTCAAAAATAAAATGGGGGTTTGGGAGCAATGCTCCCAGTGGGGTCAAGGGGCAACGTCCCCAGTGGGGTCGAGGGGCAGCCCCTCGCGGGGTCTGAGGGCAGTGCCAAGACCAAATTAGCACCTTCAGAACCACATAAAACTCCATAGCATGCATCATTTTCTTGAATTTTTAAGATGCCAAAAACAATAATTATAAAGCCCAAAAATGCATTTTCTAAATCTCTTCTTGCCAAATCTCTTACTTGTCGAGCAAAGCACAAAAACTCAAGGAATTGCAGTTGTCGTAGGGAAGGGTGGCGTTCATGTAGTGGTACAATGTACGGCTCGATAAAAACAACTTAAAAATTCATTTTTAATGTTTTTGTTTTAAAAAAAAAGACTGTTGTCGGCCGAGTCCCGTCATCGAGACTCGACGAGCCACACTGCGACTCGCCATGACTCAGTGAGTCACTTGCCTGACTCGGTTGAGTCCGAGTCAAAGTCCTTGTGACTTAGCAGGGGCGATTCGACTTGCAACTCCTCCAGAGTCGGGGAGTCATGGCGAGTTTGGGAACTCCTTTTAAAGGGAATCAAGCCTTCTAGAATAGCAAGTATATGCCATGGCTCCTCCAGATAGCTCCACATGTTATGCAAGAGTTTTGCCCAGATCAACTCCACCTGTTATACAAGTGTTTTTCCCAGGCCAAGGGAAGTCACCCAACATAGTTCCATGCATCTTTAATTATCAATATGTTATGTGTTCTCTTCTACATAATGCCATAATAGAAATGAAATGCCGAGACCTTTTATAGACCCAGAGGGAAAATAATCCATGTTTAAGTTAAAATAAAAAATTTCCTGCACACTTTTAAAAAATTTAAATGCCTCAAGTGTTAGCCTCTTCCCCCTAGGCATCCACGTTAGGGGGACATAATGTTATGTTGTTGGTTTTGGTTCAAGCTCGAGGGTTTGGTTCATAGGTTTAGGCCAAAAAAAATTGGGACTTGGGTTTGTTTATATAAAAACATTTAAAAATAAAAATTATATACATATTTGCAGCAGTAATTAAGATCAAAATGCACCACTATACTATGAAATTCGGATGAAGTTCAGCAAGGATAAAAAATTCGAAAAAAAATTTGATATTAAATTCGCCTTATATAATTTTTTCTAAAATATATATATATCCAATTATTTATTTTTATTTTATTCTTTTGACTCCAAAAAAATTAAAATAATACTAATTTTTATTTTATAAAACATTAAACTTTAAAATAAAACATAAAATAGAAATTAATTAAGTTTTTAATTTTAACTTTACAAAACAAATAAAAAATAATAAAAATAATCAAATTTAAAATTTGTTGTATTTGACAGGTTAATGTTATAATAAATAAATTAATATACATAAATTTTATAATAATAAATAAACTTAAATCTTTTTATATTAATAAGTAAATACAAATATCAGAAATTTAAATGTAATCTTAAACATCTAAAAATAAAATGAAAACCCAAAAAAACAAAACAAAGTATTAAATTGAAAACTTTGGACACTATCTTAGTTTTGTTCTTCGCGAGGCGATAGGAGAGGGAAAAAACGAGGAATGCTTTTCAGCGATTCGCTGTCTGCAAATTTGGTTGCAGTGAAGAAACTGTGTTTGCAGCGCTGGAGGAGAAACCCACAGAAACATTGCGCAGAACAAACTCGCAACAGACGTGAAATACGGCGGACATGGTTTGCCATAGCCATTATTTAAGAGAAAAGCGGAAGTCATTATTTTCTACAGCACGAATTTAACCCGAATTTTTATAATTTTTTATAAGTTCGTCAAATTTCGAAGCTAAAGCTGAAAATTCTGCGATCCTTGTGTATATGTATATATAAAAAAAATCAAGAAATATGCAAAATTAAATCATTTGATAGTATGATACTTCATCATTGATCGAGATAAATATTAAATGCCAATTTTAATTTGCTAGTTAAGGAATGATGCAACGATCTGAAGCAATATCAATTTGATTTCACCCGGAAGCCCACAGGCCCTATAAATTCGCCTTCTATAAATTTATTAATTTTTAAATATAAGTAAATATATCCACAAAATTGTCAAATTAATTTAATGAAATAACTCTTTTTTTTTTATAATAAGACAATATTATATTAATTATTTAAAATAATATATTTGTTGAATTTAATTAAAATATTTTAATTTACGTATCAGTTCACAGCAATTTAATTTAGTATAAGTGACTATAGATAATATGATGTAATTTGATAGAACATTTTCTTAATATAATAATATATAATATACTTAATTTAATATTATATTTTAAAATTTAGATGATTAAAAATTTAAATATATATTAATAAATATAGTAGTTTTTAATATAACTTAATTTATAACTTTATAAATCATATTAAAATCTTATAACCAAAAAAAGAAAATAAGAACAGACACGCAAAGAAAATAATGGACTCGATTTGCTCGCTCATCTGGAAGTGTAGGTTGTCTCTCCACCATTGCTCACATCGTAGACTGTCTAATCGGCTGCGGGGGAGGAGCCATATCTTATTGCCGTGTCATTCTTATCTTCGACACCCTTTACTCATTCGCTCTTCGACACCCATTTGCTGCCATTTCCTAATTCGCACACCCACGTACTATTTTGAATCATTCTTTTCCATTTCCTCTTTCGCCGACTATGCATCCAGTTGATTCGCACACCCACATACCGTCATGCAGGATAATTTATGCGTTTTATCAAGGACAGAATTGAAGTGAAAGTCGGCACATTGTTTCATACGAATAAAGGCCGAATATTAACGAATATAATGAAAATATTTTTAAATTCTCCAAAATTCGAACTTCAAGGATGAAATTCGGCGAATGCTTTGACTTGGCACAGGGAGCATAAAATCTCCCTGTGGATGCCTTTGGATATTTATGCTCCCTGTGGGCTTCCGAGCACCTTCGCCTTCACCTCCCAGTGCATCCGCCTCCGCCTCCGCCTCCACCTCCGAGGTCTGCACCTGCGCCTCTGGTAATTGAGCTAATAGTCAAATAGTATCATGAGTCATGATATATATTAAAGTTTTAGTGAAAAATAATAATGTCAACAATCATCCGTCATTGATCAAATATCATACGGGTCATCGAAGTTATCATCATCCTCCATATGCTGTGTAAATTAGAAGAACCAGAAATAGTGGCACTAGGACCGACACTAACACTCTCATGCTCACTAGGTGGCCCATAGTCACTATCAACTCCAAGGGTAGCAAGGTGGGAAATTAAAGCATCCAACTTAGTATGCTCTAGCTCGATATCTCGCTTCTTTGCTCCCCTTCTTTGTAGGCATTTTCTTTGTGTAAGGAGCAACAAGTTAAAATGCACCAACACTAAGTCCTCCGCCTTTTTGGAGTCTAATCTATTGTGCTTTATTGAGTGAATGAAGAAGTATGTGCTCTGATTTGTCTCAAATGAAGATGATCTAGCAACCTATCAAGACAATTAGAGTCAAGAGTTTTTAATGAAAATAAAATAAAAATAAAAATAAAAATAAAATTTGGATTTTTTTTAATAAACTTGCGATAAAATTTTGACGGCAAGAGGTTGTAGGTGTGGGTATGATTCTCCAAGGAAGTATCGCCAACTATGAGCATCAACCTATTGATGTGAGTTTTGTGACCACTCCAACATTCAGAATAATATACTAAGTATCTTATCCTCTCTTGAACAAGGAAACCTCATATGCTAAAAAATATGGCAATTGTGTGATCGAATAAGGCAACTCCAAGGTTTACACTGCGAACTAGTGGCTTTGTATTGGATATAACTCAGTGAATGTGATGTGATTTGCTGGTGACCATGTGGGCACATATGCTATTCATTCAATGGGATATCAACTTTCTAAATGTGAATGATTTGACAATGTGAGCTCTTCAACTACTAATAAAACAAAGTGCAAAAAGGATATTTGTTTAGAAATCTAAGCTACCTCTACTTCTAATCTACCAATGCAAGAGACTATTGAAGATGTGGTGAGACTAAACCAATCCTTGCTTTGCCAACTTAAACAACTATGCTTCTTGAAACAACTACGCAAAGGACGGTGCTATCTTCTAAGGATGCGTGGATGATTTTCAAATTGTCCATACACATCAAAACCATAAAATATGCAAATCAATGAGCATGAACAATTGAAGTTAAGTGCTTGCAAATGGAGTTCAGTCTAACCTTGCACTGTTACTTGCAATCAACAAGTACCAAAAAGTATGAATTTTACCACGAATCACCAACAATAATATCTTTCATCTTCTATTCATCTACGTAACAACTGCTACTTTACTTAAGCAGTATTCTATTCTAAGTGAGAAGTATGGAAACCATGCATCACTCCCAAATAACACAAGTATTCACCATGAAACAATCAAAGTTTGCAATTATTTTGTCAACAATTTCTCGAAATCTCCCCTTACAAATGATTTGAGCAAGCCTTATATAGAGGCCTCAAGTACAATGGATGGCTTAGATTGATTTGGAATCAACGACCAAGATTATTTTAAATAACCCTAATTAGGGTTAGTTACAAGTTTACAACTACCACTTACAAGCATTAAATGCCAACCAATGAGAAAATTACATTGCTTTGAGATACATATCCATTTGAGGATGGACCAATGAGAAAATTCGATGGGAGGAATACATTAAATGCATTCCAAATGCCCACTTGGAATAACTTGAATGGTTGATTTTGGACATGTCAAGTTGGAATCCTTTGATTGGTTGAAGATGAGTGGGCGCCACCTCAGCATGTTTATCTTGCTATCTTTGTTTCAACTCCACTTCTTCATCCTCCTTCCTTTTGGAAATCTTCTAGTTGAAGTGTTCTTGAACTTGATATCTTGGGCTCAATCTTTCTTTATGACTTGAACTTGTCGACCTTCATCTTTTCTTGTTTGACCTTTATCATGATGTTGTCACTTGCATTGTTTGTTCACCATCATCTTCCATGCAATCACTTTGTCTTTGAACTTGATTTGTATCCCGACTTTCCTTATTCCATGAGATGTGTATATTTCGATTCGATCATCACCCTTCGTTGAAATTCGGATAGATCATCTCAATATTTTCCTCTACATCATTGAAGTTGTAATATCCTTCTTCCTTCATGTTGCTTCTGATGTTCTAATGATTCCTCGCTCAAGCCTCGTGATCTTCATTTTTGCATATGTTGATCTTCATCGTTTGTCATCCCTTGCGCAAAACTTAAACCTCAAGCTCAAACTTGATCTACTTGAATCCATCTTTTTTTGTCATGTTGAATTCCTTCATCATCATCATTCCTACCAGGAAGAAGAAAAACATTGGATCAAAGTTATGAAATGCAAATAAATTTTGAACAACTTAGAAATGTTTTTATGATAACCAATTCTTCAATGGGATTCTTGCTTGAATTGGACAAATCACAAGTTGGAGTTTTGAATTACATTTGGGACTTTAAATTTTGAGATTGGATTTTCAAAGGGTTCTGATTTTGCTGTTGAACTGGATTGGAATCATGTTAAATCTAGAAAATTCTTAATTCCAATCTGGAAAATACTAAGTTTGCATTGTGAAATACTCAAACCTGATTTAATTCGCCTGGGAATTCACCTTGAATTTGAGCTAACTTCATATCTCTGCTAGGAATTCACCTTCTTCCCTGGAAATTGGCCCCCAATTTCTGATTTAATTTCACCTTATTTCCTGGACATCACCTTGCATCAGATGGAAATCACCTTTACTTCTGATTTTCCTTTGCCCTAATACGCCCTTGAAATGGCATCTGTGTGGTCTGCTTCTAATCAAATTTTTTATTGCTGGAAATCAGGTTGTCTTCGCTGGGGTTTCCACTGATTTCACTCCTAAACTCGCCCTTCTATTTCTGGTTTCTGCCTTGGATCAGGTTTGAACAATGTTTGTAATGACCTCCTTTGCTTTTGATTGTGCTTTGCCCTTCAATCTGGGAATTTTGCTCTAAATTCTGATGTGAATTTGCCTTTACTCTGGTCTGCTTATTGCATTCCCTTGGATTGGAGTTGTGAAATGGATCTTGTTTCTTGTCTTTATATGCACTTTATGCAATCACGATCCTTGACAAGGAGGTCGGACAGATTTAAACTCTTTTCATTTCCCTCCACAAAACTTATTAATTTGTTTCAATTTCATCCATATTAGGTTGACCCTCTTTATTCATGGGTTTTCTTGGTTGAAGATATAAATATAGGGTTTGGGCCCTCAAATCCAAACACACATTTCCCTTCAAACACATGTTCTGCCTTTAATTAAATAGGACCTTCTCTTCTAGTCGCCTATCTCTGCCCTTATTTAGGTCTGCCCTTTTTAAATTTCTCCTTCATGACCGACTTGGCTTGAATTTAATTCATTTGGCAATTCGTCTAATTTCACTCCATGGCCGACCTCATTTGAAGTTTAAATTTTCACCTTAATGCTGACCGAATTTTATTTTTGCATTTTAGAATTTGCCCCAAGTGCAGGATGGAAATCAGCATATTGTTGAGCTTGGAGCCCCAAGGAGAGGTCAGAATTTTGGCCTCTCTTGGGCTCCTCATCAAAACCAATTCGCCCAAATCACCAAGGGTTGAAATCGTTCATTGAAATGATATCAGATCTATGACTTGTTCTTGGATTTTATTTGAAATTGCACATCAAATTTCATGCTTGACTTCAATTCTTACAAATGCTTCTTGGGAGTTGGATGTTTGCTTCATAAGTGTGGCGATGAGGTCAAGCTGCTTGAATGTTTGGCAATTTCCTTGACAACAACTAGACCATACTCATTCTCAAGTCTCTTCATTGCTTGCAAGTCGAACCTCACCTTGCCTTTTAAAACTTGAGCCCCAATAGGTGGGCGGAAATCACCATGCCTTTGGGCTTGGGGTCCCAAGGAGAGGTCGGAATTTTGACCTTGTTGGGGCTCCCTTATTGAAATCAATTTTGAAATTTCACCGAGTGTTGGATACTCCTCATGCAACACCCAGATTTTCATCTTGTTTTCAGGCCTCCATTTCAACATTCAAATCAAAATCCTCATCTCACAATTGAAATTTGCATGAGTGTTGTTTGGAAATTGCATACTTGTCATGACAATAAAGTTTGAAAATAACACTTGGTTTCACCCTTTCCCTTAAGCATTTTTACCTTTGATTTGCAGATCGTATTCCACCATTAGTTTGGACTTGAGAGCCCCAATTGCTGCGCAGAAATCCATGTTGTTGGGCTTGGAGCCCCAAGGAAGTCGGATTTGCGGCCTTTCTTAGGCTTGGAGCCCCAAGGAGAGTTCGGAATTTCGGCTATTAAAATCCTTTCACGCAAAATCACTAAGTATTGAAAATGCTTGTTGAAATAATATCTGATTTTGCCAAGTCTTTTGGATTTATTCTTCAAATGTCAGTCAGATTTTCGCTCTTGACTTGAGTTCTTGCAATCATGATGTTCATGTCAAAAATCCTTGCGACATGTTTGAAACTTAATTACCAATGTCCATATTTCATCCTTTCTCAAGATTTCCATTCATTGTGCAAGTTGGATTTCACCCTTGGCTTGGGCTTGGAGCCCCAATTCTCGGGTGGAAATCATGGTGTCCTTGGGCTCTGAGCCCCAACGAGAGGTCGGAATTTTGACCTCGGTTGGGCAGTTTGACTAAGTGTTCGGAATTTAACATGTAACAATCAGACTCCACCCTTTTTTTCTTTGATTTCCATCAACAATCAATTCGATTGCCTATGTTTGCCCAAGTTTCCCCCCCAAAAGGAAGATTAAATTTTAACCAAGTGTTGAGAATTTACATCCTGGTCAAATCGAAAACTAGGGCCTTGCTTGATCAAAATGTTTCATCCAAGTTGGAAATAAGGTATCTCTAGGATTTTTGCTTGGGATCAAATCGAAGATTTCACTAAGTATGTGGATCATGACTTGACACTAGGGATTGACTTGCATCTAAACCTTGCTCAAACTTTCTACTTTATCAACCTTTGAGACTTCGAAATGTTGCCAAACTAAGACTAAAACCAACAAACCACTAAACTACCAAGCAAAAAAAAGTGGGGATCCCCATTTGCAATGGGGCGTGTGTGTTTTCAACACAACATAACCATATTCTTGTCCTGAAGCGCATCAAGACCACAATCATTTGTGCTTCTAAAACTCATGAACTCGGTCGCATCCCATATCTCACGATTACCAAAGAGTCTGCAAAGTGCTTCCTCGTACCCTTGGGCAACTTTAGGATCTCTATATGCGGCAACTCTTGCACCACTACCACCAGTAAGGAGCTGGAATTATAATATTTGGGACTCAATGCAAAGGGAAGAAGATGGAATGAAGTGGTCATTTTGTTCCATCTCTCTACAATGATTTGGTATAGTTTGCCCCGTGTCCTCCATCACTACACTAACCCTAGAATACTCTTTATCAAGGAGTTGGTGTATAGTTTATGTTTTCCAATGAGGGGAAACAAGGGATTAACAATAATTGGATCTTTCAACAGTTCTTTTAAATAGGTAGGACATCGCATGAAATAATAGGGCATGGGTAAAGAAAATTTTGTGATTTGAAGACTACCACTTTTTATGATTGCATAGTGGACATCCTTGTCACACTAATAGCTCTTCTCTCTCTTTTGGTAATACCCTCTTCCCTTTGACTTCCAGCATCCATGGTTTGTGTAATGTCCCACCCTAGGTGCACACTTGCTAACTCAAATTTTCTATCTTGTTTGGTTTGTTTTGGTAAATGTTGTGATATATTGGCAATGTTTGATACAACAATTTAACGCAAAAAAACAAGAGATGTTGCAATAATAATTTTTTAACTCAAACTGAAATTGCATTGGGAATGCACAGCTGAAAATTCCAGATTTTTATACCAGCTTAAATACTCTGTATTTTCACAATATATTGACAACCCGGTTCATAAAATAACCCCTATTATCTAAAACAACAATACTCAAAAAATCAAGGAGTTACAATTCATGAACTCATAGGTAAACGTGCCTTGAAACCCTTTAAAGATGGATGTCAGAATTAAGTAAAAAGTTTGCAGTAGTCATACAGCAGAGAGAATAATCCTCGTGTCACTGAAAATGGAGTCTTCAATTGGCTCTTTAAAAACCCCTACTAGTTTTGGAGATAAATACTCTAAATCTGCACCAATATGATTCCCATGTGCCAATGAAGATGTCTCACACCGGCAATAAAGATATTCAATAATAATTGTTTTCAATAATTTCCCATCTGCAAATAAACCCTTGTAAAATCTGATATAAATCTCCACTTTTAAACACAAATGCGACCTCTGAATAAAGCCACCAGTATTTGCACAATCAAAGAGAGGCTACGTTCCCCAAAATTGAAAACTACAGCGAAAACTCTGGGTTTCTTCCTCAAACCCAAAGCTTCTTCAAGAAAGACAAGTGTTGAATGATTCAAAAAATGAAATGAAATCCAAATCCCCTTTTATAATGTTTAATTTGCATTTGTCTTCATCTCTTTTAATTTACTTTAATTTCATTTATTTTTTCCCTCTATTTGGTGCACAACAAAATAATGTAAAGCATATTCTAATAATCACTTATATCTCCCTTTAAATTGTCACTTTACATTATTCCTCATATGCACTTTATAATATATATATATATATATATATATATATATATATATATAATCAGTAAATAATCCCTTTTTATTATAAAGTCAAATAACATTTAATGATGTGCACTTTTTTTAATTAATTACTAATAAAGTATTACTTTATTTTTAATTAAATGTCATAACTCCAAAAATACTCATTATTTCTTGATTCTGTCAGAACCAAGAGGTCAACCAGTGCTTCCACTGCGCATCCAACTGTCTTACTAAAAATAGTAAGAGTCTTTCTCTATCAACCCTGCTATAATTAGTAAATCCTTGAATACCTGATCAACAAAAATGCCAAGGGTCATCATTGCAACTGAGGTCGGTTGAGGTGCCCAGCCAAATATAGAAATGTTGGATAAATGACTTACTATTTATAGTAAGTGTACCAAACTGACCCAAACAAAGAGCAATCCTGAACACTTCTAACCTCCAGAAGGGAATCGGCTCACAGAATTGCCATCTAGGACCCTCTAACCATCAAATTTAGCATACGAGGGCCAATAATAGGCTAAACCAAACCACCAACCATGTCATCTAAAAAAGGGGACATTATAGTTTGCCTAGGCAATGACATATCGGGTTACATAGTTCCTACTGACATTCCCTTATTACTTGGCTCATCCTCCGTGTACAACCTCAGTAAGCTTGGTTTTCTCAACTAGGATTATTTTTTACAATCTGTAATCTATTGTCCATTTATACATAGAATGTGACAATAAACCGTAGTGCAGCTGCCTCTATAATGTTGTACAGTTGTACAAATGACATACACAAACTCTACAACCACTTGATTTTTCTTCTCATCTTTGTTTGTAGTTAATGCAAATCCTAAAAGGAGTTTTTTAAGAATTGAATGGGCCCTTCGCATCAGTTTATATTGGAAAAGGATTTCAAATGGATTATTTGAACTCATAGTCCTCACAACACTCCCATTACCAAAAGAACTCCCAATTGCACCTCTGTGACCTTTTTGTCAAATCTGAACATCTTCACCTTCATTGTTGGTCGACTTTTTTGGAAACTCAAAACACAGCATGCTTGATAGTAAACTTCGAATGATGTGATTTTGATCCTCTCTTGCCATCTTCTCACAACTGTTCGCTTTCTGTCTTTTTTACACAAAATGTAAAATGGCAAAATGAATTTGGTTTTTTTGTCTTCAGTTGTTTGTGTAATTGTTTTAGGTTTAGGATTGGTGTAAAGGATTGTTGGGCTCCCACTATGGGTGGAGGATAGAAGAGCATGCTATGAGCTTCTCTCTTAGTTTATCAAATGGAAGTGTAGGAGATCCTATCGACTATGGAGAAATTTGATCTCTAGGTTAAAAACAATATTAAAGTGTCGTTACTCATGTGGGTATTCTGCCAAGTATGCCGAAAATAGGAAATGCCATGTGGACCACATTATTTTTTTAAAATACATTATTGTTCACAAGATGAGAAACTGTAATTGAAAAAGGATAATAAAATGTAAGCGAAATACACAAAATACAGTGGACAAATTTTCACCTTCTTGAAAAACATGTTGAACCATTGAAAGTGTGTTATTATTTATTTTTTATTAGTTTTAACAAGAGATTGAATCCTTGGGTGGAATCTAACACTGTTCTATTATTGCAGGAGTTCTTGCTGTTTGAAAGAGAATTTTGTGTACGTGGGATGGAAGCACAGGAGGATAAATCAGTTGATATTACGT
The DNA here is from genome assembly GCA_018584345.1 of Thuja plicata. Classification (NCBI taxonomy): domain Eukaryota; kingdom Viridiplantae; phylum Streptophyta; class Pinopsida; order Cupressales; family Cupressaceae; genus Thuja; species Thuja plicata. The sequence continues at coordinate 376,477 of MU227421.1, forward strand.
ATTAGTAGCATTCATTTTTTAATGCATCTTCTTTGTCTTTCGAAGAATGGTTTAGACAAGGTGGCTATCATCATGTTCAGTAAAAGTTGATATGCTTTAACTTATCCAAGCTGGGGAGTGTACTTGCTCACTCTATTTTTCCTGTTAAATTTCTTGGGAAGTTACGGCATTTGATGGCCTTTCTGAGCCGTATCATCCTCCAATGTAACTAGCTTGTTATTCACACCATCTCCTCAGCGATGTAAACACTTATTGAGGTATACTAAAAATATTCTTGTCAATGTAATCCACACGAAAATATCCAATCAATCTTGGGTTAGCTACTTATTTTGGCTTGTTAGCTTTAAATGGCAAGTGTGAAGAGGGCATTATAAAGGATAAAATCCAATAATTTAAGTGACTTAAAGCTTCTATAATTAAGACAAATACTTGTACAAATATTCAGAATAAAGTCTTTGGATCTTAATTAGACGTTAACTTTGAAGCTTTCTCGTTATGGGTAACTTTTTTTAGGGGAAATCAGTCAATTGCTAAGAATGTTGGTGATGAACGAAATTATTAGATTACCCTAAAATCATTTCCACCAATATTTGTTTTAAAATAGTAATTGTGTACTGTCACATCAACAAAATTATACAATAGACGCTACTTCTAGTGGATACTATTTGCTTTATATAGATGCTTGAAGTAAATCAGCACTCCCCAGAAATTAGTACAAAAATCTTCTACTTGCAGAAGAATAGAATGAAATCACAGTTCCACTGGTTATTAGAATCTTGATTAAATTATCATTTTGGTGGTTGCAGTAGAATTGTTTTTTAAAAGGCTTTTACTGGACTGAGTCCTTGTAAACACTTTTTGCTTTGAGATTTTATCTATCTTAAATAGTATAAACTATCCCTGCGTAGATTACATTATGTCCATTTTTTAAATTGACATCTCTACACTCTCCCAAATGTGGTTCTAAACGTAGTGAAGGGGCAACTAAGTCCAATTCTTTATCTTGAAATTATGGCCTCACCTTGATAGAGAGCCAAAATTTAACCTCGAGATGTAGAGAAATTTAATTTATCCTCAATTGATCACAATCTTTTTTTAAGAAAATTGGCCATGGCACTAAAGGATGATTGAAATGCAGGCAAATGCTTAGGATGATGCATGTTTAAAGTTGAATTGATTTCGAGGAGGAAGCGTTAAGGTCAATAGAGAGGAGAGAAGATTTGTTTGTAGATTCCATTCCTAACATTAATGCATGTTAATTTTGCTTTCGTGTACTTATTCTTAGAAAGGAATAAGCTAATCGGCTGGAATTCTTTAGGCACATTGCTCTTTGTAATGTGGCGCACAGAATCATTACTAAATTGATTGTAGAGGCTCAAAATTTGGCTCCCGTCTTTGATCTCGGAGGAGCAAGAGGGTTTTGCGGATGGAAGACAAATTCTAGATGAGCGGTGGTTGCTTTTAAAGCCATTCACTCGGACGTAAAAATTATATCTATCTATCTATCTCTATGGCAGCGTTTAAGGAGAAATCTGTGTTCATCAAATGGATATAGCTAAAGCTTATGATAGAGTTAAGTAACACTTTTTGTAAAATATTCTCATAGCCTTTGGTTTTAATTAAGAGTGGGTCAATTGGATGATGAGTTGTGTTACTTCTTCGTCCTTCTCCGCTATTATCAATGGCGAGCCTTTTGAGTTATTTAGAGCTTCCAGGGGTCTTTGCCAAAGGGACCCTCTATCTTCTTATTTGTTTATTATTATGGTTGAAGGCCTGGGCAGATTTATTAAATCCCGGATCTTCCAAGGCTTGATTCTAGTTGGAGCCAAGGTAGTGGGTTGCCTAGACATTATCATCTTTAGTTTGTGGATGATATTGTTCTTTTGGGGGTTGCTTATCTTCATGAAGTCAAATCTTTTTGGTAGATGCTCGATATTTATTTAGCTACTTCAAGCTAGAAAGTCAACGAGCACAAATCTTCTATCTAATTTTTAACAGTCCAAAATCTATTCAAAGAAGGATTGCCAATATTTAGAGGCTTCAAATCGGTTATCTTCCCATTGTCTATATGGGTATTCCTCTAGTTGTCGGGAGGCAACTTAGACCATACTAGCAGGACTTGCTTAATAAGCTGTGTTGTAAGGTTAATCACTAAACTTATTTAGGGCTATCCACTACTACTAGGGTGACTCTTCTTTAATTTGTGACCCAAATTCTTTTTATTTACAAGAGTTTTGTTCAGACGACTCCTCTGTATTTTCCAGTGTTACCTGGAGCCCTGTCTCCCCCCTCCAGAAGCGTCTTGAAGACCGAGACACGTCTCGGAGACTTTAAAAATGGCCGGAGACTTCGTGGCGAAGTCTCCGATTCCAAAAAATGAAGTCACCCCCACGTCTCCTAATTAAAAAACAAATTTAAAAAACAACATTATGTCATTTTATGATTTTGACCCTTATTTGAATGTTTTTTTAGCAAGGCCATTTATGATTTAACATTTTTAATAAATATTAAA
>MU227421.1:379124-428134 GCA_018584345.1 Thuja plicata
ATGCCTTAAATCCTAAATGGCATAATACAGAAGAGACCAAGAAGAGGGCTCCACATGAGGATAGAGAGGTAATGAAGGGATTTTGGGCTGCAATAAAAAAGATTTATGGTCGAGGTGAAGAGGCTTCAGTTATAAGGAGTTAATGGAATAAGTTTTCACGTGGGCAAGGTGATTTTACATCAATAGAAGCTTTATATGATATGCGAACAAAGAAAGAACCTATAGAATGGTGGTGGAACCATGCAGGTGATACTCCTGAGTTGCAATCATTTGCAATAAGATTTCTCTCACAAGTGGCTATTTCTTCATCTAGTGAGAGGAATTGGAGTACTTATGGTTTTATTCATTCATTGAAGAGGAACCGATTGGGGTCAAAGAAAGCAGAGAACATGGTGTACATGCATAGCACACTTCACCTTTTGTCTCGTGTTGATCCTACATATATGGAGGGTCCTTCAACAAAATGGGACCAAATTGCACATGATGGATATGCTGCAATCATGGTGGAAGAAGCAGTTGAACCAGATGGTCTTAATGAATTGCCCCTAGTTATAGTACCATCAGAGGAACCTGAGTTGGAGAGTGATGAGTTTCTGGACAACATCATAGTTGAAGACCTTGAGATGGATGATCACAACCTTGTGGATTAGATGAGATAGATAGATGTCTGATTTTTGTTTATAGTTTTGAGTTTTTTGTTTGCATATCAGCGATTTAGCATCAAATTATATATTTTTGAATTTCAAATTTCAATATGTAATGATAATCTCAACGATTATTAATCTGATTATTGATATGATGATGATCATATGCGATATTCAGAAATCAGATATGACTATGAGATATGCAATAAGAGTTTTGAACTTTTAAACTGTTTGACTCTATATTAATATGACATTACTATTTAGTATTAGTCTTTGACTCTTTAAACTTTTAATGTCCAATGTTTATAGCTTCATACTTATAATTTTCCATTGTTCTTGTTTTCAAAGCACAGTTATGAATCTATGGCATTTCTTAAAAATTATTAAATTATATTAAAAAAAAACTGCTGTCTCCAAGTACCACCGTCTCCTATTTTTGAAAAAGGCGTACCGGTACCGGAGACCTCAAAGTCTCCCCGTCTCCGGGTAACCTTGGTATTTTCTTAAGGAATTTGATGCTTTCTCGTGCCAATTCCTTTGGAGTGGTAATTTGCTTCCTTCTAAGTGAAGTTTAGTAAAGTGGGACTCTATGTGTAGGCCAAAGAAAATAGTGGCCTTGTTCTTTGTTTTGCAATCTTGAATTGGCAAGTTCTTGCAATCAAATTATATTTTCACTGATGGACCAGTTAGAATCAGGTTTGGGCTTGTATTCTCATGCATAAGTATTTATAAGGAGTTAACATTTTGGATGTTCCTTGTTATCGTTTGGAAGGAAGAGCATCTATGTGTTGTCATTGATTTTGGCTCGGTGAAATAAAAAATCAACCCCTACGATTTTTCGTTTGAAACATGATCTTTGTGCTCTAAGCATGTTTTTTGAGGCGTTAATCACTTGTTCTCGTAAACATTTTGTTCTTCATGCATTTTTGTCACAAGGGGGTTATTTTGGTTTTTTGTTTCAATAGTTTTTATTAGGTGTTAATTTAAGTTTTAATCTTCCCCTTCTAAATCGGAGTTTTTAATCTCCTTTGCATACCTATCCACATACATTACATAGTGCAATATAGGTCCAAATTACACTCATACAAGCATTGAGAGAGTTTGTAGTCGGGGTTTTGAGCCCCAGTGCAACGCGAACATAAAGGTCCAAATTGCACTAAGCATTGAGAGAGTTTGTAGTCGGTGTCTTGAGCCCCTACCACAACTCAATGTTTATTAATTGTAATAAAACCACATAGCAATGTGAAACGTCGAGCTTGAATGAATGAATGAAAGTTTTTAATGACGTCCACGAGACCACCGATCTAAGGGACCAAAGTGCAAGTTAGGCATCCTGCTGAGACTTCTCCAAGTTGTTCCTTTTGTTGTGGATCTGGATTAAGAAGTTTGTTGTCTTGTGTAATCTTGCCTCTTCGAAAGGTTCTTTCATGTTGTTCACCTGTAGGCAATCTTTGTACTCGCTGCGAATATCCTCATAAGCCCCACATTCCATATTGAAATGTCATTCTGTTTCCACCGCTCCTTTGCTGCAGAAAGCACAAATTCTTTCTTCCCACTTTTCTTTTGAGACCCTCCATCTATCGGTTTCACATTGTAAATGGTGGGAGCTAGTCCTTAATTGGGCAATTAGAATTTTGGCCTTTACTTTAATTGTGGACCCTAAATAAGCTTTATCCCCATGATCCCATGTGTGATTAAATTCCTTGACATAGTAGGCCTTTTTTCTTCCTATTAAATTCGTCCACATGGCAGTTCTAAATTTTTCTAACACCCATTTCTTTATTTCCAGATTAGTATTTGGACACTCCTGGAGGGTAATGTTCTATTTGTTCAACCATTTGTTGTTTTGTTCCTTTCATGTACTTTTCCTATGTGCTAACTCCTCTTCAACCACCAATTTAGGCCAGCGATGTTTATCCATACTTCCCACCTTTTTTAGATAACCTAGCAACCGGATAATTGTTGAGGCATCAATTGGGAACATACCCGCCTCCGCCAAAAGGATCTCGTAAGGGACAGTTGCCTTGACCTTGAGGTTAGTAGTAATGAGATGCTTCTGGATTCTTTCTATTTGTCTCCATTTATGATTTGATACGCTGCTCCCCCAAACCTCGCATTCATAAAGAATAACCAGAAACACTAAAAGACCAAAGAGGGTCCAGTCCCAAAGTTCCGCTTTCCTGCATCTATTTTGAAGAAGGTATGAGGCCTTCCATCCCCCCTGAATCCGTTTTGACCTGCATGTCTTCCAACTTAGTGTAGAATGAAAATCAATTCCGAGATATTTGTACTCTTCCACCATTTCTAACGGGCTACCCTTGAATAAGAAAGTGTCTTGTTGTTTTTTTGAAACATTTATATTATCCCTTTTTCATTTTGTTTTATTTCTATTTTAAGTCTTAATTAATAGATGTCATATTTCTCCATTATTTCTCAGATCTGTATGTGCGTATCACTGACCTATTATTGTCTCATTCGCGTTCACAGGTATGTATTATTTTTTCCTGTTAAGACATGATTGTTCTATTGGTTTTCCTATATGTTTTAACTCGTAAATTTATGTTTGAAATAGTTTATGTAGATCCCTTACATATTTGAGGTCAATATTAAAACTAGGGTACACATTTTCCTTTACCTTCATTCAAAGTTTTAGCCAAATAATGTTGTTTTCTTCCTTCTGGTTTCTGAGCAATGCCATTTTGTATGTGAAGTTGTTTTAGCAGTCTGTGGTTCCATGATTTTCCTGTGCCCTAACCTTGTTTTGTTTTTACGTATTTGATTTTGCTTTATGTTTTCTTTCATGTTATGTGGAAGCTTCTGAGCCATGTTTCATATTGTATATAGTCGCTTGTGATATGATGATGATGTGAATTAGTTTTCATTGTAATCAGTGTGTTATAAATTTTGTTTAAATGGTGACATAAAACACCGATTGTATACATTTTATATACAAAACTAAAACTATTTGTTTGATCAGGTTTGGAATTTGATGACCGTAATGGCCGGTTTTTCATATTTTTATAAATCTGTAAATATCTCTTTAAATTATTAATAAATCATAAAAAAATACTATAGAATATAATATTTTACTTATAATATAAATATATATTATTTTATAATATTTATAATAAAATATAAATTTATTTAAAATATTTTAATATGAATTTAGAAACTTGCTATTATTATATCTTTTTAAATTGATTAAATTTAATAAATTTGTTTAGTAAATTTGAGATATTTTTTTGCATATATTAGTAATTTATAATATTAATATGTAATATAGATGTTTCTATATTGTTTATTATATATTTATATTAATTTATAATTCTTTTAAAATAAAGTATATAAATTTAGATACATGCGTTTGAGATTTTTGCATATATAATAGTATATTTTAAAATAGTAACAAGATTATTTGCACTATTTTATTAAAAATAAAATATTTATTATATTTAATATGTATTACTATTAAAATTGATAAAAAAGAATTAAATTTTAAAAAATTAATATAAATTACTTTAAATAATTTTTTTGACAATTAGTATTTTTCTGAAAAATGTAAAATGAAAGAAATTAAAATGATCAAACTATCATAAAAAGATCATATAACAGGTAGAGGTGACCGTCAAATTCTAGGTTTGGTTCTACAAAATAATCAATCCAAACATTGTGCAATCGGGACAAATAGTTTTGATTGTACTAATATTTGCTAATATTTCATGATTTCATATCTGAATACACATGACATAGATAGTGTAGTCCCATGTCGAGGTTTTTGAACCCAACAACATGTTTTACTGCACTTCTATTTGCAAAGAAACACAAATGTCCTTTGTGCAATATCGTGGTTTTTACCCTTGATTGCACATATATGGCATCTTTGTTGTTTCATATCGAAACTTTTTATTACAATTGCGCCTGTAATATCTGATACACATGTAATTGGAGTTCTTAGCTTCGATTGCATGTGCATTCTTTATACACACAAAAGTGCAATCAATGTTTTATTATCCCAACTCCATACTTTTCAATATGCAATATCAAATGCAATTGGAGGTTTTTTCTTCGATTGCATTACAAACCCAACACTTATATGTTGTGACGGTTTATAACCCTAACAATACCCTGCATTATACATGCTATACAATGTGTAATTGGAGTTGACAACTCTGATTACACATGAAATCTTGAGTTTTACCCTTGTAATCTAAACTTTTATTTCCAATTATATGAACTATTACCCGTTATCAAAAATTCAAGATGCCTTCTTTGGTCATTTCATGCGCTTATTTGATAAGACATTGGAAAACACAAGGGTATTTGAAGTAGCTTGGAGGAAGGTGAATGAGTATGGATGTTTGTTCCTCCAGTTTCCAACTTTCACCTACATGAAAGTTGGATGTTTTCATGACCATCCATGCATGCTACCAAGGTACCTAATCGACAAGATCATTCTAATATAGTTGGGAAGACAACTGATGCCAGTTCATCCTAAACAATTTGTTACCTATAAGATCAGTTTTTGCAATTTCTACTCAGCGTCCCCTAGTCATTGGTAGATACTCATTGACATTTGTTGTCAAAGAAAATTCTATGGAGACAAAACTTCGAGACATTAAGCTGAAGAAATACAAAATTAGAAAGGATTTTGATTACCGGGGCATGAAGAGCAAAATTAAAAGGTCTTTCACTCACGTCCATTGTATTGAAGATGTTTGGATAGATCTTCGTATAGATGAGGACATCAAGAAAATGGATTATCAAGTGCATTAGTTTTTCAAAATCCATTTATTGATAGAGATTGTTTCTGGCTTTGATTGTGCATTAGTTTTTGCATCAATATTTCAAATCATACTCTATGATATCCATCATCATATTTGCATCAATATTTTTATAATTCGATTTTGGATGCATTTATACTTGATTTTTCCCGCTTTTCTCTATGTTTTTCCCTGAGCCTCTTAATACTTCTCGAACCTTGTAAAGTCTTCCTCAAAATTAACCCCTTCAGGTATAGGTCAAACCACTTTCGACCAATACCTTGGGGATCAATTTTTGGTGGGTTTCGCGCCCGATGCAAAGTATTTTCATTTTCTTAGCCAGTGAGGTCGACCTTCGTGAATTTGAACTCCGAAATCACTATAAAAGAAGGTATATTCCCTTCATTTTGTCATCTCTTATATACATTACACATCTATGTTATCTACATGCAAGAAATCAAGTCCAAGGTGCATTCAAGAGATTTTTGGTGATTTCAAGCAAGCAATCAAGTATTTGGCTCCAAGATTTGAAGGATATCTTCCATCCATCCATTCCAAGACATTCTCCTATTGATCTGTGTGAATTTCTCTCTCATGATGGATTAGTGAAGTAATTCCCAATTGAGCAAGAGGATCCATATCCATTCTTCATTTCTCTCCTCCAGTCAAGCATTTCAAGCATACATACATCCATGATCTATGATTTGGCAAGTGTAGAACTATTGCATTGGTGAAGACATCCTACATTCTATCAACATTCAATCAAGCAAGTATACATATTTTTGGGTATAGCATATCTGAATCTATCTACAAGGGTTTGACAAGCAAGGTGAATACTTACATTTGTCTTGTTTTACATGTTTTACTTATTTCATTTCAAGGTTAATTCCTATACAGGAGCTTGACCAAGGAAAGCTCCTTTCCCCCAATAATTACCCCTTTTCTTGTGTGCAGGTGCAGATTCATGGAGTTTCAAACTAGGAATTGCAGATCTAGAAGTACAATATCAGTCAGTCCCAAGACCTTCAAATTCAGCCCTTCAGGGTATAGGTCAAACCACCTTTGACCTATACAGGTATAGGTCAAACCAGGTTTGACTTGTTGCTACAACACTCATATTTTCACAGTAGAGAGCTCCAACTTGCAAGTTTCTAGATCCCGGTCTCTTTTCAGTTTCAGTACAGTCTAACAGGGTTTCTACAGATCTGAAGTTGCATCCTCCACTAGCCTTCAAGGTGAGATCTTCATCATTATTATTCCTTTTAGTACTTATGTTGGTACATTAGATCTGATATCTTGTTGTTTATCATTGCATGATTTTTTTCTTTACTTTACTTGCATATACTACATTTCTATCATATCATTCATACATAAACGGAAAGAGGCCCTAAAATTACATATTTCTTCCAACACTAGATCATGCATTAGCATCCCTTTATCTACTTGGGTTGTGTTAATTAGATTTAGTCCAAAGGGGTCACATTTTAGGGTCCCTTTCCAATGTACATGTGTGACTTGGTGGTCTACCCTTGATCACCATTTCACCATATACATTTTGGTTAACTCGACTTCTTACATTTCCTCTCTTGATCTTGGTGTTGGATTTCCTTTTCATGCTTCATACTTTGTGATTTGGTAGTTAGATAGTCATTGGTGATAGATTTATTTTCCTATCGAGATCTACTTTGTATGCATCTAGTTAGCTCTTCTTTGTGTTGCATATTTAGCTTTACCTTGTATGCATTGTGATAGTCTCTATTTACATTACATATTTGCTACATTGTTTCAAATTACATTGCATCTTCCTTTCCTTTCATGCCTTTGTGTATGAGCTTTATCACTTTGAGTCCAACCTATAGTATCCCGGTTAGAAGAAGTCGTAGACTCATGGGTTCTTATGATCTTGAACCTCCCTTCTTTCCTATGAATCTTGATGAAACTAACATCCATCCTAATGATACCAATCCTATCATGGAGATTAACTCTTCTCATCCTTCTCATGATGAAGATGAAGCATTAAGAGTTCCTCCCACCCATGTGCAAAAGCTTACTCATGAATTTGAAAAGTTGGAACATTGGTTAGCTCAAGAGAATCATAATCCTGAAGCTCTTTCCGTTGTAGAAGGTTTAAAGAAACTCGTCCATAATGATGAACGTGGTCTTAACATCTTGTGTGGCATTTCCCATCTTATTGATTCCAATGTTAAAATTCTTAAGGAATGTGCTCAAGAATTAGGCTATGTTCCACCTACTACAAGTTTTGAAACTTCTTTTCCTATCTCTACTTCCATTCTTAATCTGTCCACTTATGCTCCACCTCTTATCAAAACTTCAATCTAAACTTCTAATCCCACACATGTGAGTCTCCCTAATCCTATTCTTCCTTCTCTTCCTACGATTGTTATATGTGTTTCATTGTCTTCATCTATGCCTTCTTATCCTAGTGTTCCTTTTTCACATCCCAATCTTGTTTCCACCAATGCTCCTACCATGCTTCATGCTTCTTCCAACATTCCCCATACATTTCCCACAATATTCCTAACATTTCCAATGTTTCTCCTCCTTTCATTTCTTCCACTAATTCTACCATTGATAGCTTATCTCAAACCGTGTCTTCTTTGCAACAACTTTATTTTTTTACTCAATCCAAGTTTAACGTTCCTACATGTAATATTGCGAGTCCTTTGTCCATGGATATTATCTGAGTTTTTATCCCACAAAGTATGGAGATTCCTCATCTTGAGACTTATAATGGTAAGAGTGATCCAGCAACTCATGTTAAAAATTTACAAACCTTGTGTAGTGATTTCTCTCATGACTATAGGTTCATGACAAAGCTGTTTACTAGAAATTTTTGAGACAAAGCTTTGCAATGAATTGTTCTTTGCCTCCTTATTCCATTGATTCCTTCCACAAGCTTGCTAATGCTTTTATTGAATAATTTTAAAACAACATTGGTCCTCAAATTTCTTTGATTGATTTGATGCATTGTAAACAAGGTGTTAAAGAAAAAGTTAGTGACTTTATTGGTAGATTTAAGCATTTGCATGGTCAAATTTCTTATTATGTGCCTAATGTTGATAAACAACGCCTTTTCATTACTAATTTACAAAAGGACATTAGAGATAAGATACTCCTTACTGAGTTTTCTTCCTTTTCACAATTCTGTGTAGTGCTTCATCATAATCAACTTCAAGTGAGTCAATTTGAGAGAAATAGTCCAATGGCTCTTGTTTTCGTTGATAAGAGTGACGTTGCATCCAATTTAAACAAATTTCAAAAGACTAGTAACTACATCAAAATCAAAAAAATATCCAACATAGTTGATGAACAAGTGGCTGCAGTATCCAAAGGTGTGGCTCCTTTGGCCTCTATTTTTAGACCTTCTCGTGCTTTTATTCCACTTTCTGAATCTTTTCGCAATGTGATGTTGAAGTTAATGAATGCAAACATGATTAAGCTTCCTCCTATCAAATCAATTGACCCATCCAAGCCACCCTCTAGATTCTTTGATCCCAAAGCTTTCTATCCATTCTATCGTCAACCTGGTCATGATACTGAAAAATTTTGTTCCTTGAAAAATGTGGTTCAAGACCTTATTAATTCTAATGCTATATCTGTAGATGCTAATATCAACCATGGAAAAAAATCAGTTGCACCTCATTATCAGAATTTTCAAATATACACTAATCCTTTGCCATCTCATTCAACCAATATTATTGAACAACCTTCTTCTCCCACGCACATTGATTATGATGGGAAAGTTGACGAAGCCACTCATATTTTCAACCAAATTGAACATGTTCAACTTCAACCTCAACCTCAACCTAAACCTAAACCTAAACTTCAATCTCCACCTCAATCTTGCATTGCCTTTGATCCTGCTAAAATAATTAAGGCACCCGATGGTCCTCTTTACAATGTCACTAGGGTTGATGGTATTCCTTCCCGTGGTACCCTTGGTGATCCCACTTGCATGGTGAATGTGATAATTCAAGAACATCTTTTTAGTAAACGATTTCATAAATATTTATATGATAAATGTGATGTCCTGATTCAAACTTGCAATGGTTTCCTTTATCCTTCCCATGGTTCCATTTCTTTTCCCTATGGAAGTTGGTGGTAAAACTTTGGACTCTACTTTCACTGTTATTCCTACTTATGATCAATTTCAAGTCAAACTTGGTCTTCCTTGGCTTACCTCCATGAATTTTGTAGCTTCTCCTATTCATAAATGTGTTAAATTTCCTCATAATGGAGAGATCATGATTGTTAACCATAGTCTTTATCATCCTTTTGTGCCTCGAGACTCCGTTGACCTTGATTTATTTTGGCCTTACATTCCTCAACCAACAAAAGTTCATCCTAATTATCTTTTTCTCTCATATCAAGCCTTTAAGAATAAAAATATTTGTGAACTTAGCAAACCTCTGGATGATTCTAGTCATGGACTTCTTCCTGCACCACCTATTCCTCCATATCTACATCCTCTTCCTAGCATCTCTAAACCTAGTGTGGTTCCTTCAGTTCTTCCTCATAAAGAAGAAAAGGACCCGATATTGATTGATCCTATCCCAACCCAAATATCTAGCAAAACCAAACGTAATTGTCATGCTTATGATCGTCACCACAAATTTCATGCTAGAGCCCATGAACGTTCTTCTCAAAACATTTCTTCACCTCATACCTCTCCTCATACTTCGCTTTCCTTTGACCAACCCATGCTTGAGCCTATGGAGGAAGTAAATTTAAACAAGGTTAAAATGAATAAACATGACAATGCTATTCATATCTTAGATTATATTACAATTAATCTTGACGAAGAAGATACTCTTGACGGTGATGTTTATGATACTAACAATGATATGCATGCTAGTGATTATGATGACATGTATTAGACTATTGATCTTGATAATGATTTACCATCTATGCTTTCACAACATTTATCTATCACTCCTAATGACGAATACAGTGACGTCTCTTCACAACAGGGTCATTGTTTGGCTATTGTCCATCTTGTGTGATTGATGTTGCTCCTCTTGCGATTTGACCACCTTCCCTAAATACTATAGACTGAGATGGGGGGAAGGCGATACGCTTGACTAGCTCATCTTGCACAGTGGATCCTTTCTTTTCTTTTTTGTTTTCTTGTTTTTCATGATGTGTTTCCTCTGTGATGTTGCTTGTTATGTGTCTTGTTTAGATTTATTTAAACCACCATTGTTGCTCTGTTGGCACAAGGTGATAAATGAATTGCAATTTCATACTCATTCTTCTATTTGTATCTTAATTCTTCTATATGTTGTTATATTTTATGTTGTGCATGTGCTATTGTTTGTAAATGTGCCTTTGTGTTGTCTACTTGGGATGATGCAAAGCGATAGAACCTATTCTTTTTGGTCTCTGCGATGCCGGCCAAAAAGACTCTTCCTCGTAACTCTTACGTGCCTTTCTTCCATTGTGTTGTAGTTCTACTTCCTTTGGGGAATGATGATAATTCATTTTGAAATAATTTTGATATACATGAGTTATCATATGACATAATGACCCCAGATTTGGTAGATTCCTTTCGTGCTCTCTTTTGTCATGTGCTCATTTCCCTTAATTTCACTAGTGGATGCATGTATGCTCTTTTAAAGCCATTGCTCTCGTTAAGGCGTTAGCAATTTCTTTAATGTAGGGGCATACACTTCACTCACATTTAGCACACATGCACTGTTACTCAATGATGCTTTACATTTTTGGATACCTTATGGACATACAATCCTTAAGGAATGATCCCTCCTTTTTCTTTTGATCCCTTAGGGGCATACAATCCTTAAGGACATATCGCTCTTTGTTGGATACCTTATTGACATACAATATTTAAGGACAGATCCTAGGTGGATTGACTAACATGACATACAACCATCTAGAACTTCCAATGCAATCTTTTGTGATGTTTTCTTTTTGTGGTCCACAATAAGACATACAATCTTACTGGGCATGGTGGTCACACTTTGTTTTCTTTTGTGGTTCATAGTAAGACATGCAATCTTACCGGGGAAAAGGTAATCACACTTCTCTTCTCTCTCTTTTCTGAGCAATGTCTCTCTTATCTTATTTTTTGATTTGATGAGGACTTAAGTCGATTGGAGACTTGATGTTTCCTTGTCTCCTTAACCTTGGTGAGATCATCTTATGTATTTGATCTACTTTAATGTGAGCATGAGCTTGTCTCATACTCCTGCTAAAGTGGGGGCTAAATGTATAGTCCTAAAAAGTTAGCATCCATTAATTTGGAAGCTCTAAGACTTATTGGGCCCCATTTTAGTGATCTCCTCGATTTTGGATGCATTTATGCTTGATTTTTTTTTCTTTTCTCTCTGTTTTTCCTCAAGCCTCTTAATACTTATCAAACCCCGCAAAGTCTACCTCAAAATTTATGCCTTCAGGTATAGGACGTACCTAGTTTGACCTATACTAGGTATAGTTTAAGTCACTTTCGACCTATACCTCGGGGGTTGAATTTTGGTGGGTTTCGGGCTCAATGCAAAGTATTTTCATTTTCTCTCCCAGTGAGGTCAGTCTTTGTGAATTTGGACTCCAAAATCACTATAAAAGGAGGCCTCTTCCCTTTATTTTGTCATCTCTTATATACATTATACATCTATGTTATCTACATGTAAGCAATCAATTCAAAGGTGCATTTAAGAGAATTTTGGTGATTTCAAGCAAGAAAGCAAGGATTTGGCTCCAAGATTTGAAGATTGTCTTCCATCTTCCATTGAGCAAGAGGATCCATATCTATTCTTCATTTATCTCCTTCTCCATTCAAGCATTTCAAGCACACATATATCCATGATCTATGATTTGAAAAGTGTAGATCTATTGCATTGGTGAAGACATCCTACATTCAATCAAGCAAGTATTCATCTTTGTGGGTATAGTTTATCTAGATCCATCCACAAGGGTTTGACAAGAAAGGTGAATACTTACATTTGTCTTTTTTTACATGCTTTACTTATTTCATTTCAAGGTTAATTCCTGTATAGGGGCTTGACCAAGGCAAGCCCCTTGTCCCCAATAATTTCCCTTTTTCTCTTGGAAGTACATTATCAGTCACAGTCCTGAGACCTTCCGATTCACCCCTCCAAGGTATAGGTCAAACCACCTTTGACCTATACTGGTATAGGTCGAACTAGGTTTGACCTGTTCCTACAACACTCATATTTTCACAGCAAAGAGCTCCGACTTGTAGGTTTATGGATCTCAATGTCTTTCCAGTTTCAATACAATCTGACAGGGTTTCTATAGATATGAAGTTGCATCCTTTACTAGCCTTCAAGGTGAGTTCTTCAACATCTTCATTTCTTTTTAGCACTTAGTTTGGTACATTAGACCTGATATCTTGTTGTTTATCATTGCATGAGTGTTTTCTTTACTCTACTTGCATATACTACATTTCTATCATATCATTCCTACATAAACGGAAAGAGGCCCTAAAATCGTACATTCCTTCCAAGACTAGATCATGCATTAGCATCCCTTCATCTACTTGGGTTGCGCTAATCAGATTTAGTCCAAAGGGAACACATTTTAGGATCCCTTTCCAATGTACATGTGTGACTTGGTGGTCTACGCTTTATCACCATATACAATATTAATATTATAGTAATTAAAATATTAATAATTAAAGATATTTAATATGATATATTTTAAAAAGTATTATATATATATATATATATATATATATTAAAATATTAAAATATTAATATTATAATAATTAGAATATAAAAAATATAAAAATGTTATATAAGGAATTTTATATCTATTTCAAAATATTTTAATTTTATTAACTATTACTTATTATATATCCTATTTTAGAAAGGGGACATCACAAAAGAGTTATCTCTTTCATCCTAATGATGGATAATAGAGTATGATTTGAAACGTTGATGTAAAAACTAATACACTATCAAAGCCAAAAAAGATCTCTATCAAAATAGATTATTGTAGGCTTACACTGGAGCAGAACATTAATTTGGATTTGACCAATATTCAAGAAGGAATGGAGGATGATGGAAACATACTAGATATAGAGTATGAAGAAGAGAGAGTTGATGATCAGGCCCTCCCCCTAATTCAATGGTTGGTGAAAGAAAATATTTCCATCTCTGATATATTTCAATCTATCTATACTTGGATCATAAGTAAAGGTATTAAGCTAAAGAAATTCAATTCAGGGTTTGATGATGACATAGTTGGACTCATGGAGTGGAAATCAGAGGTGAGAACTAAGAACTAACAAGATGCATCCTCCTCTAGAAGAGGAATAAATATCAAACTCAATCAAAAGGAGAAGTCTTGAGAGGAACCTTGTACAAAGGAAAGGAACAAGTTGTAATTCAAGAAATTGTTGCAGAAGATGATCAACAGGAAGAAGTACAAGTTCTTCTAGTTGCAATAGATACTAAATCTACCCTGTTGAAACTCCACAGATATCCACTCATGTGATTTCATCTATTTTTATGTTGGATACTAATGTTGATTCTTTCTCTATAGTCATGGTCCCTTCTATTGCACCTTTTGTGTCTACCCAAGCCACTGAGTCCACTCTAGACACACCACATGACAACTTGGCAAATGTGTTCTCATATGACTCTCATCCAAGTTCACCTACCATCCCCTATTCTGAAAGGTATTCCACCCTAAGTGAATTTGATAGATTCATGTCTAAATCTATGGCTTATGTCACCAAAGAAAACATTCCCTTTGTTGTTCAAACTGAAACTCCAATGATTCTTTCAACCACAATGCTAACCCAGTCTGGTGCATCACATGCTATAATTGAAGAAACTCAAGTTGTTCGTTCTGACCTTCCTCCATGACTAAGTATTGTTTTTCCCAAGAGGAAGAAACAAGAGTTTTCTTCATATGACTTTGATTTCGAATAACTAAAGCAAGTTAAATCCGAAGGTGCCAAGAAAGAAAAGATAGTCTTAAGGGTTTGAGTGGACAAAGATATAAAAAAGTATGTTGAGATAGTGGAACCATTCGTAGAGAACCCTGAGGGGTAAATACAACTTTCTAGTTTCTCAACCACAAGAGTTGAACTGGGTAAACAAACACATAGTGGTATTAGAAATGATGTCCAAGAGTTTGTAGCTATGTTGGATTGAGACTATGATGAGATTAAAAAGAAGAAAAACTAGCTGAAAGAAAAAAACGAACAACTTATGGTGGTGATTCAAAATATCACTAAATCTTCAGAAGAATTAGATCCTTTGACATCCTCTATTGTTGAAGAGACCATTAAGAAAACTGAGAAAGTTGGGGAGATGGCTATAGTCGTAAATGCATGAGTTAACAGACTTATGGAAAAACATAGTTGATAACTAATCACTCCAAGTTCTAACATATGCAAAAAGAGTCACAACCAAGCTAAATGAGGCTTTGGAAGTTTTTGCCAAATCTTGGAGTCCCTTGGGAAAGATTTGGAAACTTGGCTCAGGTTTTTAGTTTTGAAGCTAGAGGTACTATGCGAGAATGAAGTAATACCTTCTCAAGAGAAATACATTGAGTATAAGGAACTTCTGGTAAATAGATGCCAAGTTATTAAAGATATGGTTACAGATGTGGAAGCAACAATTGAAACTTGTGTTGAAAATTGAAGAAATATCCTACAAGCTGATGAATGGTAATCAAGAGTTGATTCCCAAGGACATTGTAGCTTCTGAACTTCTACGGATGATTCGTCAAGAGCTTGAGGCAGATCATTTTACACTGACTTCCCTCGACAAGTTCACAAGTTATCAATTTTATCTTAATCAACTCCAAATTGTTCTTGAAGAAAATAAGATAGAAATCGCAAGGTGTTTCGATATGATCATCATGACAACTGTTATTTCGAAGAACATAGGTGTGTTGGATCCTGGTGAAGTCCAATAAACCATCCGTTGATTCCAGGAATTCATGGTTCGAAATGATGAATAAGAAGTGGCTCCAAATACTTAGTCACACTGTGTATGCTTTATAGGAAATAAGATATGCATTTTTTAATTCATTTTTGACAAATTACATGTAAAGCTAAAAATTTTAATCCCATGTGGTCACATCGCATCTAAAATTGTAAAATGTAATTGCATCTAATCACATTACATGTCAAGTTAGGGTAGGACTATGATTTTGAATAAGTCAACAATTTAGAATCCTCTCACCTTTTTCTCACACCTCCTCACCTATATATATGAGGATGGTTCATTGTAATTATCACCATTGTTTTATGCAAGTAGATTATGCCAAATCTGTTGTAGCAATAGAAACTTTGAGTTGTATTGTGCCTATTGCTTTCAAGGTGAATAAAAGAGCAAGTATTTTTCAAACTTTGTGTTGAAGGAACTTGTTAGTCGATAGGTTATTCTTGGTTGAAAATTGACAGTTTTGCGTCATGTCAGATGCCTGAGAACAAATCTCGTCCATATTTTGCCGAAAACAATGTCATGTCTTTACCAATGTCGTCCAGGTGAAAGATTTATTTAGACTATCATTGAAATTAATTGGCCAAATGGAGAAAGGATGGTAGGACAGTAGGTAGTTGTGAATGAGTTGGAAAGAAACTAAGAAAGAGCATGTAATACGCCAAATTTATTGTCATAAATTCATTTCATTCTGGTCAAAATAGTGACCCATCTGACGGGTTGTCTAATTACAACTATTACCGATCACGTGGTTACCTTCCTCGAAATATGTCCTGCCGATAACTAATGTCATTCTCATCATTCTACCTATCGGGTTTCCATTTTTCATCATTTGTCTCAGTGCATTTTATGCATTTAGTTTTGGTAGTGTGTTTTAAATATATGGCAGTTTGCATGAATAGAATGATTCAACACCTAGTTGGGAACCTGATCACAGGCACGAGCAATGGATGGTAGGAAAAAAACCGCAATAGCCATCACACCGCAATGAATAACATGGAATATGACTTTTAGTTTCCTGCAAGCTTTCTAAGGTTTGTATAGTAAATATAATGAGAAGCAGATGGATTTCGACCGGTTGGCCCAGTTCCTTATTGTGTACCAACACTGGACCTTCTATCATGTGATCGTCGTGGTTGGGTTTTTGCTCTTCGCTCAGTCATTCATTCTTCTGTGTGAATTGAAAAAGAAGGTGGATTAATAGTGTTGGAATTGGTTTCATTGTTTTTAATGGTATTCATGTTTTTTCACTGATGTTAATATATGTTTCTAATATGGCTAAATAGACTGGTTATTACTGTTACTTGGATGACTGGCAAAAGTGTACGGGTATTATACAAATGATTCAGAGCGTGCAAAGATAAGGATGTGTACAAGAATGTGTTGTGATCTTATGTCTAAGATTATGTTATTACCCTCAAATGTTGGAGAAATTTGGAGTGAATAAGTGAAAAATTCTCTAAGGCAAAGTTACTGCCCCTAAAAACTTGCAGAAAATGCTTACTTTGAATGCATGCAAAAAGAGGCCTAATGTTTTTTAGGAGAAACCACTTGGAGAGTGGGTTCAAAACCTTTCATTAAGAAATTAAAGTGGGTTTCAGCCCTCAGAATTCAGCTTTGATATGTTTTGAAGATAGCCATTTAGAAGTGTTTACTTAAATCTGCATTTTGCACATTTTCGAGTTTTATAAAGTGACTCACTTTAACTATTTTTATCTTTGACCGGATAGATAGGCATGACATTAAGGAGTGCTCCCAAGTGTTGTAGGAATGAAAGTGAACCTCTATGCCCATTTTTAGACCCTTGTGAACTCAGTTGATAAGTTTGCCAAAGCCATTTCGTTGGCATTTTATTCAGTTTCTCATAATGTGAAAATGTAGAATTATAAGTGGCCTACTTTGAGGTCTTGCAATTTGTACCCAGTTCAAGGACATGAGGAATTGAATGTTCCCCCATATTGAAAATATGGAAATGTACCTCCATGAAGAGTCTCAGATCAAGATCAATCCAGTTGATCACTTTGCTCAGCCCTTTCCAAATCCAATTTCTACAATTTTCATTGTTTTTTTTTCAAGAAGTTAATGAAGGACTGACTTTGAAGGATAATGTCAGTTGACCTGTCGACCATCAGATAAATCCAGTTGGAGTTTCATAATCCATGTGTGAAATTAATTTATATCCGAAGGTCTCTGATCATAAGGTGTGCATTTGGTGAATTTGTAAAACCAGAACCAAAGATGTTTTATGCAGTTTCTTACTATGTGCATAATTGATTGTGCGGAACAGTAATCTTTAGGGGTTTGTAACTTTGTATTGAATAATTTTATGGAGATAAGTGTTGTTCCTTTACACTCCTTATATGTAAGCCTACTACCAGGATAAGGGGTTGGGCCTCAAGGCATGGGTTTCTATTTTTGTAAAGGCTAATCCAAATGTAATTTTTGTTGTTTTTACATCTGCATATGCACAGTTTGTCAGAATTGCCAAATTTGATCAGCTATATCTTGCACATGGAGTTGAATCAGGGAAATCCCTTTTTCATGCATACTCAGTATGTTTTAAAGAATCACTATGCCAAGTGAAGGGTTCTCGGGAGTTGGTTCAATATGTTTCCAAGTTGCATTTTGGGCAGGGTTTGCATGTGTTTGGGGTTTATCCAATTGCAGAATAAATGAAGTTGCTCACTTTGAATGTTATTATCTTGTCGCCCTGATGTTTTCAACCAATCCAGTTAGTGACCATACTTGGATGTTGGAGATGAGTGGGTTTTCTATTCCTCACATTTTCAAGGGGGCATTTAGTCAGTTTTCCAAAGTAGTTTTAGAGGCTACTCATTGTGTTCTCATTAAGATGAAAAAGTCCAAAAGGATCAGTGGTGGTCTCCAATCAAATGTTTTATAATCCAATTACATAGTAGGCTATGTATTGGTCAAATTGGAGATGCTTTTAAGCATTCTAACTGGAATATAGATCTGATAGTGTGCCACGAGTATAAAGGTGGATGCACAGACAAAGCACGTTAATTGCTTGGCAAATGAACAAGGGGCCTACGCATTTTTATTTGGAGGAGATGTTGCGCCATGTATGAAGTAGAGGTTTTTTTTAAACCAAATGTTGCGCGATAAAAATGGAGAGCATTAAAGGGATGTTTGCGCAATATCAACAAAAGTCTAAAACTATTATAAACATTCAAGCAATGTATATTCACAAATGTAAGAATACACAAGAAGTGATTTTTCTTCAACAAGGTGGCGATTAGAAAGCAAAAGAAATATATTTTAAAGAATTTGATCCACAACGTCATCAACTCCCGGACAACAGTAATGTTGATAGTCTTCGAGACTTTGTAAAGCATGTTTATGCATAAAAGAGGAAGCCTGCGAAGGAAAGAAAGTGTTTTAAAGTTCAAGCACGTGCTTTTGGCAGATGTTAATGCCAAGTTTTAAAAAGAGAGCCTGCACAAGCTTGCCGGGAGGATACCCAGAGTATGGCAAGGAAAAAACATAGCTTGTGAAGCTTCAAACATATGACTAAGACCTACACACTGGCAAGTAGAGAAAAATGCAATTGGTAGGTGAAAAAACCAATTCCATAACCTCTGCCAACAAGTATGATGCACAATGTTTTCATTAGAGGAGGCCAGTGCAATGAGTTGGAAAACTAAAATTCATTAAAAATTTTAAAACATTGCAAGTATATGGGAGGAGAACTGTGTAATCATTTATGGAGTATGCACATGGTACTGGCAAACATAATCCTGGCAAGGTATAAAAGGCTTTATTGAGCCCAAGTCAGAACCGATAACCGGAGCAACCCCGATCCAAGAAAGGCATTCAAAGAAACTTATGCCGCAAAACTTGTGGGAGCATTCATTCAAGAAGAGATCGTGGGACCACCTTCAATCAACTATTGATGTTTTCGCAACAGCCTTTTAGGAATCTAAGGTCGGCAGTCGTTGAACAAAAGGCAGATCTTGTAACCTAATCAATGATCTATGCTAAAAACCTTAAGCAAATGTCATTCAGAGGTTGCGTAGGCATTAAAAGGTGAACTTAGTGCGTGAAATAGGGAGAATGGAGGTCTATGCAGGAGGGGAAATGAGGTGTACATGGAAAAAATGTTATAAAAACATTCAAGTCAATGCAGTTTGGTAGGTATAAAAACAAATTCTACATCCTCTGTGGCATCCTCCATGCAAGGGTAGATTTGTTTGCAAATTTGGGTTTTGGTTCTTAATCCCACATACATAGCATTTGGGGATTTTATATGGTTTTTATATGCTTACACTTTTATGCAATGTAAAGAAAGATCCAAGAGGATCATTGGCATCACCACTTGGAGGGTGCTAGAAACTGACGGTCGGAGGTAATGGGCCCCAAATTTTGGGCACCAAAGGACATGTCTTTAAAACTTGCAAAAGTTTAATCCCACATTGGTGGGGTGGAGGATATAGCTAATGTTTAAAACCAAGACCATTTACATACTAATGTGAAGAAATATCCTGGAGGCTCTAGTCGATGCACCCATGTGCAGGTGGCGCCTTGGGAAGCATGCCCACTCTAACGACAACAAATTTTGCAAGTGAGGTGGCACGCAGGTAGCGATGATGTGGTAGCAGATGGACAGATGGCAACTTGCCACGCACTCACAATAGAGAAGAAGGATTGGAGGAAATGCTCATGAGTGCATGAGATGCTGACATGTGGCAGTTAGTCATGCAGTCGCGAAGCAGGAGGGCGGTTAGTCACGCACTCGCGAGGCAGGGAAGCGGTCAAGAAGTTAATCGGCAAGTGTGCGACTGGCGGTTAGGGGGAGTTAGCAGTTAGTGTTGCGAGTGCGTGACATAACTGCTAGCAGTTAGTCGCACAGTTGCGGAGGTCAAGCAGAGCCAGTCAAATGGTGACAAGTGGCGCGTTCTGGTGCAGTCTAGGCTGAGAGGATGAGACAGGTAATGTAGGCGCCCAGGTGACTTCTTCGAGCGAATGAGAAAATGATATGTGGCACAGGGGCCCAGGTTGAATAAATTAATATCTGTGCAACAAAATTGAGAATTAATCAATAGTTCAAACTTTGATATGCAGATTCAAAAATTCCAACTGAATGTGCACAGGAAGAGGAAATTGTCTTTTAATGGTTAAATGGTCAGTTTTTTTAGAAATGGCAAGTGTCATATACCGTTGGAAAGGTCTCAAGATAAGGATTACCGTTGGAAAGGTCTCAAGATAAGGATTTCAATTTTGCAATCCTTTTATGTGCATAATCAAGTTTGTTAAACATGGATGATTGCAGATCAAAGACAGTTGAAAAGCCAAATCAGATTTTTAGATATTTTTAGGGGGAATGGATAGGTGCCGATTAAAGAAATAATTAGGCATTTCTTCTGATCTAAATATTCTCTTTCTTCCTCTTTGTAAAGGTTGTTGATGAATCAATATTACAGGGCTAAGTTTAGCTTTCCGGTTCTATTTTTGAGTTCGAAGTTCTTTGAATGTATTGAAGCAGCAAAGATAAATAAAACACAGTTGAAGTCCTTTGTTATATTTTTCTATGTCTTCCTATGTATGCTTTAATTCTTGTGTGTTGTATTTGCAAGGCATTATAATACACCAATTTACAAGGTAAATTGTGAGATCTGTTGTTGAGTTCCTCTCAAGGGAAGGGTAAGTCTTAGGAATATTTTCAAGGGGTTTTAGTTACATTTGAATTTGATGTTCAAAGTATGAGAGAGAGAGAGAGAGAGAGAGAGAGAGAGAGAGAGAGAGAGAGAGAGAGATCTATAAGGCAGTTTTCTTGGCTTTTAACTAAATTTCATTTAGAATTGTTGTGAATATTTCATTTATATGACTCTGTTGCCCAATAGACAAGGCACTGGTTTGATTTTAGCTGGTAATGCTTCATTACCAATCAATTATTCAAATGACATTTACCTTTTTATTTTAAGATATGTAAATCATTGTCAGATCTAGTTTGATGGGTAGGAATCCATCCCATGATTCACTAAAAGAAGTGAATCCAATAGGTGCACCCGCCTGCGCCTCTGAGCTCAAAGTGAAGGAGGATTGTTTGATCCTCGTTAATTAGTATTTTCCTTGATAGAATCAGGAAAAAGCACTAACAGATCACATGTGTTAAGATAGCATATTGAATAAGTTACAAATGTTTTAGTGAAGATTGGATGTTGGTCTGTGACAAAGAAGTCTTTGTCACAGAGTTAGTCTCTGTATTTTAAGGATAAATTGTGTGTGACATGGATTCTGGTCATGCGAGCTTGTGGGATGGCAGAATACATGTTTAGGAATGTTTGTTATGTTTTGCGAGTCGTAGGAATCTTAGTGACATCATCTATGGAATGTGATCTGGAGGAGACCTATTTGAAGCCGACTTTGGAGATGAAGCGTGTATTGTGATTTGCAAGTGTGGATTATAGATCTTGCATTATATTTGATGAATTGTAATTGATGTTTACTTGTTATAGATACTGTGTGTATTTTAGCAAGGTTTTATGTAATCATTTGTATATTGGGAAAGCCTAATTAGCCGACCTAATTGGTCATTGTAATAGGGTATATAGGAGAGATCTTTTCTTGTTTGAAAAGAGTATGTATGCGAAGTGAAAATGAAATTGTGGAAGCTGGGAGCTTGTGTCTACTGGATGTAAAGCAGAGGTTGTGATTGTATTAATTCATTGGAACTGATCAAGAAACAATAGTTTCTATCAGATAGTTCAATGGATTGTATATCTCTATACATTTGTATTTGGGACAGTGAGTCCTGAGGGTGGATTTAACCTTTTTTAGGCAGTGTGCCTGGGCAGTGATCCTACTGTTACTCTTGACTCCTAATAGGGTATGTCCTCTAACAAGGACTATGTACTGTAATGCATCAATAAGTTCCTAACAAGGCTAAATATTTTAATAGGGATACTATACTCTAAGTACATTATTTGTGGGTGCTAATTCCCACCAGCATTTTATCTTCAACAGGGTTTCCTCGATAACAAAGGATTGTGTTATGGTGTTTGTATTTACTGTGTTATCATTTGGATTAATTTTTGGTTTAACGTTTAATGTTTAATAATCTATCTCACAACCGATTCACCCCCCGCCCCTCTTAGTTGTGTTGGTGGATTTTTATTCCTAAAAAATAGATGGAGGAGATTTTGGCCATGGCTATTTTCTAGGGTTTCTTTTTAGCATTGGTTTGTGGCTTCCCATGTGGACTAGTTTCAAGAGTTCATGGTGGACCATGGTCTATAGGTCATGGCGTGTTGATTTGTGGTGACTGATCAAGCAAGTACTGTACACTTTTCTGTAATTCGTGGGATTAAGTCTTGGTTAACTCATCAAGCATTTTTGGGTTGACTTGTCAACCATTTCCCTAGTTTGACTCATCAAACATTTCCCTAGGTTGACCCATCAAGCAAGGTTTAGGGTTAGGGTTTTAGGTTTAAGTCTTGTTAGAGTGAAGAAGTATTGTAACATTTGCAACGGTATTGAGCTGTAAAGAATCATTGGTTGTAATCTTTTGAAATTACTGGATAATAATATTGGACTCTCTATTTGGTGGACGTAGCCCAGGATTAGGTGAACCACGTTAAATTCGTGTCTTCTTATTCTACTTATGTGTACTTTATTCCTTTGCATTGTTGGATATATTTGCATGTAATTGTTAGATTTATATTTTCTAATCCTAACAAGTGGTATCAGAGCGGGTTGTTTTCAGTTATCCTTTGTAGGAAGGTCTCTCAATTCAGTGGGAGTAATGGCAGATGTGGGTAAGTTGAAGTTTGAGAAGTTTAATGGCCTGAACTTTCAGTTATGGAAAATGTAGATGGGGTAATATCTCTATCAGAAGGATTTATGGCAGCCATTGGGAGGAAAATCCAAGAAACCAACAGGAATGTCTAATGAGGATTGAAATATTTTGGATAGAAAGGTACTTGGTAGTATTCATTTATGCCTGGCACAATCGGTGGCATTTAATATTACAAAAGATAAGACAACTGAAGAGTTAATGGAAACCCTAGCAAATTTATATGAAAAGCCTTATGTTTTGAATAAGGTATTTCTTATGAAGCATTTATTTGATATGAAAATGGTAGAAGGCGGGTCTGTTGTTGATCTCTTAAATGAGTTTAATATAGCTACTAGTCAATTGTCTTCTGTTAATGTCAATTTTGATGAAGAGATTAGGGCTCTTTATATTTTGTGTTCTTTTCCTAAAATCTAGAATGGCTTGGTAATGGTTGTTAGCAACTCTATTTCTGGTTCAAATACCCTAAAATTTGATGATGTTGTTGGTGTTATTCTAAGTGAGGAAATTTGTACAAAAAGCTCAGGTGGATCCACATCAAGTTGTGTTTTGAATGCAAAAAATAGAGGCAGACCAAAGGAGAGGGGAAACAATTCTGGAAGTCGTGGGAAATCATGAGGAAAATCAAAGGGTAAGAGGTCTCAATCTAGAGGACCAAATGATTGTTGGTACTATGGGAATCCAAGTCATAAGAAGAATGATTGTTGGTCTCAAAAAAATAAAGGAGACAAACAAGAATGCAATAAGGACAAAAATTTGGTAAGTAATAAATCTAAAGAGGATGTTTTTCTTCTTTCCCTTGAAAATGATGATGATTCATGGGTTCTAGATTTAGGGGCCTCATCTCATGCTATGCCCCATAAAATTTATTTTCTTGATTATGTCCAAGGGGATTTTGGGCTGGTTTATTTTGGAGAAAATGAACCTTGTCAGATTATTGGGAAGGGAAGAATTAAGGTTAATTTGCAGAATGAGAACCATTGGATACTACAAGAGGTAAGACATGTTCCAAGGCCGAGGAGGAATTTAATTTCAGCAGGGAAGCTAGGTGATGAAGGTTGCACAGTTACTTTTAATGATAAAAATTGGAAGGTTTCAAAAGGTTCCTTAGTAGTAGCAAAAGGTGTGAAAGTAGGCACCTTATATATTTGTATAGGTCATATTGTTCCTTCTGCTTTAATTATTACAGATAAAAGTCAATGTTCATGAATAGTTGCTACAATTAAGCAGTTAGAACATGAAATAGTCGTTATGGATTCTAAAATAGCACTATGGCATAACGGACTTGGGCACATGAATAAAAAAGGTATGAAATTACTTCATTCAAAGAAAGTCTTACCAAGAGAGAGAGAGAGAGAGAGAGAGAGTGTGTGTGTGTGTGTGTGTGTGTGTGTGTAAGAGTGTATATATACAAAACATTTGAGACCCCAAAGTATTTTCTCAATAAAACCTTCTATGCACAGAGCAACCATATCTCTCTTGTTAATTCCATAAATCACCATGCAAGATATGAATGTGCCCACTAAATCCCCATTTGTTCTAACAGGTTAAATTATAATCAAAGTATTGATCCCCAAAGACTTGTTCAATAGATCTTTTGGACATATCATCTAAATGGTTAAGGATGTAATTCCACCTTTTCAGAGTGATAGGGCCCTAAAAATCCATCTCTCTATTTCTAGAGACATGGAAAGTGTGAACATTTGTCTCTATACTAGGCTTACAAAGAAAAGCAATCTAGTGAGCAATAGTATATGGGACCAAAGAAAAAATAGAAAGCAACATATGTTCTAAGATGGAAATACCACTCTTGAAAAAGGGAAGAGGATTCTACAGAAAAGAAGGAATATGAATTGACACTAGTTGTAACCATCATGAGGAAGGATGCCAAGAGAGATATCCCAAAGTTTCTAGAAGCCTCGTGTGATTATCTTTAATCATGTGAAGAAGGAAAAGGCTTGTTATTATTGAAGGGTGATCCTCGGCAATGAAGGAACATGAAATAAAGTGTACATATCAAGTAACAAAAAAAGAAATGAATAATAAAAGGGAAGTGAAATATAAGTAAAAGAACACAAAAGTGAGAAGGGTGAACCACCTGAGTGGATGAATCCAAGGAGAGAGGAGGGAAGTGATAAGAATGTAATGAAAAGATACCTGGGAGTACTAGCAAGAAGCAATCATCAAGGAAAGTCAGAAAACAAGGCACATATATACGAAGAAATCAACAAAGGATGTGGCTAAGGATAAAGGAAAACACCAAGAGCCAGAACCGATGATGAGACAAAAAGAAGGAAAGAGAAAGAAAAGCCAAAATATATATATATATCAAGGGTAAGCAAATGTAAAGAAGTCAAAGGAAGAACACAAAAATTTATATAAATCTATAAATATACCTTTTATAAATATATATATACATATATATATGTATATATATATATATATGTATATATATGTATATATATATATGTATGTATGTATGTATGTATGTAAATTTATATATGTATGTATATGTATATATGTATATATGTATGTATATATATATATGTATATATGTATGTATATATATATATGTATGTGTATCTATATATATGTGTGTCTGTGTGTATATATATGTATATATGTATATGCTTATAAAAGAGTGTATATATAAGATCTTTTATATTTTTCAAGAGTGGTATTTCAAGCTTAGAACATGTGTTGCTTTCTATTTTTTCTTTGGTCACATATGCTTTTGCTCACTAGATTTTTTTTCTTTGTAAGCCCAGTATGGAGACAAATATTCACACTTCCCATGTCTCTGGAACCAGAGAGATGGATTTTCAGGACTCTATCACTCTGAAAAGGTGGAATCACATCCTTAAACATTTAGATGATATGTCCACAAGAGCTATTGAATAGGTATTTGGGGATCGATACTTTGATTTTAATTTCTCCTACAGAACAAATGGGAATTTAGTGGGCACATTCATATCTTGCATGGTGATTTCTGGAATTAACAAGAGAGATATGGTTTCTCTGATAAGAGTGTGTGTGTATATATACTCTCTCTCTCTCTCTCTCTACCCAAGAGTGTGTGTGTGTGTATATATATATATATATAAGAGTGTATACATAAACTTATATATAATAGAAAATAGTATTACATAATTATATATAAACATATACATATGTATATGTTTATATATAATCTTGTAATATTATTTTTTGTTATATATAAGTTTATGTATATGTATATGTTTATATATAATCCTGTAATATTGTTTTCTGTTATATATAAGCTTATGTATATACTCTTGTGTGTGTGTGTAAATACACACACACACACACACACACACACACACACACACACACACACACACACACACATATATATATATATATATGCCAATATATATAGATTTACATATTGCTAAATATAAATGTAAATATATGTATATTTATATTTATATAAGAGTAAATATATATTGTAGACACCTAAATCTGAAACGTAATTAATTACTCGTCTTCTATAATCTTAGGTAAATTAATTTATTTAGTTTACCTAACATCTTTATCCTATTTAATTAAAAAGACATTTATATTTTATTTAATTAAATAATCATTCTTTGTTCTTCTATAGTCAGTCTATTATTTAAATAGCTTACTTATTTTATGAATTCCCTACTTCTCAATCCCTCTCGATAAATTAATTAATCTAATTTACCTAATGTCCAAAATCTATTTAATTAAATAAACCTATTTAATTAAATACCATCTTTCCTCTATTTTTGAATTACAAAGAAATTTAAAAATTCAATCATAGCCCTCACCCACTTGCATATTCCTGCTCTTTCCTGATTTTTCCTTAATTAGATAAATACCCTATTTATCTAATTAATCCTTATCCACTCATAATCCTTATCCACTTGCATTTTCCTAACCTATCCACTTGTCTTCCACTTAACCCAAGTCATTAAGACTAAATCCTCACTAAGCATGTGCACATTCCTAAGTATGAGGATTAGGGAAGCAAAGTCCAACTTTGCTTCCTCCATCCCAATCGTCAACAAATTGTCATAAAAGCCCATATTAATGAGGTTGGACTTTGGGGTTCTAAGACATAAATTTCATTTATGACAAGTCTATTTCCCTATCTCCCAACCACACTAAGGTTGACATCTGGTCACCTCTCATTAAAATAGATAGCCCTAACCTCCTCAATTCCTCTATTTAATCCTCCCATTTTCATTCAATTCAGGATCCATATTTCATCCATCTTAATCCCATCTATCATCATATTTGAATCAAAATCCTTGAAGCCATTATCAATTCTCCCATTATGCAAACTCATGCATTTCTTAGAGAAACTTAGCCACTCTTGTGAAAATCTTTTGAATCCCTTTTACAGGTTATGATCCCAAGCTTGAGAAAATATGGAGCACGCTGATATTTTTATGGTGTTGAATCCGTGAGCATACATACAACCATAATATCTTGGAGAAATTGTTGAAACAAAGAGGCTACAACAAGATTTTAGTGGTTTGCTTTCATGTTTGTTTAAATGCTTCTTTATGTCTAATCTTGATTATTGCACTGTATTTGTGTTCTGATTTTATTTACTAGTTAATTGCATTCCTTTGCACACATTTTTCTCAACACACATTTATGGCACGCCTGGTGGGACCCACTTCATGGGTTCACAACTAACATTTTTGGTATTCTAGGCACTTTCTAACACTTGCAGATTTTAGAGGCTTTTTTACATAGATCAGCGAATTCACCTCGAAAAGTTTGCATGCATTAGTAGAATCACCAAAAATGCAAATCACACTTTCAAGATTTTCCATGGAATCACTCTGTGAAATACCGGAATCGCCAATTAGCAGATTCATCGATCAATAGAATTGTTGATCAGTAGATTCATCAATCAACAGAATCAGCGATCAACGGAATCACCAATAAGAAGATTTGTCGATCAGCAAAATTGTCATTCTACAGAATCGCTCTGTGAAAAAGTAGAATCACCGTTAGCGGATTCACCTTGTTATCCAGCAGATAAGTTTTTTAAATTCATTTTTTCCAGAGTTATTTGAATACTGAATTTCGCTAATCTGCTAACATCTATTATTTACTCTACTGGGAAGGAAGGTTACTTACATCCGTTAAAGACCTCATAAACATTAATACGTGTGTTTGTAGGACCGTAAAAGAAAGGGGATTTTTATAAACTAATTAATCAATGAATTGTGTTTCTGTTTAGCATAGGAACACCTCATTTAGTGCTTAAAATAAACAAAGATTTGTTTGGTATATTTAGTGTGCTAGGCACATTTTTGTTCCTTTAGAGGGTTTGCCTCCCAAGCAGCCTATAAGGTTGGGTGAGAGGGAACAACCCACATGGTAACAGCTAATTCCAAGCATTTCCAAACTGCTATATAAAAATATGTGGTTGTGATTAAAGTCACAATCAATAGGTTTGATTTTTTTATGTCAGTGAAAATCTCCTTCAATATCCTTGTGATGCGTTAAAATCCATCACTACAAGATATAAAACACCTCATTTTGAAAGGACTAGGAGATCCCCCTTAATTAGGAATATCATTTGAGTATAGCCACCTAAATGGATACCCTTATCAGACACCAATTGTTTTAGTTTGCCAAAAAACATTCTACTTTTTGGTTCAGGCATTGTGATGTTGTGCATGCCGAAGATACCCCGCATCCTTGTAGCTCCTAGTGAGATAACAATTCCTTGGGAAGTGATGTCCCTCAAAATTTGAAGTTTTGTATGCCCAAGAAGTGTGTGTCATGATGGGGAGCCAATGCTACCAAACTTCTAGCTATCTGCTTTGAGTAAGCACAAATTGGATTTTGTCCAAGTGGGGCCTCAACAAGTATTGTCTTTTTCCATCCTTAGTTGTAAGTGTGCTTGGTTATGAAACTATTCTTATGTTTGTATCACATATGTTTTTCCTAAACAAAGTCATTTCATCTTACTATTAGTTGGCATACTAAGTTTCCCAGATACACTAAGATGTTGTGCATATGTGCATCTTCCTTTGGAAGTATTGAACATACTTAGTGTAGTCATTGTTCAAGTTTTTTAGCAGATTCGCTAGTCTAATAGGAGAATTTACTACCAAAAAACCCACATATACACTTTGTAAAACCCCTAATTCAGTATTCCACAAATACGCTCTGTAAGACCCCAGATTCTTCATTCCACATATACACTCTGTAAAACCTTGGGTTTGTCATTTTGTGGATGTGTTTGTTCTTTGGTCAGTTTTCTTCCTTAGATATGTCTTTGTACCTTGACAGACCTACCTCATTCACATCTCTTCGACAACACATCCTATGAGGATCATCCTTTGGTTCATGAACTACCTCCTTTTGCGAGCAGAGTCTTGTGGCCTTTTCAAGTCTACATTAGTTTCGCATCATCCACATCCTCCATATTTTCATTACTTAGGAATCCCTTAGCATTATCCAAATCATTTCCTAGATCCTTATCAATTGAGTCAAATCCTTTCATGTACTTGACGTCATATCCTTGAGTTTCCACACTTACATCTTTATTCGGAACCATCTCATAGCTTTCTTTTAGACTAATCTTGTCTAATGTTCCTTGTCTGTCATCATTGTCATATCACCTTGATCCAGAGGTTTAGTATACTTCAATCATCATGTAGCCTAGGACCATCAGTATGTTCTATGGCTACTATCCAATCCCATCCAGCCAGCACTAGGTGTTTGAACTCACATCCGAGCGTCAAAAATATTTTAGCTTAGCACACCCTCGTTATCTTGCATTTAGTTGTCACCATCATCCAGTTATAATCTTTCCTACAACATTTTCTTCCCACAACATCCATATCTATCATCACCTTTCCATCCTCTTTGAATTTAGTCTTTCCTCCTAATCTGTGCTTATTGCCCATCCTATTTTGAGCTCATTGTCCATCCTAATCTGAGGTTTTTTCTATCATCCATTTGCATCCTTCATCCATATCCAACTCATGAGCTACTCGTTATGTCACAATTCTACTATGATGAGTTTTTTCTTCTTACCTTTTCTTTCACACCATCCCATTCTAATGATGATGATATCCTTGTAGATCATGACGACTACATTGAACACCTTAGTGAGCTTTCTCCTAGCATCTTCCAGTATCCAATCATTCCTCCAAACTATCCCATCATGTCTTCATGTATACCCACTAGCACTTCCTATCATACCATTGACAAGGGAAATTTATTGGATCATCCAACCACAACTCCCTCCTATATCACAGCCACATATCATCCTCATACAACATTCATGCATGCATATTCTCTTGTAGTCATATCCCAATCTCCATCTTTTCATGACGACTCTCACCTTTACCCCTAGTCTAAATCCATCTTCTTGTTATCCTTCAACCGATACACCTAGTCCTTCGGTTAATACTAATCCATAAATCCATTACCATGATCCCTCAATTATCCCAATTCCACCATCCACATTATCCTACCTCACTCATCCATCTACTTTTCCCTACCTCAATCCCCCATCCATGCTATCATATTCCAATCCACCTTCATTTGATCCATCTTATCATAATCTACCATATTCTATTTCTTCCTACATTACAACTCCCATTGCACAATCTCCATGTGTCCCACAATCCACTTTGTGTGCTATATCCTAGTCCACTACCTCTTCCCCATCACCTAGTCAATATAATTCACAAGTCATCTCTGTGCCTGCTTATGTGAACTATATAGCCATTCCATCATCCACATCCACTCCCTCACCATCATTTTGTCAACCAAGTTCACAATCAACTGTAACGCCTTCATATGTGAACTATCTTATCTTATCACCATCCATGCATGTTACTTATCATTCTCATCTTCAAATACACAAGTCTCTAAGAAGCTTCACAAAGAAGCCATTAGAAAATCCACCTCTTAAAGATGGGTCATGTCATCCCACTCCATCATGCGAGGTCATTAGTGATGAGGCCCTTCCACCTCCCTCACCTATCATTTCCCTTCCACCTCCCACACCTATCATCCCTCCTCCATCAATCTCACTTATTGATCCTCTTCCACCTCTTAACACAAGTGAAAATCCCTCATGCATCAACTCCATCCACCCCCAATCCCCATCTTCTCCTATGGTTATCCAAACCTAATCTAATGAGCCTCATGAGTCCATCCTCCATCCATCCTAATCGAAGAATCTCCCATCCTTGTATCCACTCCATCTAAAGATTTTATCCGTTCATCCCCCCCCATAACACCATCTACACCAATTGAATCATGCCAAGAGATTTTCCCAGAGCATGTCCAAATATCCATTGACACAACTTCAAATCCTATCATTCCCCCCTCCATCGCAAGATCCCTTATGATCCCCTCCACATCATGACCTTACAATCCCACTTCCTCCATCTCATGACCCATTATGATTCCCACCAATAAAGAAAGATCTTATCATTCCACCCACTCCAAGTAAAGATCCATTACCATCCTCCCATCCAAATCAAGCTCTTATCATCCCATCCACTTCAGTTCATGATACTTTATCTCCTCCAATTCAAATCATCCCACCACCATAACTATAGTCCCTTGGTTCACTTACATTCATCCATGGTGGTCCACTTGTAGCAGAAGAAATAAATTCCATATCCACCACCTATACTCCACCTAATAATGGACTCGCATCTTGTTCCCTAAGTAAGAAGTATCATATCTTAGCTCTTGTTGGTAATCTCATTTATGAGAGTACCAGTTTTTTTTTTGTACTTGTTTGTTAGCTTTCATGGCGGGTTTCTTTTTAGTGTTACAGAGGACTTGCGTATTTTCATATCAAATTCAGAAGGGGCGGAGGCTGGAAATGAGACAATTCATCATTTAAGGAGTTTACTGGCACAATCAGACCATGCATAATTGCACCAGTATTTCAATGGCATTGTTGTTTGGAAGTCTACTAATGAAAAGGCTATGACTATTTATCCCACATTCA
The DNA here is from genome assembly GCA_018584345.1 of Thuja plicata. NCBI lineage: Eukaryota > Viridiplantae > Streptophyta > Pinopsida > Cupressales > Cupressaceae > Thuja > Thuja plicata. The sequence goes on from MU227421.1 coordinate 411,296, forward strand.
TAATGTTAGGCAAAGGCAGTATAATTTTATATATGTGTGTAGACATGTTAAGTGACTAAAAGGCATGCGGTTTTGGCCCCGTGATGGTAAAATGTCAGCGGTTAGTGGTAGAAATTTGGTGGTCAAAAAGACAATTTTGGTGTACCCGCGGTTAGGTAGAAAAATGCAAGATGATAAAGTTTGGAAGTCAAGAGAGATCAGACAGTGGTCCAAGTAAGAAGATACCTGGTAGATGGTGGGCCCCCGCATGATCGTATGATTCAAATCATCAGTAGGAAAAGGTTTCACGTGATCACGCGAGAGTGACATGTGGATGGAGCATGCCAAGCACATGGATGACAAGGTGAAAGATTGGAAAAATAGGGGTGTGCCACCTGGAAGACTTGATGAAGTATAAGAGTGACATGTCGAAAATTAATGTAGAAGGCCAATTTGTGGTGGCTCAAGGTTAAACCATAGTTAAAAGATTGTTAACTAACCATGGTAACATTCCATATGTCGGTGTTTGTAAGGATAGGAAAGACCAAGCGCCAGCCTTATGTTGACATGGTTAACAAATGGATTTTCTGACTTGTCAGATGTTGTTGTGTGGCAAGAAGTTGAAGTGTGAATAGTCAAAATAGTGTTGAATGTGATCACTTATATTTTGGCCTTTTTCTCTATGATCAATCATTTCTTTTGAAAGAGCAGGTTGCCAAAAATGGTTTTAGCTACAAATCACCATAAATGGATAAGAATGAAAGGGGAATCATGTTAGAAGGACTAATATGACAAGACCCACACAAGAAACAAAGAATATTCAGTAGTTTTGAATTTGCAGAAGAATTAAGATGTTCCAGTAAGAATCATAATGAGAAAATGGCAGGTCTCTAATTGCTCATTTTCTTACACTTACAGTTGTGTGCAGTGAGAGGTGATTTTTAGAACACATTTTTATGCAAGTGGATGATGATATAGGAGTTATAAATGTAACCATTCCATGGCCTAGTTTCTCAAACATAACTGAAAATGGGTTTTGCTAGTGATTAAGCTGCATTTGTGGATACAGAAACAGAAGGAGTATTGGGATTAATTGTATGGGAATAGTATATTGTTTCTAAATAGGCATTAAAGTGGAGTTGGTTTCTAAAGAGGTATTAAAAGAAGGACTAACTTGCAAACTCACAAACCATTCAAGCTTCACCTTTTTTATACCCTTTGATTCAAGTACCCTGGTTTGTGGGATGGAGCAGAAGAAGGGGATATTTCAAGTCATTGGTTCGCTCTTTCTTAAATGATTTTAGAGCATTGGGAAGTTCTTGAAAGAGTTATGATGAGAATATTGCATCCTGGATTCTCTTGCTTTGCACCCATTACTTGTTTGTTATTGGCTCATCTCTGGTGTTTGTTTGTCCTGATAGTAGCATTCTTTTTGCCAACTGATTCAGTTGATGCGTACTTGAATGGGTTAGGAGAACACAAAAGGAAATGAATCAGGGGCTATAGAATCAACACACAACCAACATAGAAATATTTGTATTTCCCTATCAAACATAGTACTCTTTTTTACTATGCAGCATGGAGGATCAGTTACGAGGGAAAACTAAAATATATTGTCTTCTTCTAGTCTAGGTGTCATATGGTTTTGGTTGTAATGATGGTTTTTTGTCTTGTTCATCCTAAATCTTGTTGGCCCCCTTGTTTTACAAAAGGGGATCTCAGGGCTAGTAAAAAGGGGATCCGGGTTTTGAGGAATCTGGCAGCATGTCGTAGTTGTGTAAGAATAGCACTGTAACATTCCAAAAAGCATTTGAAATGAATCAATATGATTTTCTGTAGGGTTTTTCATGGAGTTGAAAGGTGTATTATATAATAAAATAGAAGAGATTCATTTGATATACAATGGTGGTTCAGATCTCCCCTTTTGTATAATTTTTCTCAAAGTTTGAATGAAATAAATCAAGGGTTTATCTCATTTAGTGCATTTTTGTGATTTATGGAACTTTATTTCATGCTATGATCTAAATGATAATTTAAATGCTGGATTAATAGTGCATATCTGACAAAGTTATATAGGGATTGTGATAAGTAGTCTGAGTTAGTGTTATTGTTGAAGAGATATTGCAAGGTAGTACTCTTAGATCTATGATATAAATAAAACTATATTGTATAATGTTACTAATGACTTCGATACCCAATTGGATTAGGCACTAGTCTGGGATTTTAATAATCTTACAAGTATAAGGTTATTCATGTTTTTGTTGTTACCTACTGCAAAAAAAATCATTTAAATTTTACTTTTGTTTTTGTTTAGTAAGTTATTACATCTCATGCTCCAAAAGGGTAAGATTTGATAGAGAATTAGCCATTATCTAATGTATCTTAGTTATGTTGGAATTTGTATGAATTTTTTGTTTGCATCAATGGTTATCACAGTTTTAATCTGCATTCAGAAACATCAAAGGGAGTCCCCCTTGGTCTTACAGAACCTAAAGTGTAGAGGGATAAATTAGTATCTATATTAGTTGGTATGGTCTTCTTATAGTTCTCTAAACATTGGAGTTGGCTACTCTGTAGAATGTATTCAAGGGTGTATTGGTGGTTGTCGATAGTGTAAAGCCTTTTCAGGAACCAATAGCTCGAATGCTCAAGAAAATGAATTATCAAGATAAAGTCTTATGCCTCCATGAACAAGGTACCTTGGATCCCATCCATGTCAGAGAACATCCACGATCTCATGGTCTTGGTTACAAATCCCAAAGTACTTCATCCAAAAATGTTGGTACAACCAACACAAAATCCAAGTATACTTCCAAACCCACCATTGCATCTTCCCATCATTCATCCAAAACATTTACCATCATCCCCCCTCCATCATTGCAATCCAAAAAAACCTACCACATGCATCCTTCATCCTCTAAATCTATTTTGGGACCCTATATCCAAAAATCTATCATTCCATATCCTCTGTATACTAAATCCATTTTGGGGCCTTATATCCCAAAATCCCATCCCCCATCTTATCCTACCCGTTCCTTCATCGACCAATCCCATATTAAATATCCCACCTCTTACATTCCCAGTCAGGATCAACAAAGGCACATACCCAGCCACACCATCCACCATCTTCCCTCCATCACTCCATCCATGTTTCCTCCATCTCATACAACAACTCATAATACTTCCAATACTACTTGCAACAATTTGGATGCCAAATAAAAAATGTATAAAGCTACATATCCAAAACAATATAAATATTTTCATGTCCACTCCAAAAGGCATGCTCATGTTGGGATTAATGGGAAGTAGTACTGAGAGGGGAGGGGTGAATCGGTACCTCTAAAACTTTTAACACTTTTCACCTTTCTTCATTAGCAATCAATCTTTACTGTATTATCGACCAAATCTGATGTTCTTTCTTATGCATGTAATATTAATTCATAAAATTAATTGTATGTAATATTCATAGAAACATTCATGAAAGTAATAAACACATAACACAAGATATGATATCACAGAAAACTCTCGTTATGAAGTAAAAACTGCGGTGGGGATGGCACCCACAAAACTTCACTATCTGCAGAATGGAAGAGAGTCGGTTAAGGCTTACAATTTGATCATTTCTTATGATCTACCCTGTTAGGAGTATTAATGTGGAGACCTGTTAGGATCTACTCTATTAAGAGCTTTAGCAACACTGATGTAGTGTGCACTTGGTTAAGAGATTTATAATAGGATTGTTAAATCCACCTTCCTTGAAAGGATTTCTTAAGTGTACCCCACTTTTTAGAATGTGTACAATATGTATGACCTGAATGTATGCAATCTATAATTGTTGGTTACATATCCATTAAAGCTTACAGTATATGAATATCACCTATAGTGATTGATTAATACCTTTTCCTACTTGTCGGTAGCCTTGGTTCTTGTTCTTGAAAAATTGATTTGATCTTTGTCTGTGCTTCTACATGTTTTCTCTTGTCTAATCCTTAGATGCTCTCAGTGGCTACAATCATCATTGAGCAACATGTTCACAATTGATTGAGCATCTATTTATACAAGTTCTTTGACCTATTTTAGAACCACACATTACAATGTTAACTCTAGATCCAAGGTATACAACTTGACCTTGATCCTTTAGTTTTCATATTTTAAATTAGTTAAACTGATAAAAACAATAATAATTACATTGTTTTTCCCTCACCTAATGGATTTAAAACAAATCAAGAAGCTAAATATAAAACTTTAGTGATTTATCTGACGTGGAAAGTCAGATCCACTTTTTGCGGGATGTAACTAACTCTCGGTATCTGATTGTTGGTGTGAATTGAAATTCTGTTGGTGTTCCTCCTTTGAACTGATCGTCGGGTTCTCTTCATCTTTCGTGTTCCACTCTTGTATATTTCATCGGGTTGTAATGTTGGTTACTCATCGGGTTCCTTTGTCTTTTCTGTCCTCGGGTAACACTGAATAGTGTTGTGTCAGGATGCTTTGTACTTAGCAATATCAGTAACCTTGGTGTTGGGTAGTGTTGTGCCCTATCTGTCGGTGTAGTATAAACTGATGGTGTTTATCATGTTCTTCCTTGCATATACTAATGGAAAAATATAATGTCTTCAATCTCCCCCTTTGACATTAGTATCAAAAATTGATATGTACAAAATACTAAAGTGTTTAGTATGTACACCGTGTATATATCCTTGTCATTATATGACTCCCCCTAACTGTATGCATCGGTATAGTATAAGCATATGTAGATGTATACTTGCCTTTGTACTATACATTCCCATTTTTGTTCTTTCCTCTTTCTAATGACTAACTATACATATCATTTCCCCCTTTTACTAACTGATTGTAGATATCATTTCCCCCTTTTTTGATAATCATGACAAAAATGTACAACTTATAAGTTGTCAAAAATGTGTAACTTACAGAGTGTCAAGGATGTGAGAGTGACTATTCTTGATATCTTCCATTAGTTTCTCCCATTTCTCTTTGAGGAGTTCCAGTGTCATGTGCTCTAGTTCAGTCCTAGCATGCATATCATAAATGTTTTCTAGCAAAGAAATTTATGGGGTGGCAATTAGTGTTCTTGCCTCTGTCATATGGTGTTGCAGTAATATGAGAGTTGGTAATAGTTGAGCTTGAGGCTCATTCACCTCATCTCTGAACTTTTTTTCTACAATATTTATATCATGTCTCAGCTTCGTAGCTTGCTTGAGCTGGTCTTGGTGCAATTTGATTGCATATTCATTATTTGTGAGACCTTGTGCACTAGCTTGAAGATCAACATCAACATGTGCTATCTTATCGGTATACTCCCTTGTGAGTTGATCCAATGTGCATAATTTTTGTATTAAGGTTATTGCTTCTGAAATTATAGGGTCCAATGTGTTTACCAGTTCAGATAGCTTCACCTTTTGCAGTGTCACTTCTTGGCTTATTTTCTCCGCTAACTTGAATTCATATTTCTTCTCAAGCCTTGCTTCCGTAGCCTTTTCAACATCTATATTCTGAGATGTGATAGCGTCCGTGAGAACCACTAATTGATCAAGCATGGGAGTTTTTTATCAACATCTGTATCAAGTACAATTTGTTGAAGGATTCCTTTTGCAACTTCAAGTACCTTTGCTTCTTTTGTGGCCTTTCTCAGCTTATCCTAGATAGATTTCCTTTCACAAAGTATAGCATACTTTGTCAACTCAGTAGGATCTAATGTTCTAGGATCACATACTGGAATCTCAATTATTTCATCCAGAGTGACTAGATTTTTGTTCTTTCTCTTCTTTTTCCTTGAGATTTGTGTAGAAGCAGATGTATGAACTACCATTACTAGTTCATTTGTTTTCTCTGAGGCACTCGGTGAAGGCTTTGTAGTTGAAACTTCTTGTGCCTTCTGCTTGGGGTTCACCTGTCAGTTAGGTGAAGATGTCTCTTCATCAACCTTGGGTGTTTCAGCAGATTTCTCTTCTATTTTATTTTTTTGATCATCTTTCTTTTCTTCTTCACTCTTCTCCTTCTACTTTTCCTCTTCTACTTGTTTTTATCCTTCTTGATTCTGATCAGTAGACTTGTCTTTTTGATCATCGGTAGCAGCTTGTTATGCAGTTGTATCTTTTGATTTATCTGTTGTATCCTTTGTTTCTGCATCACCCTTGTCTTCTATTATTCTTGTATCTGCTACAATAGATTCTTCATTTCCTTCTAGCAGATTGATGACCTTCATCAATACTGGCATATTGTTTTGTGTGCCCACATGTGCTGCATCTATAGTTGTGTCATGTTCGTTAGTTTGAGCTTGTTGAATAGTGACATATTCATCCTTTTGAATTTTTTTTGCAGGGTCCAGTCTTGTTATGTCAATGATGGAAGTGTCTGGCCATGTCTCATCAGCAACATCCATGTCCTTATTTCCTTGTGTCTCCAATACTTGTTGTTTTTCTTGATCCTTAAGAGATATGAATATTACATCATCATCTTTCTATGGATCCTTATCAAAATCATAGTGAGTGATATCTTGAATGTCAAGATCATCCATGAATTTATCTAAGTCAATGGGCTCAGTATCCTCCACATTATCCAAAGCAATGTGCTCTAGATTTTCTTTTTCTTTCTGCTCCTCTATATGACGTGTCTTAGTGAGAAGTAATGGATTTTCATAGCAAGTTGATTCTGCAGGTAGATTAATAATTTCTCTCCATTTAGCATCTGTCATGCTTTCAAGATCTAATAACTTTCCTTGTAGCACATTGTAGGCTCTTATCTTTGCCACAAATTTATTTGAATGCTTTTTCATCATTTCTTTTATCTCTTTCATTTTGGATTCGGGAGGCATGAGTCTTACAAGTATCCTCTCCCTTACTTCCTATTCAAAGTTCAAAGCATAAGACCATCGTGCTAAAATTTTGTCACTCAGTGGTTTGGGTATTTTGTTAGAAAAATCAACTGGTACATATTTGAATTTGACCATAGCCTTGATTATTGCATCTTCTATTTTATTTTTTTCCTTGGGCTTCAGTTTTACCCATTGTCTGATTTTCCTATCAATCATGGTACCTGTTGTAGCAATTGAATTAGCAGTCTCATCAATTGTTCTAGGGGTTAAGCTTTTCTTTTCTAATTCAGGCTCATCCTGTTTTGAATCTTCAATGTCTTCCTTGGTTCTAACAAGTCTTCTCCTCCTTTTGGTAGGTGTTTGCTTCTATGTTTGTTGCTTCCTCTTATAGGTCCTCACTTGACCTTTCTTAAGAGGTGTTGTATTTTTCTTTGTGGTTTGGCTCCTTGTCCTCTGAGCTGATGTGGTCCTTGGTTTCTTGGTTGGAGGTGGAGGCACATCAGACTCTGTGGATTCAGAATTTGTTGCTTGTTTATCTTCCTCTTCACCGATGGTACCCTATTCCTCGGTGTCCTTTGTTTGTTCTTTCTCCTCCTCATTTACCGACAATATCTTCTCAAGATTCTTTACCATCTTGTTTTTCTTGTTGACAGTATTCTTTATGACTAGGCCTATTTTTATCTTAGAATTTGCCTCTTCATATGTTCCAAATCTTGGTTGCTTACTGTCAAGTGGTACATTCAATAGTGCATCAATTACATTTCTTGCTTGATCTATGTTTATCTCATAGTCAAGTGGTGGTAACCAGGTTGTTCTTGGTACAATGAATTTAATGTGAGTAAAATATGAATCCACCATAAAGCATATCTCATCCCTATGCTTTTTAATTAATTGTTCAGGTATCCTTACTCTCTCCATCATCTTTTCCTTGAAATCAAGGAAGTATTCATTCATCACTGAATCAAAGTTGTCACCTAGTGACTTGTTAAGGTCACTTATTTGTAATGTGACTGGCTTGGTGGTGTCCCACTTCACTTTTCCAATTGAAGGAAAGTATTCTTGAAAATAAAAGAATATACACATTATAAGTGAGCCAAACCTACATGTGTTTGTCTTGGCAGACCTGATTGTTGTCATATTTTCATCAAGTTGCTTCAGTAGGATCTCACATAGATCCATTTGTATTCCCTTCATGAAAATCTTGTAAGTTGTGCTTATTTTTGTTGATGCTATGATGTTTAGCCTGCTAGCTTGAAATATTTTGTACCCTATGACACATGCACCAATCCTCAGTTCCTCATTGGCGATGGTGTTCATCTTAAGTCCTCTATTATCCCACACAGCATTGGTGAGTTTTTCAACTTCTGGTCGAGAGGGATGCTTGTGACATTTTGGTTTGTTGGTAATAGGGTAACCTATTACAGCATGCAATACATCCTTTGTAATCTGCTTGGGTTCATCCAACCATAGCTTTTGATTGTGCATTCTTCTTAGAAATAACTGAATCCAGCCGGTTTTGAAAACCCTTGGGAAATATAGGGCATTTTTTATCCCTTTTAATTGCAAATTCTTGTGTTCTTCCTTTAGTTTCCCTTGTTCATCACATAGCTTCTTATAATCTTGATCTATCTCCAGATCACCAATCTCAATGATCTTGCAGTGGATATACACTCTAATGTCTTCTATCAAGAAAACCCTAGGTGGAATTTTTGAAAATGTGCCAGACTCATCGGGTTGCGAGGCAATCTTTGGGCATATCTTGTATTTTGGTTCCACAAAAGTGCTATTCTTGATCAACTTAACGACATTCTTTTGTCCACTCTTCAATTTGGTTGTTCTTGAAGTCGTTTCCATTGTTTCAAATTTAGGGCTCTTTCAAAAATAATAACAAATTTCTCGGTACGCTTGGTACTTACTTTGATCCATGTAACTTGTGAGTGATCTATTTGGAGTGTGTTGGATCGAGTCGAGGATGCTCTACTAAATACTCTCTTTTTGCTCTATTTTTGCTCTATTTTTGCTTTGTTTTTGCTCTTCTCTAGTTGCTCAATTCGTGTGTGAAGAGTGAAGTCCATCCGTCGAGTATTTATAGACTTTTTCCCTAAGTCTGTCATAAATTCTCAACAACTCGTCGGGTCATGAAGACAGAGTTTGCTAGGTAAACTCTCAAATAACATTCTTGGTGTTGACAGGATGCTCGAGATAGATGTTAAGATTGTTTATTTCACCAATGGATCTTGGTGTAGTGTCAAGACAACATTGTAACTTTGCTTTCTTACTGATGGGTGTCATGTTACATTAGCGACTTAGCCTTTTTATGTGTTGATTGATGATTCTTGGCAAGTGTAGACAACTCATCCTTTTATTTTAACAGATGATTTTTGGTATGTGTTTACCGACAGAGTTTTTTTCTCATAATTATAACAAGTAACATAATATGCATCTTTATTCATGCATATTTTGACTATCTATCAATTTGTATAATGGAACTTATGCAAAATATGACCTGGTATAGTGTAGTTCCATACTTGTTCATCTTTTAGGCAAGGGTGGTGATGTCACCAGACCCATGGGATGAGGTTTTACCTACTGCATTGCTTGGTTCAGCTTCCTCAATGGTTGAATCTTTCCTCCACATTTTCTTTCTCATTTTCTTGATGTCTTCAATGGTGTTACCATTTGCAAAAGTGGTGGTTTCTGTTATTCAGTCTTTGTAGTCCTTCTTTAGATGTCCAACCTTATGAAAGTGTAAACATGCCATTCTAGGGTTGGTTCAGCCTCTAGATCTTTTGGTCCATGTTCTCATGGAGTTTGCAACAATGTGACCATATCTACCACATGTTGTACAGTTTATCCATGTATTGTAATCCCAAACATATGAATTACTGACTCTGCTCGGTTTATATGCATTTTCTTGATTTTTGGGTTTCCATGCTTCAATTTTCTTCTTCCTGCATTCAAGAGATGTGTGCCCATGCATTTTTCAGGTTGGAAAATACTTTTCCATATAGGTTTCCTTCTTTGGTTCTTTCACCTTTGATTTACATTCATATGCTTTATGTCCTTTCTTGCTACAATTATAACAATGTCCTATGAATGTAAATGTGGATTTAGGAATAACTTTTTCTTTTCTCCTGCAAACATTTGAGATGTGGTCTTTCTTTCCACAGTGATTGCATGTCAGCTTCTTTGGTCTAGGATTGATGTAGTCATCTTTTTTATTAGCTTCATTTGATGACTCTCCATGCTTGGTGTATCCTAGTCCAGTGTTGGTGTTGGGTTTTCTTTGTGCATTCAATAATTCATCCATCCTTTTTGTACTCTCTTCAGCTCTCTTGATCATGTCATTATGTTGTTGTTGAATTCTAACCTCATGCTTTAGTTTTTCATTTTCTTCTCTTAGTTCACCAATAATCTGTATTCTTTCAATGAGTTCCATATTCATTTTGTTTGCTTCTTGACTCATAAGAATAATCTGATTTTTAACCTCATGGTGATGCTCTGTAAGTCTTTGTATCTCAGACTCTTTTTCTTGTATCTTTTCTATGATCTTTCTTCTATCATCAGTAGTTAGTGTTCTTTCTTGTTCAGCTTTCCTAGCATTGTTCATGGTATCAATCATCCTTACCATATGTGTCTCTTGACCAATTTGTAGAGATTTGACTTGTCTAGTCAGATGTAGATTGATTTCAGTTAGGTTTGTGATGCTTTCTTTTGATGTATCTAATTCTTTGCTTGTATTTGATCCTGAAGACTCAAAGAAATCTGGAATCTCTTCCTCATGATAATCTGTCTTATTATAGCGAGAAGCCATAGCCTTTCTTTCCTCCAGAAATTGTCTCATGTTGATTCTAACATCTTTATACTGTTCATAGAACATTTCAATTTCAAGCTTTTTATTCTCAATATTTTTATCAAGTTTGTACTTCTCCATTGTATGATATTTTCTCTTAAGCCTTTAAGCTTTCCAAGAAGAGACTCAGCTCTCATACCAATTGTTGGGATTAATGGGAAATTAGTACTAAGAGGGGAGGGATGAATCAATACCTCTAAAACTTTTAACACTTTTCACCTTTCTTCATTAGCAATCAATCTTTACTGTATTACCGACCAAATCTGATGTTCTTTCTTATGCATGTAATATTAATTCATAAAATTAATTGTATTTAACATTCATAGAAACATTCATGAAAGTAATAGACACATAACACAAGATATGATATCGCAGAAAACTCCTGTTAGGAAGTAAAAACTGCGGTGGGGATGGCACCCACAAAACTTCACTATCTGCAGAATGGAAGGGAGCCAGTTAAGGCTTACAATTTGATCACTTCTGATTATCTACCCTATTAGGAGTATTAATGTGGAGACCTGTTAGGATCTACTCTGTTAAGAGATTGAGCAACACTGATGTAGTGTGCACTCGATTAAGAGATTTACAATAGGATTGTTAAATCCACCTTCCTTGAAAGGATTTCTTAAGTGTACCCCACTTGTTATAATGTGTACAATATGTATGACTTTCCTATATGCAATCTATAATTATTGATTATAGATCCATTAAAGCTTACAGTATATGAATATCACCTATAGTGCTTGATTAATACCTTTTCATGCTTGTTGGTAGCCTTGGTTCTTGTTCTTGAAAAACTGATTTGATCTTTTTTTGTGCTTCTGCATGTATTCTCTTGTCTGATCCTTAGATTCTCTCAGTGGCTACAATCATCATCGAACAACATGTTCACAATTGATTGAGCATCTATTTATACAAGTTCTTTGACCTATTTTAGAATCACGCATTACAATGTTAACTCTTGATCCAAGGTATACAACTTGACCTTGATCCTTTAGTTTGCATGTTTTAAATCAGTTAAACTAATAAAAACAATAATAATTACATTTATTTTCCCTCACATAATGGATTTAAAACAAATGAAGAAGCTAAATATAAAACTTCAGTGATTTATTTGACGTGGAAAGTCAGATCCACTTTTTGCGGGATGTAACTAACTCTCGGTATCTGATTGTTGGTGTGAACTGAAAGTTTGTCAGTGTTCCTTATTTTAATTGATTGTCAGGTTCCCTTCATCTGTTGGGTTCCACTCTTGTCTGTTTCTTCGGGTTGTACTGTTGGTTACTCATCGGGTTGCTTTGTCTTTTTTTTCATCGGGTAACACTGAATAGTGTTGTGTTAGGATGCTTTGTACTTAGCAATATCAGTAACCTTGGCATCGGGTAGTGATGTGCCCTATCTGTCGGTGTAGTATAAATTGACGGTGTTTATCATGTTTTTCCTTGCATATACTAATGGAAAAATATAATGTCTTCATCTCAAGAAAATATAAATACAATCAAATTACATATGCAGTATCTCTCAAAGGCCACAAAGGCCCACCAAAGAAAAAGAAAAAACTATGTGGATCCCAAATCTAAAAGAAGAATCTACAATGGCATCCAAAGTTTCTAATCCACCGACTAAGCATTCCTCCCCTCCATCTCCTAAATACATTTTGGGTCCTTTTGTCCCAAAACCACCTAGCATAACTCCTCCATCATATCTACATCTACCATCCACTTCCCATCCACTGGTTGTTGGTACCACCTAGCATAACAATCACATCCCTGATTGTGCATAAGCCACCCATCCCAAATAAGGTTGTGCCAACAACCAGTGATCATTCTAAATGGGCTCCTACTACCTTGATACAAAACTTGATGCTTGAGTCATTTGAGTCCTTCATCTAGCTCCTTGTTATCATTCCCCCGATAAACTCCCTCCAAAAAAATCCCAAAAGTCAAATAGTCAAAAAAATATAAAAATTCAAAACAAAAGTAAAGAGAAAAAATTTGTCCAATGGTGAAAACTTGGCAAACAGGTACCTTAGACAAGTACCATGAAGAAAACTTGGCAAATAGGCATTGTGTGTAATCCCTCCATCTATTTATTCTTCATACTTGGGGGAAATCTCTTCTAGCTACCTCTCCATCCCTTCCTCGATCTCATCCACCTACCATACCTATCATATCTTATATGTTTCACTTCACCCTCCTTTGGATCTTGACAACAATAAAATCCACCATGTATACAGGCTCTAGACACCTCTTGGCATCCATTTCCCCATCAAATATATCCTATCCTCTTGTCCACCCATCCTTCATCTCATTCATATAAACCCTTCGAACGCCTCTATCTTCATCATCCACATGTTATCCTAGCCTCCATCTACCTTCCTCATCCTCTTTTCACCCTCTCTTCCATCCTACTACACCCCTCCTAAATCATCATCATACATGATATATCCTAAGTGGGTGCACTTTTATTCCTTTGTGATATAGCCCTTGGCAACCATATCACATCCACTTTCCATCTCCTCATCCTTCTCTATCTCCATCCTTTATCCTCAAACCATCTATCTCGACATACTCATTCCATCATACATAATCCTTCCATCCCCCATCCTTCTCTACCTCCATCATTTATCCCCAATTCACCCATCTCCTAATCCTTATCCTTCTCTAATCCTTTACCAAAATTCTTGCATCCATCAATCCTTGTCTATTAATGCTTCCATCATCATCTCCCCCTATCATCTCCTTTATCCATCCATCTATCTTATCATTTCATTTCATTTCCTCCTGCATCCCTTGTCATTGGTATCTAGTTCTAAGCTACACTCATGCACTCAAATGCCATCCATTTTCCATTCTATGCATATTCTTCATTCTATTTTCTAATGCACGCAACAAATCTTCCTTTTCACATAGCACATATGCTATTTTGCATAGAAAATCCATCATTTGACAACAAAACATGAGTCTCCTTGAGTCAACCCTGAACCATCACCCAAGTCTCCCCCTACCCTCTTTCCCTAGGTTAGTCTCTAATGGTAATTCTATACCTATCCCCACCCCAATTCCCCCCATATACTTTTCCACTCTCCCTATCCTACCTTCTGTATCCCAATCCTCTCGATCCTGCATCAACCCCCAACTTACCCCTTAGTGTCCATATCCTTCTATCAACCCCCATCTCTACCTCTATGAGTGAATATGTTGGTTCCTGAATGATGGATTTGTTGTCCCCCATCCTCGCCTCTACTAGGGAATCCATCAGTTCTCAATTGGAGGATTTGTTGCAGGCCCCCATCTCCGCCTCTATCGGTGAATCTGTTGGTTCCTATTTGGCAGATTCATCGGCCCTCACCATCTCTACCCCTGAAAAATCCATTGATTCCCATCCGGCAGAATCGCCGACCCTCACCCTTGCCTCTATCAACAATCCATTGGTTCTCGTCTGGCAGATTCATCGGCCCTCACCCTCACCGCCAGCAATGAATCTATCAGTTCCCATCTGATGGATTTGTCAGCCCTCACCCTCGCCTCTACTGGAAAATCCATCGAATTCTCTATCTAACATCCTTGTTTTCCCTAACAAATCTGTCGATTCCAGACCAGCGGATATGTCGGCCCTATCCCCTCACAAATCTGCTACATATCATTACAATTACGCCATAAATAAATCAATGTCATCCAAAGGGTAAAATGGGCTTGGCATCAGGGCACTTCCCCTTGACCCCACTAGGGGCTCCCACCCCCAGACCCCCACTTTTCAAATTTCAAAACAAAAAAATATCTTTATGGGGGAATCACATCAACTTCAGTTGAGTTTTTTTTAAGCCCACTTTCCTTTCTTCATCCTCCTCTCCTATCGTCCTATCATCCCCAATTCATGCATCTCCCAATCCTAATCTCCTATCATCCCTAATTCATGCATCTCTCAGTCCTCATCTCTTATCATCTTATCATCCCCAATCTATGCATTCCCTAATCCTCATCTCCTATCATCTTATCATCCCCAATCCATGCATCTCCTAATCCTTCTCTCCAATCATCCTATAGTTCATAATCCTTCCATCACCCAATTCTCCTCTCCTATCGTCTTATTATCCTCAATCCTTCCATCTCCCAATCCTCATCATGTATTATCCCGTCATCCATAATCCTTTCAATCCTTATCTCATAATCTTCCAACTCCACCTCATCCATTATCTCCTCCATCTCCACACCCCTTGTCATTGGTATCTCTCTTAAGGCCACCCCCATGCTCTACGCAATCTACCATCGCATGCAAATCCCATCCATCTCTAGCTATCCAAAATTGAAGATCAATCAACCCATCCAATCAAATCTTTGGTCTTGTTCCCAACCTTGTTTTAATCCTTGATTACAATCCAATCATCATCATTTGGATGCATCCTTCCCAATCCTTGTGTTGTTTTAGGATATATCATTCCCACATCAACAACACCCCATCCACCATCAATCCATCTTGTCAATTCTCTCTAGTTTGGCGGATCCGCTATGTCGCTGGGAATATTTGCATCTTTGCATCCTCATCCACAATCCCCAACCCATTGTATATCTTGTACATCTTGTAAATAGTGCCTTGTAGATAGTCTCATTCGAGCGTGTCTCCACCTAAAATCCTTTGTACATTTGTGTCCTTAGGTCCCATCCTTTGTGTCAATCAGTCATGTGTCTTCAAGACTGTATCCCTATCTAGCTAGTGCTTCAACAATCATCTATTGGTCCCTTAGAGGTTCGAGTGTGTTTCTTGTCACACATCATATGAATCCCAATTTTGCAATCCATCATCGGTCTTCATAGGATATATCCTTCCTCATATCAAACCAATAAAATCAATCCCCGTCTATCATCTTCCCTATGGAAAAAGATACATGAGATGCTTGTTATTTCTTTGGTGATTTTGGATCTTTGTTTATCTTTTATTTTGAGATTCCTTTTTTAACCTCCTCAATTGCCACAATCCTTTATATCATGGTGTGGTGCGAATGGTGAAACTTGGGGCATGGTCTTGATCTTTTACTTTCAAGTCAATAAGATATAACCCTTGCATTTTCAATGTGTGATCCATGTGGTCACATGGTGCACTTGGGAAATAATGTTTTCTTGTGGGTTACCCAGTATTGTATCCGCCTTGATTCCTTTGTGACTCATGCATTATGTTGGGGCAATCCTTGGATGTTTTTTGTGTTAGTCCTATGTATGTGATACAATGTCACCTTGGTTTCTCATACCCTGGTGTATAACATCATATGATGCATTAAAATAAGTTCTCATTACATCACAACTCCCTTGTAGGGTTCTCATTCTAAAGCTTTCCTCATGTCCTTAATCATCCATTATCCTTCATTCCTATCTATTCATCCATCCAATCCATCTATCCCATTTATTGCTTCTTATATCCCCTTATTAGTGCATTCTAATTAGCATTCATCCATCATGATTGCATTATCTCAGCCATTTTGAGAGAACATTCATGTTCTCTTGAACCCACCTTTATCCACATTCCTTTCATTATAATATCATTACATCTTGCATAATAAAGACTTGTTAGTCTATCCCTTATCATTTTCATCCTTACATGATCCTTATCATTCATTCAATATGCTTGCATCATCTCATCCATTTTGAGAGCACATATGTGTTCTCTTGAACCAGCATGTCCTCTCGAGGGGGCATCCTTATCCTCATTTCCCACCATCTTTCCCCCTAGTCACTCTTTTGAATGACTAGGAAATATTTTCTCATCGAATAATCTTCTTCCTAGCTCTATGTCTTAATCTTCTTTTAAATGATGCTACTTTGTAACACCATCTCAAAGAGGGGAAAAATGTAGACACTGTTGGAAACAATTGTTTAATTGTGTATTTTCCTTGATGTTACACAAATGTCATATCAGTCATTAGACAGAGTCTACCGAGCTCAGAATGTTCAGCAAGGCAGTTAACCAAGTCTACCGAGCTCAGACGGTAAGAGAAGCTATTTACAGAGTCTACCAAGTGCTCCAGAATACTATACCGAGAAGTTAGTTACTACCGAGCTCTCTCGGTCGACAAAAGAAATTCAGTCTCTACCGAGTCCACTCGGTCATCAAAGAATATGTGAAGGAAAGTCAGTCTTTACCGAGTTCACTCGGTTACCAAAGGATTTTCGCAGAATCT
>MU227421.1:458217-487245 GCA_018584345.1 Thuja plicata
TACATGTGTGTGTGTACACACACGTGTGTATATACACATGTGTATATACAATACACATGTGTGTATATACACATGTGTGTATATACACACGTGTGTATATATGTGTATACATGTGTATATATACACATGTGTATTTACACATGTGTATATACACATGTGTATATACATGTGTGTGTATATACACATGTGTGTATATACACGTGTGTGTATATACACATGTATATGTGTGTGTATGTGTATGTGTATATATGTACACAAGTTAAAAATACATATTCAAATTAATTAAAAAAATAAAAAAATAATCCTTATTCCAATTTTACAATATGGGATCCAAACAGAGAATAGCTTATTCCAGAGTTCATTTTTAGAATTAATTAATTCGAGAATAGGCCCTTATTCTGGAATAGGCCTATTCTGGATAAGTTAATGCCATGCACCAAACGGGCCCTAAGATTTTGCTATGTAACAATTCAACTGGTAAATTATGAATGACTATCCATCTTGGTGTATTTATTGAATTAAAATTATTAGGATCAAAGTCAGACATCCAATTTAGAAATTTAATATTCAATCATTCATAAAAAATCAATTTACCATTCAACAATTTATTTTTGAGTGCAATCTCTTTACAATCTAAGAATAGGAAATTTTACGTCAGGGTTGTTTACCTGCTCCTTGAAGGCCTCCTTCATCCAGATGAAAATGTCATCCATTGAGGAATCTGACCCGCACCATTTTGCAAACAATTTGTGGCTTCTTCAATGTTCCCATAATCCTTCTGTATAGACATTATTTACCATGACTGTTATTATGTTGTCGCCTTCCAAATTTCCTCTATGAATTAAATTGTCTGCTAGCTATAGGGATATGTTAGGATTTTCACATATTTTCTCATTTTTCCCTTCATTCTCTATTATTTGTCATTGAGAAAGCTAAGGGTTATCACCCAAAAATGTTGAAGCTTTACTATTTGAGTGAAACTGCATATGAGTTGAGTGAATCGTAGTTTTCTTTTTTTATGGGTGCTCGAGCCAGTTTATTCTTGCTTCTTCCAGAATTATAATGCTCTATAAAATTCATTGTATTAATCCTTTTTGTTGGTTGAGGGATCTTGTCATGCTTTATATTGCTTGAAGAGCCGCAAAATTCTTTAGGGTTTTCATGAACTTTCCCTCGAATGTTCTAAGCATTAATAAGATTTGACACTTCATAATTCTTGACAGGACTAGGCTATTGTTGTGCTCCAATTAGAATTTGAGGAGTTTGGGCAGGTAGCTCACAGAGTGGCTCCACCAGAATAAAAGTATCTTTTGGAGAATGTGTTCCTAAATCTGCAGTTCACCCCAACAGAATTTTATTAGCACCAGATGCAAAGTTTGGCATCCTGCTAGTATGGGTATGATCCATAAGCCCTTAATAATGTTCCATGCATCTTTAGTAGTGGCCCTATTTTTTATGGCGTGGTTCATTCTACACTCACGCAATTTTTTCCATCCATCATGTCCTTCCTCTATCATTTTCTTATTGGAACCTTTGAATCTAGGGTTCTTTTGTCCCCGCAACCATCCATTAGTTCCACTAGCATATGTGGAGGCATTGTTTATGTTAACCCAGTGATATTTTTCCTTGAATGGAGGTGGCCTTAAAGCCCTAGATTTGAATGAATTTGTAGAAGATCCATTCAACTTTGATGAGCCAGAAATATTTTTTGTGTACATAGCATGATTATCCTTCCTCCGCCATTTATCCTTGATAAGTTTTCTATTAGCACTGTTTGATAAGGAAGGGAGGGAAGATAGAATGCTAAACATGTTTTTGAAGTTCCCCTGGATGTTATGAGCACCAGAAGACAAATTTTTGTCACCATGATTCACATGGTTTTTGAGGAAGGGTTTTGGATTTGTTTTGGTTTGCAAATGTCACATATTTATACGCAGAGCATTTATTTTCTGAGTTCCACTTTATTCTTGTTTCATTCTTGTACCTAGTTTGTAGTTTTTTATTCCTTGTAACAACCATTTTTAGATTCAAACTTCAAATCCGAGTCTTTTAAATTTCTCACTTCTAAGAAGAAAAAGAATAGAAGCCCTAAGAGCATAGATACTAAATTAACACTCTTGGATTAAGGTTTAGTCAATCATTTTCACATTTTGATGACTTTGTATTCTAATGTGATTGGAAAAGGGAATTCTCAACTTAGTTTGCCTATCCCATTTTCCTACCTTACATTTTGGTGAACCCGACATCCTACATCTTGCTTTTGGTTTTCATTTTTTGAATATTTCAAAATAATAAAAAAGTACAAAAATATTTTATGTCATGCATTTTTGTTAAATTTCATTATTTGTTCTTGCATTTGCATTAGTAAAAAGGACATAAAATTTACATATAGTTTCATATATTTAGCACATGTTTTTAATTAGATTAGTTTAATAATGTAGATATTTTATAGATTAATTTCATTTTTCTCTCCTAAGAACTCTCCTATTTATGAGGACATGTTAGTACAAGAAGATAACACTTCTTTCAGTGATCTCCCTCTTTGGGATGAACCGTTGGAGGATGGTGTGTTGGTATTATGTATTGTTGGTATTTGGTTCTATGTTTAGAGATTGTTATTTGGTTATCATTGATGTCAACTAAGTGAGTACAAGTCCTAATATGCAACAGGTAAAGTGAAGATACAATCGGTAAGAAAGTCATACTAAAGTTTGGTTAAGTCCAGAAGATCAGTAGACTATACAAGCATCACTTTGGTAGCGGTCATGGTACAAACATAATTCTGAGGAGCGGTCACAAAATTAGCTTCAACTAGTTTACATTAAAAAGTGGCTCCAACCCCAACTTATTTGGTTGAGTGGTGATAGATTTTTAAGTGTCACAGACACTAAGACGGGTAGAACTCTTATGTTTTTTATCAATCGATCAGTAGATCACATATCGGTGAGTGGTAAAGTGTATGTGATCATTTTGAATAATTTGATGACATGGAATAAAGGTTATACACCCAATGTATGGGTATTTACGAGATTGATGCAAGCATTTAAGATAGATTTGAGGTGTTACATTAGAGGATTCAAAATGTGTTTGACTACTTTGGAGATATAAACTTGCAGATCTTGTCCTGGCCTAACACAGTGATGATAAATCATTTCCTTTATCACGATTATCAATTTGACACATGGTACTATCTCAAGAAAGTGAATTGAAGATCATTCTTAAGTCAGTGCAAGTTGTTTATATATGGGAACTATTCTTATTGAAAAATAGAGAGATTTGTTGTTGTTGAAGAGTTTGCTTTGGGTGATTAGATTTTTATGATTTCAAGTTGAAATTACAATTAGAGAGGAAAGAGAAGAGAGAAGTTATAGAGTATAGAGGTACAAAGTATAAAGAACTTATAGGATCTATTAAGCAATTAGTGCTACATCCATATCACTTCTCTTGTTGTTTCCTAATAGTTGTAGCAGGCAAAATCCCTTAACCGGGTGAACTCTAACAAGTTTTTTTTATGAATCCTTTAACAGGATGACTTATTTATAAGGTTTTAAATCCTCTAGAAAGGTAGATCATAGTTGATCTTATTGTACTCCTAACAATGTACTAGTCACTCGTAACAAGGTGAACCCTCAAAAAGGGTATTTGTAGCTCCTAACAGGGCAAACTCATATACTAGAGTATTGGGCTTGTGTGTGTCATCCCCACCATGGTTTTTTCCTTCTTACAAGGGTTTACAAGTGAAAAATATCAGTTTTATGTGTCATGAGTTTGTGGATGCTTGATATTACTTTATTTCATATATTTGCATCAGTTATTTACTTTATAGTTTGGAAATTATTTCAACAGTTATTTGGTTCAGTGGTTGAATTAGTTCATTACTTGTTTGTACTGATTACCCCCCCCCCCCCTCTCAGTACCTATTATTTCTACAATTGGTATTAGATCCTAGGTCCTTTTTGGTGATAAGTCTAACAACTTGGGAAAAGATCCACTACTATCAAAGAGTATAGGTATGAGATGCAACGTGATAATGCAAACAAGATGATCAAGGAACTAAAAGAAAAGTTGATACATTCTCTTGCAAAGAGGAGAGAAATTGTTAATCAACTGAGTGAGATTCAAGACTACATTTAACAATTGTCTGAAGGAAGTACATTTGAAGAATCTAAAGAAGCTGTGAAGAAATATATTGGAAAAGAATAAGAAGCTTAAATAAAATATGGCTAATCTGACAAGGGAGCTTGAAAGTCAGTCTGTCGGGGTGTGGGAAGATCTAGAAGAAAAAAGGAGTGCAGAAGCTTCCAAGAAAGTTATTGATGATGCCCTAAAAGAAAAAGGTGAAGAGCTTGTCAAACTAAGATAGGAATTTACCCTATATCAGAATCAAATACAGAATACTGCTATAGAGAACCTTCAAGTATTATCTGATAATGAAAGACTTAGGAAAATGAATGAGTCATTGAGGAAAGAAATGGAAACTAAGAAAGAAGCAAATGAAAAACTAAGAAAATAAAATGAAAGCTCGCAAAAGCTTGATGAACAACTAAAGAGTCAAAGAAGACACAGAGATACAACTGAACTAGTTTTTTAAGAGAAGGAACATTTGAAGTTGGAGATTCCTCTAAAGATGAACCTAAGGAGGCATAGAAAGATTAGAAGGTAGATCCAATCAAATCACGTAAGAAACCTTATAAACCTACTTCTTATAACTATGGAAAGCTTGGTCATACTGCAAATGTGTGTAGAAGCATACCGATGAATAGACCTTACACTTTTAACGGTTATTGTTACAATTGTCACAAGTATGGTCATGTTGCATATGAGTGTAGATCTAGCAGTAGATCTAGAAATGGATCCAATGGTGGTAAATTTGATGGATATTGTTTTTCATGCAAAAAATATGCACACAAAGCTGAAAATTGTAGGTCAAGAGTATATGCACCTAGGTCACCCGTTTCATCCTTGAATATTGTTAGAAGGGAAAGACAATTCAACACTACATGTTTTGTATGTGGTAACTATAGACACCTAAAAATAAACTGCAGAATAAGAACTATGAGAGGCAATGTTGGTCCTTGGAACTCAACATGCATGGCATGTTTTTTTTGTCATAAGATAGGTCATCTAGCTAGGAACTTTCGGCTCAAGAACCAATCTCCTCATGAATCAGAAGATGGAAAAGGAAAGCATGTCGCTAATGTTGAGTAATCCATAACTAATATGAACAAGATATGGGTGAAAAAAAGGTGAAGTGAATTCCTTTGAGTTGATTGAGAACTCCACAAGTTCAAGAAATGTGGAGGTTCCATCGGTAAACTAAGCATATTATTTTCTTATTGGGAGCACTTAAAGACAAATCCATTACTGATACCCTAGACTCAAGAGTGGAAAAGATCTATATGCATATTATGGTATAAGTTTATATGATTTTGTATTTGAGATTGTGTATAGACCGCATTGAGATTTTAAGGTCAATATCTACTTGATAGCAGTTATTACTATGTATGATGAAAACCTACATGTGTGGAACAAATAAATCATTTCATTCTAATATAACATATTCATAAAATCTTGAAACTACACAAAAGCTTCCAACATAACCTCAGATGATCTCAAACAAGTGCACCCAAGACTTGTTTGATTTTCTCTTAGAGAGGAATGTGGGTGTTCTCTCCCAACAAAAATATAAATCCCACTATGATTTCTTACTTGCTATGGATTGAAATCTACAATGCAAACTAATGGATGTGATGAAGAGCTCAAGAACAAGTATGAGGAACTTGTCTCAAGCCTTCACCAAATGATGAAGATGAAAATACAAAAACTAAACTAGAATGATATGAAATATCAAATGAAACTAAGATTCATTTAGATTTACCTAGCATGTAATTTACAGATTCAAATGAACTAATATTGCAACAAAATTCTTAAGAAAAATCCTAAAAAGAAACTATCATGATAACAATGCAAAAATGAAACATGATTTGCAAGGAGTGAAGCCTCCTATTTATAGATTTTTGGAGGGCTTGGATGAGGTGGATCTCATGTGGCATCCACATAGATTCCACATGGGATAAAGGAGTGGTCATGCAAGATGGAGAGTTGTTCACACATGTGTAATAAACTCTTGAAAATGATGACTCAATGGCAAGTGTAAGAGGGTGGGAGACCCAAAGTGAGTCATGTGTTGAGCATTTTCTAAAGAGGAAAGAGGAGACAAGATGCAAGGCTTGGGGCATTTTAGGAAAAAGGAATAGACAACTCTCATAGGAGGGATGCTCACACATGTGTGAGCACCATTAGGAGGTTAATTGTTGTAGGAATTATAAAATTAGTCTAATTAATCTAAGATTAATTAGAGAGGTAGGCCTAGAGGGGATAGTGATGGGTATAGATAGGAATCTAGGCTTTTTAGGTGGGTTTAAGATTAATCCAAATTAGATTTAGAGTAATCACAGATTATTAGAATATTATGGAATAGATAAATTAAAATTTATTTAAAGGGGGATTTATTGGAGGGAATGTATTAAATAAAATTTAATACATTTAAGGGGAAAGGTATATAAATTAAATTTAGATACCATAGAAGATGAACCAAATTTAATTAAATAGGTAGGAGAATATAACAAATATAATTATTATTTTTTTATCGGTAATATTTTTTTCATTAATATTAGAAGGAATTACATCAGCGCCATCTTTGGCTATGCTATTACATTCATACAAAAAAAATTATCCCTTCGATAAGACCCTAGCTATACCTATAGGAGTCAATCCTATCCATTTTATAGTTCATCAAAACAAAACATCAAAAAACCAAACAACCCCATTCTTCATTTGAACCACGCTGCCATGTCTACCTTTGTGAAGTTTTTGAAGGATCCTCTATCATCCACCAGGCTACCGACTTGGGGTGTCCCAACTCCACCACCACTCACGCCACCACCCACCTTGCTGGCTCTGCAGTCTGCCATGGTAGTTTTTCCTCATTGTTTCGCATTGATTTTCCTTTGGACCTGCAGCCTTACATCCTCCCCCATAACTGCACTTGATTTTATGAGAGTGCATTTACGCTTCCTCCCAAAAACCCCACCACCTTCCTGCACCACCTTCTTCCTCTTTTCCAACACTTCCTTCAAAGCAAGCCAGCCGCAGTGAGCTCGAGCTAGGTGGACATCCTCTAGGCTAGTAGAGGACTAAATTACTAGAGGCTGCAGCTCCTGACGCCCATGACTGACCATACAAATAGGCGCATTTCCCATGTGCAAACCAACAAATATAATTAATTAACTATAATGTTATGGGGGGATATTAATTAAATTAAATTAAATTAATAAGAGTGATAAGGCACATTTTTAGACGTCTACAATTAGTGTTGGTTGAGTACAAACCAGTGGATAAGTGCTAACTGGTGATATGACACTATTTGTACCATTTATGTATGCAACATCTATTTCACTAATGATATATAAAGGGAAAATTAATTTATTTTCACACTCTTACTTTCAATTGAGAATTTGAGAGCTATCTTGACCTAATGTGTGCAAAAGGTTACATTGGTGATTGAGATATTGAATTAGCTTCATATCGGCTTTTTGTAAAACTCTAACCTGTGTATTATTAGATATCATTTCAGCCTATGGTTAGATTTGTGTGTTTTTTTTGTTGGTCATAATGATAGAAAACGTTGATACACCAGTCCTGGTGAATATTTCTCAGGAACCTCGACCCGTATTCAAATTGCATCCAAGAAAAGCAGTTGAGATTGATATGTTTGATGCCCTATCCACTATCCCTCATGGTGTAATTTTGATTGAATATGTCCATTCTTATATCCACTATAGAATCAAAGAATTGGGAGCTAAAGAAATCTAGAAAGAATACAAGGGTATGTGCATCAATGGAAAGTTAAAAGTTGAGCACAAACATCTACAGGCAAAGGGTTTGACTTATGTTGTTGACATTCCTACCAAATTCCATCATGATTAGATTTTTTATGTGTTAAGAAGAGTGCATGATCAATTTATATGGCAGGAAAGACCATGCAAGATTTCAAATACATTGATTCATAGATTCATGGGTTCTGAGCACAAGGTTGGAATATACATTGAGAATGATGGCTACTCATATGGTCACTGAACTAACCAAATCCAAACTAGATGGGAGAGAAATGACAATTGATCATATTGCATATAAGGAACTTCATTTTGCATCCATGGTGATAGGATACAGAGTTTACCATTCCAGTAGAGTTAACAGTGTGCCTAGTGGAGCTATTAACGTTGCCTATCATATTGTGAAGGATGATTCAACATATGATCTATGTGGGATGACGAGAATTCAATTCATGGTGAACATGGAAAGGATAAAGAGAGACAAGAGACAATAATTCAAGTATGGAGCTCTATTGGTATGTATGTTTTTCTATGTTCAAAATTTCTTCCCCAATAAAGGAAATATTACATGGTCAAAGGACAAACTGGTAGTTACACAAATAAGTAAATTCATAAAGGAATTAGGAAATAACTTCAATAAGGTCATGTGTAGTTACTTCAAATATTTTCAATCTAGAATGCATAAATGACAAAGGATTCCAGCTAGCATTGTAGAGAAGTACAAGAGTGATATTTGTTTTCTTGTAGACACTGATTCATGTATCGTGCAATACGTGGAACCTAGGACATGTTGGATTCCTCCTATGGGTTATGAAGTTGAAAGTAATTTAGTAACTTTGCATGCTGATGAGTTTTTTTCAAAACCATTAGACAAACAAGCACAAAGATTTGGAACTCATGATGAAGCAATTTCTAAAATTAAAAAGGAATTGAAGAAATTGGTAATTGAAAGAAAAATGAGAAGAATGGTATCTAATCTAGAGAAGGATTTTGGAAGTAGTGATGAAGGAACATATCCCACTACTACAACCCTAACTGAAGCTAAGAACAAATAGAGAAAACCATCTACTAGTGAAGTTAAGTCTGAAAGGGAATCTTCAAGGAAGAAAAGACAATACACTTCTACTCCAAAGAGAATCTACAAGAGGAAGCAAAAATTAACCGATGAAGAAGGGAAAAAATCAGATAAGGATGTCTCTAAATAGAAGAAGAATGGTGCAAAAAAGTTGGCCTCTTCTATTGATGGTATTGTAAAAGGTATTGTAGACAATGTAGACTTTCTACTATTGGCAAAAGATACACTTTAGGGAGCAATGAAGATACAAGAATATAGAAGATACAATTTTGTATCAATTTCATAAATTTTGCAGAATACCTTTAGAAATCCATTCTTGCATCCCTAATGAGTCATATAAGGTAATTGATGCTAAATGGAGTGTCACATTATAGTTGGATAGAGAGATTATGGAAAGAACACTTATCCAAGTTCAACCTGAGTTGTGTGAAGAAGATGTTAAGATAATGATTACTACCCGCAAGCATAAATTAAATATTAAGAGCAAAGCAACTAGACTTCTAATTGATTATACATAGAGTGTACATGATGAAACAGTTGAGACATGGAAAGAAATACTAAAGATAAAGGAGGTAGCAGCCCAAATAGAACAAGTTCATGCAGAATCAAATGAACCAATATAGATAAATGACACATTTTTTTGTAGATCAAACAATTGGGAATATTTCTCTAGACATTCCTAACTTGGTGAAGGATATTTAAACACAGAATATCAGTCTATCACAAATTGACGGTGATGAGATTGAAATTGTTGACATAATAGGAAAATAGGATTTATCCTCACCATTGCCTAGGGAATATATAAAGGAGATGATTTCTAAGAAGGAAGTGGAGAAATATGGAGAAAGTAAGTAGGAGGAGACTCTAAAGAATATTGAAGCAGAACCTGATACTACAAAGAAATTAATTCTTGTAGTATCTAGTGCAAATAAGAGACATAAAGTGATGAATATTGCAAAAGATGAAGAAGAAACTGATGAAGAATATTTACCGATCACACTGGTAGATATATCCAAACTAAAACCAAAGGAACTGATGAAACTTTCAGAACAATTAAAGATTCAGGTTATAAAGAACAAGGAGAAATCAAAGAAGAAGACATGAGTATTAAGGAAAGCTAGAGACATCCTAGCTGAGCTAGTTCCTGAGGTTACATATGATTAAGATGACACACCTATTGATCAGATGGACACTCTCGTGAAAGCTATTTTACATCAAGGTCCAGATTTGCAGACAGTTGTAGTGAAGAATGCAGAGGAGAACTTAGAAAAGAAGATGATGGAAAATATTTCTACAGGTAGGATCAAATTATCAGAATTGATAGAGGAATTTAAGAGTATTTCAACTATGGAAAGTCAGCTAATTATAAAAGTATCAAGGTATTCAAACTTTGTTCAATATTTGGAACAAAGAAGAGTTGAAGCATAGAAGGAATTGGATAACTTAAGTGCTCAAATTGATCCATTGTCAACTTCATTCACAAATTACAGTAATCAAGTAAAGAAAATCAACAACAAGGTTAGGCAGATTCAACATGAGCAAGAGTAGAGAATGATCACTCTACTGGAACTTCAATCCACCTTATCTCCTACAGTAGAAATGATGCAACAAAATGTGAAAAAGGAAGAAGCTATATTTTCCTTACCAGACATGAACACTTTAGCTAGCATGGAAGAGCTATCCTCAAGTTTAATTAAGCAAATAATTGCTATGGGTTACTTGCATAAGCTATGGGAAGCAACCTTAAGTTTGGAAAAGATTCACTTAAAGGTAATTTTTGACAGGATGTAAGTAATATTTTGTATACATATATTATATGTATTTGTACCTTTTTCATTGTTGTCAAATGGAGAGTATATGTAATGGGGATTATATGAATGGTTAACAATATGTATGCAGAGTATGTGTATAGGGAGTCATAAGTTAATTTTATGATTGCACAATTGTAAGCATATATTTGAGTTAGTATATGTTTGCCATCAATGCCAAAGGGGGAGATTGTTGGTATTATGTATTGTTGGTATTTGGTACTATGTTGAGATATTTTTAGTTGGTTGTCGCTGATGTAAACTAATTGATTACAAGTCCTAATATACAACAA
Source organism: Thuja plicata (assembly GCA_018584345.1). NCBI lineage: Eukaryota > Viridiplantae > Streptophyta > Pinopsida > Cupressales > Cupressaceae > Thuja > Thuja plicata. Next base: position 469,289 of record MU227421.1, read on the forward strand.
GTAAAGTGAAGATACAGTTGGTAAAGAGGTCATACTGAAATTTGGTTAAGTCCAGAAGATCGGTAGACTATACATACATCACTTTGGTGGAGGTCATGGTACAAACATAATTCTAAGGAGTATTCACAAAGTTAGATTCAACCATTTTACATTGCACAGTGGTTCCAACTACAACTTATTTGGTTGAGCAATGATAGAGTTTTGAGTGTCACAAACACAGAGATAGGTAGAACTCTTATGTTTTGATCAACCAGTCAGTAGATCATAGATCGGTGAGTGGTAAAGTGTATGAGATAGTTTTGAATAATTTGATGACATGGAATAAAGGTTATACATCCAATGTATGGGTATTTACGAGATAGATGCAAGAATTTAAGATATATTTTAGGTGTTGCATTGGAGGAGTCAAAACATGTTTGACTACCTTGGAGATTCAAACTTACAGATCTTATCCTGACCTAATATGTTCATGATAAATTATTTCTTTCATCGATATTATCAAGTTGACACATAGTACTATCCTAGGAAAGAAATTTGAATATCATTCTTAGGTCGGTGCAAGTTGTTTATATATGGGAACTGTTCTTATTGAAAATAGAGAGAGTTTTTAAAGAGTTTTTTTTGGATGATTAGTGTTTTATTATTTCAAGTTGAAGTTGCAATCAGAGAGAGAGAGAGAGAGAGAGAGAGAGAGAGAGAGATTACAAAGTATAAAGGTACAAAGTATAAAGAAATTATAGGATTTGTTAAGCATTCAGTGCTACATCCTGATCACTTATCTTTTTGTTTCCTAATAGTTGTAGTAGGGAAAAATCCCTTAACTGGGTGAACTCTAACAAGTTCTTTTTGTAAATCTTTTAACAGGGTGACATCTTTATTGATTTTTTAAATCCTCTAGTGAGGTAGATCATATCTAATCTTATTGTACTCCTAACAGTGTACTAGTCACTCCTAATAGGATCAACGCCCAGAAAGGGTATTTGTAGCTCCTAATAGGGAAAACTCATATACAATAGTATTGGGCTTGTGGGTGTCATCCCCACCATGAATTTTTTCCCTCTTACAAGGTTTCCCCATGAAAAATATTAGTGTTATGTTTGATGATTTTTTGGATGCTTGATATTACTTTATTTCATATTTTTGCACTAGTTATTTACTCTACAATTTGGAAAGTATTTCAAGAGTCATTTGGTTCAATGGTTGAATTAGTTCATTATTTTTTTGTACTGATTCACCCCCCCCCCCCCTCTCAATNTACTGATTCCCCCCCCCCCCCCCTCTCAATACCTATTATTTTTACATGGTTTTTATTATTCTCTTGATATTTACCTCCCGCATGAGGGTACCATGGTGAAAGATGATGATATTGTAGTAGAGGATATTGATATGGTTGTCAATTCCCTTAATGACACTTTACCTTATATTTATTTAGTTGAGATTCCCTCCATAGATGAAGTATTAATGAGTTATGTGTATCCCTCTCATAATTTTTTTCCTACTCTTGAAGATTATTTGGAGAAAGAGGATAATATACTTGATGCTCTCCCTTCCACAAATGAAACATTTGAGAACAAAGATCCGAATAATCTCAATGTCGTTCATTTTTTAGATAGTGAGAAGCTAAAGATTGTTGTTCACCTTTGTTAATATGTCCTTGAACCTCAAAACCAATTAGTGATTGAGGTATAAGGTGATCAACAACTTTATTATCATATAATAGCTCACACATATAATACTCAAAACAACAGAAAGATTCAAATGTTCTTCCCCTTCTCAACATCCCCCCTCCCTACCCCTTCCTCTCATTCTTCACAACTGGTTGGTAAGGAGTATAATATTATTGAACAACTTTGTGCTACTCCTACTAAGATGTCCCTTTGGGACTTGATTCAACTTTCACCACATATAATACTATGATTCAAGGTGCTTTACAAAATATTGTTTCTCCTTTGCCTATGGGACTTGATGATGTGGTAGCCTTGTTGGAGTGTATGAATACAACTAAAACCGGCATTGTGTTCTCCCAATATGATTTTCCTCTTTATAAGTTCAAAATAAATAAGATTATCTTATGATTGTAGTCTTTAAATATAAAAATGTTATTAGAATAACCTTGGTTGATAATGGATATAGTCTTAATATTTGTCACATTAATATATTGCATAAATCAACATAGATCCCAAGCTTATCCAACCTAATCCTCTCTCTATTCATGGATTTGATATTGTTACTATAAAATCATTAGTAAGATCCATGGTCTATGATAATATCTCTAAGCACCCCATATCTAGTGAAAATACCTTCATACAATAATTTTGCAACCTTGTTATCTATAGCATGCTTCATAGCTTTGACTTTAACCCACTTAGTCAAGTAGTCAATGCAAACCAAGATATAGGACTTGTCATTAGAAGGTGGGTCAATAGGTAGTATGAAATCCATACCCCACTTATCAAAAGGGGTGCCAACTACTTGAGGATGCAAGGTTGTTTCATCAGATCTTGTTGACCTTACCATCATCTAGCATTTGTCACATTTTCTAGTGTATCTTATAGCATCTTTATGTAGAGTAGTCCAATAGAATCATGTCCTTTTAGCAAAAAAATGCCCACCATAGGGCTCATCATGACAAACATGGAGAATGTCATATGTTTCATCCTCCCTGATGCATATTCTCATTACATTATTTGTCCTTATATAGAATAAGAATCTTGAGATCCATGTGAATGGAAAACTCCTTTCTATAGCCATTCTTTTCTCCTTACCTGAAAAATATGGAGGACCTTGTCTGCTACCAAATAATTTCCAATGTCTACATACCATGGTGTTTTAATTCTGATATAAAATATGTGTTCACCTAGAAATGAGTCATCAATTATAAGTTATTCTATATTTCTTGTCAATCTAGACAAAAACTATGCTACAACATGTGCTTTCCCTAGCTTGTCTATGATGGTGATATTAAATTATTTCATCAAGAGTAACCATCTAGGAAGCCTACCAGAGACAACAAGTTTATTCATCAAATATTTGATTGTAGCATGGTCAGTATGAACAAATACCTAATATCTTATGATATCATGTTTGAATTTGTTCAAGGCATAGATGACAAATAACATCTCATTTTCTATGATATTATAGTTTAATCCTACTCCTTGGAGATTTTTGCCAATATAGAAGACTACATTTTCAATAGTTCCTTCTTTTTATCCGAAGACTTCTCCTTTTGTATGGCCTAAATAATCTATATGGATGTGGAATGAAAGAGTCTATTTTGGATAGGAGCTTAATTCAACACTGTCTTGAGATTCTAAAATGCTTGATCACAGGCTGGCTTCCATTGAAATTCTATATCCTTTATCATAAATGCATACCATGATCTAGCTATTTGGCTAAAGTCCTTGATAAACCACCTATAATAGCTAGCATGACCTAAAAATTTCCTGACATCCTTCTATATAGTATGGGTTGGAATATTGTTTATTACCTCAATTTTAGCAAGATGTAGTTGAATATCCTTAGCAGAAATATAGTATCCCATGAATACTCCATCTTGCATCATGAGGAAGCATTTCTCACTATTCAATGAGATATTGTGATTCTTGCATCTTTGTAATACCTTTCTCAGATTGTCCAATGCTTCTTGAAAGGATTCTTCATAGCTGGTAAAGTCATCCATATAGACTTCCACGTAATTATGAGAGATGTCTAAGAAAATAATAATCATTTCCCTCTAAAAGGTTGTTGGTTTATTGTGTAGGATTTCAGAAATACAAATCCACATAACATGAAGAAAATCTGCATGCAAATACCTATTACAAGAGAGAAGCTTAAAGGAGGAAAAATAAGAACTCATAAATACTTAAAAATGTGAGAGAAAAATTGTATTCCAAGTTATGAAAAAATAATTACAAGGTTCAGCCTATAAAGGTGAACAAAACCCTAAGGACTAAAAAAGCTAGGTTGCACATTAATAATTAATAAAAGAATTAATTATTAATGCACCTAAGAGAAAGCTTAAGCACTAAAGAGTAATAAAATAGCTTAACTAATTAAATCAAAATGATTTAATTAATAAGAAAACTAAAGATTACTCTAACACCCCCTTAAGCTAAGCTCAGGGGGAAAGCTAACCTAGCACACTATGAAAGCAGGAAATGGGTCCCGGCAACAAGGCCTGATCAGGTACCCAATACAAGGAAATCTCTGTAAACCGAAGACAAAGGAGAAAACCTAGTGGGAAAAACCCCTCTCCAAAAAGAGATAGAAAAATCCAGAAAAGAATGGCTCAAGAGACTCTCTCAAAACCATAAGTACAACCAGCCCCCCATGAGAGAGGGATAAGACACCAAAGCCCCCCCCCCCCCCCCTAGAATGATAGAACCCCTGTGGAAATGATCGAACCAATGAAACTCCAATGTAGAAGAAACAAAGGGACGGAACAATAAGGAAACCCATGAATGAGAGGTGAAACTAGAAGGCCTAACTAATGCTCAAAGGAGAATGCATGAGACTCCTATAATTGAATCTCCAATGAAGGTGGGCCAATAGATGGATTGAATCTTTCATCTGGGAGGAGATGAATGTCCTCGGATATACCCTCAACAAATGGAGTAGGTGGCTCAATTTTGGGAGCAACCATAATAGGTACTACTCAAGAGGAATCATGCTGAATAGATAAAAACTCAATAGGAGGAGGAGGTGTAGAAGCCACAGAACTGATCTCAAGAACAACACATAAGTTCAGGTGACCCGAATTCTCCTCAATAGGCACTCATGAAGTAGGAGAGATATTCTCCAACAATGGAGATGGTGGACCAAAATGAGAGGAGTACAAGTAGGTAGCATGATCAACTATCCCTATGGAAACAATATTGCTTGTCACACTATCTCTCTGATGTGCACTGAATCTGGAGTGAACTCAACTATCTTCCCTATCCCGTTGTGATTAATCTGCTAGATGGATAGAAGGTTAGAGGACAAGGATGGAACACATATTACATCATGGAATGCACCATCATCAATGTCAATAGAACCCTTCCCACATATAGTCATGATAGTGTTATTCCCCATAAAAATGTGTGGGGTAGGAGAAGCCTCAAAACATGAGAATAAACCCTGAGAAGATTCTATATGGTGTGAAGAACCTGAATCCAGTAGTCATCTAGAAGAGGGAGCAATAGAAAATGCACATAATTCATGACCCTTTCTGTTGTCTCACCCATCTGCTTGAGAAGATGATGAAGATGACCAATGAGAAGAGGAGGAAGGAATATCAATCTTTCTCTTGTGAATAAGAGCTGTCAAATCAGAAATTTGTTGGGCATATCCATCTACCTTCTTCTAAAATCACTAAGACTCATCATGATTGGGCTTATTACAATAAGCACACTTAGGTTTCTTGGTCTTCAATTTCCCTTTATTTGGAGGAGGTGGGCTAGAGGAATGTTGAGAAGGAGAATCCTTTGAAAACTCTATGGTTGGTGATACATGTTTCTGCTCTGGTTTCCATGAAGATGGATGAGCGACCAAAGCATGGCTCATAGAGCCAGAAGTATCATTCAACTGTTGAATCTTTGACTGCTCTCAAGTCAACCAATCATAGAAGGCTACAAAGGAAGGCATATTGTTTCTAGGACCCAAAGCATCCATAGTGGAATAGAAAGTGGAGGAGAAGATCTGGAACTGTCCTCGAAGCTTTGAGAGTATCAGAAAGATACACTCTTTATTTGATTAGGTCTTCCCACATCCTTGTAAAAGTGAACAGAGAGCATTGAATTCATCAAGAAGTCCTTAATGGTGGGAAAACTATCAGGAGACAATGATGTCAACTATGCATCAAGCTAAAGTGCCCAGAACTCATTCACTATGCCAAACAGATCTGCAAACTTTCCCCAGATGACCCGAGGAGTGTGTAAATTATCCAAATGAAATAGGAGACTGTCAGAGATATTCAATGCAATTAAGCCCATGGCTTCATCCATCTTGTTCCTATGCTGAAGAATCTCAAAAGGATGTTGCAAAATAGGATGGTTCTCATCCAGACAGGACCATAAGCCCTGTGACATAAGTAATCTGGCCATGTGTTCTTTCCAGGTATGGTAGTTATGTGGTGTCAGATTATCAACCGAAGGGTCTGACATTGAGAGAAAGAAGATAGAAATAGAAGGGTTTGTCTAAATTAAATTACAAAAAGGCAAATGCACCCCCCCCCACAATGTAGTATATTATCCTCCGTACACCACAAAATAACTTAGAGAGCACAAAAAAAAAGAAGAAAACCTGGTGTCCTGATGCAGTGAGGAGAAAAACCAAAGATGCTATTTTGGTGCTGAAGATAGGTAATCAAATGGCCAAATTTGAAACTCAAACCCACATGGTGGTCTCCAGCTTGGAAAGCGCTTTCCAGCGATATCTTATTTTCTGAAAAATGATATTGTATGCTCAAATTATGGCCAAAATACTGACAGGAGGTCAGAATGAGCAGCTCACTAGAAAAACACAGGTACTGGAAAAATTTGACGTCCAAATGGTCATCGCCAGGCACTGCAAAAAATTTGACGATCATCTGAACATCACTAGCCCATCACTGATTTCATGATGATGTCATTACCAAAAAAAAATCCGACCGTCGAAAACAAAAAATCTACCATAAAATTTTAAATCTGCCCAGAAAGTGTTGATGTCACCCTGCCGAGAAATAACATCAGCAGCTGTCTGCTAGCGGGCGGCGCTCGGCAGCGAAGGTGGAGCGCGTTGCCTGTGTGCAGTCTGCCCTTTAAAAATGGCATTTATTTTTATTTTATTTTTTTATTTTTATTTTTATTTTATTTTTTTCTCAAAAAATGTGCCCAAACAGCACGTGAGGCCAAAAAAATTTCTCAGAGGCACAGTAGGTGAAATATTTCATTCCTTATATCAAAATAGGGGATTTTGGGCCTTTTGGACTCAACCGTAAGATTAGTTTTTATCCAATGTGATCTAAAAAAGCTCTATCCCCATATTAACAACAAAAAACCCTAAAAAAGCTAAGGTATTCTCCTTCGAATCACTGCTTCAGAAAACACTAGAACAGGCAGCAGCAGTATGGCTCTGATACCATGTAGGATTTGAGAAATACAAATCCACATAACCCAAAGAATTCCTGCATGAAAATACATGTTACAAGAGAGAAGTTGAAAGGAGTAAAAAGCATAACTCAGAAATACTCACAAATGTGAGAGAAAAATTGTATTCCAAGTTATGAAAAAATAATTACAAGGTTCAACTTATAAAGGTGAAAAAAACCCTAAAGACTAAAAAAGCTAGGTTGCACATTAATAATTAACAAAATAATTAATTATTAATGCACCTAAGAGAAAGCTTAAGCACTAAAGAGTAATAAAATAACTTAACTAATTAAATCAACATGATTTAATTAATATGAAAACAAAGATTACTCTAAAATATTGCACAAGTATTAAAAAGTATTTAAATTAAGAGATCATGACTCTACTTTTTTGCTCTCGCTCGCGCTCTCAAAACTAATATTTTACAGTGGATGCTTTGGATCGACAGATTCAGGTTTTCTCTAAAACAAAGTAAGCTAATTTGGATGGATCTTGTGTTGGAAATTTTTTTGGCACTCAGGATAACTCTCCAGATCTGGAGAAACATGAATGGAAGGTTGACTTTGGTTCTCATTTTCGGGCGAAACAATTTTATGTTGCTCCCTTCTCAGTTAAAACCTTGAATAGATATATAGCGCTAATGCCTTCTTCCCTCAAGGCTTTCTCTAGGGTTTTAACATAGGAGAGGCTATCGCCTGCACATGACATGCAATCTCCTTCTTTACCTTGAGCTAACTTCCAGGCAAAATATGGGGTATATTCACTGCCGCATCGAAGGAACACTTGTCCTAACATCTCTAGGCATCTTGAGATCCAGAATGATGATTTATCTCCTCAACAACAGCATTGGAATAAGGTTATGGAGAAGGTCTCCAATGTCATCCCCTCTAAAGCTAATATTGTCGAATTGGGTATACTTTGACCTAGTTCTGACTCAGCTAAGGTATACTCCCCTCCTCATAGGAGATCCAAAGATTTAGAAAATAAATTGGGTTATGATGCAATTAATTCTTCATAGAAGCTTAAAAGTAGTAAGGATTACATATCTACTAACCCTAATCAAAAAAATAAGATAGTTATTAAAAATAGTCTGGTTAGAAGAATACAAAAGATGTGTGCAGAGTTTGGCTTATTTTGTAGGTGGAATGGCATAGGGGCTTCGGTATGCACGATTACAAAATGGCTGAAAGCACAGTTAGATAATAAGATATGCATCACTATTCTTCAGGAAAAAATTATGTATGTTGATTTCTCTAGTAAGAAATTGAAAGCGAAACTTTTATCTGAGGGTTTCCCGAAATTTAGAAACATAGGGTTTTTTACCCTAGATTGGTATCCCTTGTTTAACCCATCAAAATTGAATAACTTAATGGTTGAGAATGTTGTTTTTCTTAAAGATCTACTAGTCAAACTCTCTGATGATGAATCCCTTTGCGAGATAGGAAATGGATTAGGTAAATTTATAGGTTATGTAGACTCATATCGTGCATGTGTAGAGAAAGCCATTATTGTAAGTATGGAACTTAATAAACACCTTAACACTCCTTTGGAAGTATCCTGCAAATCCGGGTCTGTCATTATTTACCCTAACATTATTGATGGTGATTTTGAGGAAAATGGAAGTGTTCTTGAAGATCTTTCTATGACAAAGCAGGTCCAAGAGAAATCTAGGAGGAAAACTGTAGACTTTCCATCTCAATCTCCAATTAGTTCTGTCAATTTGAACTCAGGTAATGATGTTAATATCGGCATTGATTTTCTTTCTAACATTGGGGGTTTTGTGATTCTAAGAAAGGTTGGAAAGATGGATGTTATTTCAAATCTGGAAGGGAGGAAATTTCCAATGGACAAGGCTGTAGACCACCCTATTAATTATGTTTTCTCCTTAGTTGATCTTAACCTGGATGCTCATAAGCCTAGGAATGAAGTTTTGGATATTGGGATAAATAATCTAGGTGTAGATACCTCCTTATCGGCTCCATTAACTCTTGATAATCCCTCCCATGATGATGATGTGGAAAGTATAGATTTTGAAAGAAGGAAGGAGGAGGAGGTTAGGTTAATATCTGAATATCTTTGTGATAATATAGTGGAGGATCTGATGGAGAAGTTTTTGGATGAGATATGTGATGAAGAGGAAGTTGATCGACAAAGGAAAATTTTGATAAAATAATGCATGGCGCCTGATTTCCCTTTGACTTTACAAGATTTACAGCTCTCTCTGGAGGAGGATGTTCAACCAGTGAAGGAAGATAACATGATCTTAGGCATTGACTCTTCCCTATCGGGTAAAGATCTCCCTAATTGTGCTAAAATTATAAGGAAATGAGGTAGGAAATCTACCCAAGAGCTAAGATCTTTAGCTAGGGATGTTGCAGGACAGGTTAAACTCACTGATATTTTTAATGTAGGGAAGGGGAAGTTCCTTCCCAAGGCATTATGAATGTCCTAACCTAGAATTTTAGGCATCTAAATTCCCCTAACAAGAAGTGTATCCTCTTACATTGTATATCAAATAGTAATTTAGATTTAATTTTATTACAAGAAACTAAATTAGATCATTTAGGACTCAAGAAACTCAATAAGAAACTAAGGGTTAAGTAAATATGGGGTGTGCCTACCATGGGGGCTTCAGGAGGTGTAGGTATCATTTGGGACCCGAGATCGATTTCTCTATCAGAATTGGAAGAGCACCCTAATTTGTGTTGTGGATTGATAACTAGCCTACATACTGACTTAAAATTTTGCATTGTAAATGTATATGGTCCTATACTTAAATTAGACAAGGAGAGAGTTTGGTATGAAATAGAAAATAAAATGCTTGAATTTTGTCAAGACATAGTCATAATAGGAGGTGATTTCAATACGATAAAAAAGTTATCAAAGCAAAGGGGATGTTGTGGACATCTATCCAGGGATGCTAAAGACTTCAACGAATGGATAAATAGAAATAATCTCTGTGATATTGCTACTTTGGATGAGTATTTTAGTTGGAAAAATAGACGTAAGGGCTTTAGTTTTATAGCAGAAAAATTGGATCGTTTCTTTTTAAAAGATAACTTAGTTGAGCTTCCTTTCACATTATCTCCTAAATTTTTACCCTTATCTCGCTCTGACCATTTTCCTATAGAACTAAAAATCCTCAAGGATAAAAGCCCAGAGAATTGTCCTTTTAAATTTGAACAAATGTGGCTTAAGAGTGAAGGATTATTAGAAATGATTAAGGAATGGTGGAATGAGATTGAAATCTTTGGCTCTAAACTTTATCAAGTAGTTAATAAACTCAAAATAATTAAGCTAAAATTGAAATCTTGGAATAAATCAAAATTTGGTAACATCTTTGAAACCAAAATCTATCTTGAAGATAAATTAAAAACTCTTAATGAAAAGGTATGAGAGCAGGGTATAGATATTAATTTGTATCAAGAAGAAAAGGAATTGTTAAAAGACTATGAGGAGGTGATGGCTAAGGAAGAGATCTTCTGGTGACAAAAGTCTAGAGAAACATGGTTAGCCGAGGGAGATAAAAACACAAAATTCTTCCATAATAGTACTAAGCACCAAAGATGCATCAATAAGATAACATCCATTTTGGGAAAGAATAATAATTTGATTGACGATCCTTTAGTAATAGCTAAAGAAGCTATCAGTTATTTCAAAGAGATCTATCAAAAGGATGGAATGCCAAATATAGATAACCAAAATAGCATCCTAGAAAACATCCCTAAAAATATTTCCAGGGATCAAAATAAGCTACTTCTAGCCAGATTCTTGAAAGAGGAAGTAGAAAATATCCTTAAAAAGATGAACCCTAACAAGTCCCTTGGCCATGATGGCTTCCCGACATGTTTTTTTTAGAAATACTAGAGTTTTATAGGTGATGAGGTTACTGCTGTCTTGGATGGTATTAGAAATTCAGGGAACTTATTAAAGGAGGTCAATAATACTTTTATTGCTCTCATCCCTAAAAAAGAGAAGCCAGAAAATTTTAATGACTTCAGACCTATAGATCTTTGCAATACGTTATAAAACATTTTCTCAAAAACAATGGCAAGTAGGCTTCAGAAACTCTTCCCGAACATAATTAGTGAGGAACTATCAGGTTTTTTTCTGGGTAGATCTATATACGATGGGATTATTATTGCACACAAGGCAATGCATTCAGTAAAAAATAATAAAAAACCAAGTATTCTAATTAAGTTAGACATTAAAAAAGATTATGATAAGGTGGATTGGTCTTTTCTAAAGAAATATTTGCTAGCTTTTGGTTTTGAAGAGCAATGGGTAAACTTAATTTTTACCTGTATTTCTTCCCCTAAGTTCTCAATTCTTGTTAATGGCTCCCCTTAAGGATTCTTTGGAATTGTATCATCGAAAAATGGAAGCAGTTCCATTTTGGACTAGTTTAGCCCTCTGAGTAAGTGGTTTGGGGTCATGTCAAGTGCTTTGAATGGGTATTTTATTTGGATCTAGTTTTTCCCCCTATTCTACCCTATTTCCCACTTCTCTCTAGCATGTTTATGGCACCTTGATCTGCAAATTTGAGTTTCTTGACCTCAAGGTCAAGGTCAACAATCTGGGTCAAGGTCGACCTCTACCCTGAACTAACTCAAGGTTGACCTTGACCCTGACCTAGGTCAGAGTCAACCGCAACCCTAATCCAGGGTCCAAATTTCAAATTTCCAGGTTTTTCAGATGTCAGGCTTTGGAAAGATTTAATTCCTGCTTCTGGGTCGACTGTTTCGGTCTCCGAAGTAATGACTCTTAAAATTATATTTAATATAGGTTCACTTCTATGGGTATAGGTCTAATTGGAATTTAATTCTCCTATGTAGGCCTCTCTAGAAGATTGTTCCCTAGATTTTTATATAAGGAAGCCTTCTCCTCTCATTTTCTCTAAGGGATACACACGAAAGAACATGATCACTTATGCACGTCAAGGATAATCTATTGAAGAAATAATCTACTTGTATCATCTTAAAATGGAAGCACTTCCATGTTAATAATGTTTAACCCTCCTTAGGGGGTGTTTTTGACCATCATCATGGTATCCTCTCATTTATGCACCCTCTCTGGCTTTTGTGCCTGTTTAGGACCCTGATTGGGCCTCTTCGGACACTATTTATCCCACTTGGCACATTTTCTAGGGGTTCTAACTCCCTGGGTCAAGGTTGACCTCAACCTTGACCTAGGTCAAGGTTGACCTTGACCCTGACCTAGGTCAGGGTTGACCTCAACCCAGGTCCCCCTTTCCAATTAGAAAGTTTGTCGGCTATTGGGGATCATTCAAAAGTTCATTTTCTCGCTTCTAGGTTGGTTATTTTGGGTTCCGAAGGGATGATTCTTAAATTATATTTAATATAGGTCCTCTTCTAGGGGTATAGGTCTAATTGGAATTTAATTCTCCTATGTAGGCCTTTCTAGAAGATTGTGCCCTAGATTGGTAAATAAAGAAGCCTTCTCCTCTCATTTTCTCTAACCAAGCATAAGGAACAATCCAACACTCTAAGAAGAAGCATAACAATAATCATCTACTTGGAGACAAGCACATTATCGTCTACTTTCAAGCATCCATTATTCTACATGTTCTCAAGCTTTCAAGTTTTCAATCAAGGTTTTCAATTCTTCCTCTCAAGCATTCAAGTTCTCCATTGAAGATCAAGGATTCAAGCATTCAAACCTTTGAATGGGTTTGGTTCAAGAATTCAAGATTCATCATTCAAACCCTAGATCTATTAATCATGGTGGTGTGATCTTCCTTCAAGATCCTTTGTGCATCCTCAAGATTCATTCATTCTTTCTTCAAGGTGGATTCCAAGCATACAATAATGGAGGTTTATGGTTTCTAATATTGAGTCCAAGATTTCATATTTACATACTTGTTTACATTCAAAATACAATTGCATATCTATTGAATATCATAGCTTCATTGATAGATTTACTTCTACTACTTGCTAGCATCCTCTATTTCAATTATTGATTTCAAGGTTAATTCCTAAATCGGGGTTTGACTAAGGCAAACCTCTCCCCCCCCAACCAAACAAAACCATTTTTCTTGCAGGTGAAAGTATAAGAAAGAAAATTACATAGCAGATTCGGATACCCTTTTTGGCCAACTTTCAGGATTCACGAAAAGATTTCCATCGGAGTAGTGCAGTTCAAGGTCAAACATTTTGGGGCACGATTGCGCCCCGGCAAAGAGGTCAAGGTCGACCTGACTCAGAAAAGGAAAATATTCTAGGTTTTTTCCATTTCTGCATTTTTATTCCAGATCCGGTTGTAGAATTTCCCAAAACCTGACACAGACATCTGAAAATAGGCTTTTCCAGATCTTCTATATTCCAAGGAAAATGTTTCATTTCAATTAAGTATTTAATCAATTCAAATCTATTGTTTCACTTCATAATAATTAAATCTCCCTTCCTTATCCATAACTAGTTGATTCCTTTTTGTATTGATCATCTCCTCTCGATTAATCAATTGGGATCTCCTTGTCTTGGATTAGGAGGTCACACATTTCCATCAACCCCTACACAAAAATACCCCCACCGTTTATATATATATATATATATATATATATATATATATAACATTTTGGTGAACCCGCGAAAGACAACTCTTGCATTTTGGTTTTAGATGCTTTGCCTCTTTTCCTTAGAGACTAGATTTTGCATACATATTAAATTAGTTTTCTTTTATGCTCTTGCATTTTGAAATACAAAAAAAAATCCACATACTTATAAAAATACAAAAACTTTTCTTGCATTTCATTCACTATGAAGATCTTTAAGATACTTTGGGGTATGGTTATTTTCCTCATTATTCTTATTTTAGCATCTCTTTATAGTACTTATTATGTTTATGAGAGTATCATCCATTTCATTATGTTTGTTACTCTTCATGTTTCACTTTCTTATGCTATTTTAAGATTAACTAATACTAGTATTCCTACTTTCAAAACTTTCATTAAGGATTTGTGTAGTGGACTTATTACTCTTTTGGATTATGTGAAGAATTTGGTAGATGATACCCCATTTCCTAATCTTCCTAATCCTAATCCTATCATTCCTAATCTAGTTCCTAATCCTCCTAATCCTAATCCTATCCTTCCTAATCTAATTCCTAATATTCCTACTCTTATTTCTCCATCTTGTATCCCTATTTCTTCCCACACTCGTGATAAGGCTCAAACTATGGTTCATGATACACATGTGAAAGAATTCTTTGATTTACCTTCCCCTTCTTATCTGATTCATGATGATATTAAAGGGAAGGGTAACAAAACTTCTTCTAAACCTATCATTTCACCTTACACAACATTTTCTCATGATCACTGTAAACAATCACCTCATGTAGAAGCTTTACAAGATATGTACACTATCGGATACAATATAGTGGCTAAACAAGGTTATAAGGGTTTAGGGCTTGGTGTTAATGAACATGGTATTAAATATCTGGTTCATTTATCCCCTAAACAAGACAAGAATGGTCTAGGCTTTCCTTTATCTCAAATTGAGGTGGTTGATTTTGATTGTCGCCCTCCTCTTCGTATCCTCCTTCCAACACCTTCTTTAGATTTCCCTGATACCCCTCAAGATGTGGCTAATAAGTTATATGTTTAGTTAATGAATTCTAAGAAAGAAGTCTTTAAACCTATGCCGAAAGATGCTCTCTCCAAATACAAATGTCCTTTTCATTATAGTAATACACATTTACTTGTTGATTGTGTGCATTTCAATATGTATATTAGAGAAAGAGCTATTTTAGGAATTATATCTCACTCGTGCAGTATTAAAATTTCTTCATAATTTTGATAAAGGGCATTCCCCTCGCTCTTAAAAATATATATATTTCTCCCTCTTGTCTCTTCACTGGGGGGCAAGAGGTATTTCTTCCATTTTTTAAGGATCCATTATGTTCTTAGCATGTATTTTGTTTTGAGCTTAATTGGTTATCCTCTCTATATTTTATCTCTATGGTTTTGCATTATGGTACATTACTTCCTTCGCTCATAATCATCCATAGCTTTTTAATATTCATGATATCTTTTCTAGGACATTTTTTTTGTTAATATATCTCTTTGTTATAGTATTTCTTGATATGATTGATATATCCCTTTCTTTCATCCCTGGGGGGCAAGATTTTCCTTCTTTCTCTATGTCTAAGGATCTACTTTCCTTAGCTCAGTGACATTTGTTTATTCTACAACATTATTTCCTTATAAAGACTTATGTTTTGGCTATGGATACCCTCTTATATGAGAGGTGATTGTCCTAGGTCATCACCTCTTCTTTATTTTGCAAATTATGTTCTTTATAAACACTTGCCCTTGCTTTGGGTTAGAGTTTGATTCCTTCATTTTAAGATTCCTCTTCCTCTTGATTGTAGGGGGCTTAATGATTGAATCTTTGATCCCTCTTTGTTTTTCTTTGAAAGATGATATTTTATCCTAAGCACTCCTCTACGGTGGGAATCTAGTTGATAAGATCTCTTCCTCTTTGAGGATCCTATTTCCATAAGTGACATATCCTTTTCACAATTATCTATACTCTTAGTTGTAAGGGTCAATACTCTTCACTAAGACTATAGTGTACATTGTTGCTAACAGGATATCTCCTTACTTTGTGAAGTAGGTATCCTCCTTTCTCTTCCTTATCTTGTATATTAGGTAGCCACGATAAGGAGGGGAGCATATATAGGGTCTCCCTTATAATTTAGTTTACATTTTACAACATATTAAATCCTCGGAAGGTAACGCACATAAGTTGCTAAATCCTGAAGAGACACACATTTTTACTTTTATTTTTTCTAAATCCTCAAAAGGTAACGCACATAAGTTGCTAAATCCTGAAGAGACACACATTTTTATTTTTTATTTTTACTAAATCCTCGGAAGGTAATGCATATAAGTTGCTAAATCCTGAAGAGATACACATTTTCAAATATGCTAAATACTTGGAAGGTAACACACATAAGTTGTTAAATCCTAAAAAGACACACATTTTATATTCCATAGTGATACAAGAATCTAGATCTATGGATATTCCAAAAGTCGTCAGAAGATGCATTACAATTACAAAGCACAGTTTATGGGTGAACCTATTGGGCTCTCCCTCCTTGGTGATTCATGGTAAGGTGGGCATCTTACTAGGCGAGGTAATCACTTTCTCTTTTCTCTCTTTTTCTTTCATGCTAGTAGCATTAGATCATGAAGCTATGTTATTTATAGTGTTGCTCTTGTCTAGCTTATGTAGTAATTTATGCTTTCTATGATTATTTTTTCTTTTCTTTTGTACCCTTTTGTGTGTATGTTGAGCTAGAATCCTTGGTTTAGGGGCTCATGTCCTTAACTAAGTGATGTTCTACCTCGTTGCGATCCACTAGAGTCTTTTTTCTAACTTTACCGCAAGTATGTTTGATTTCCATACTCCCGCTAAAGTGGGGGCTTAATGTATCATCTTAAAATGGAAGAAATTCCATGTTAAGAATGTTTAGCCCTCTTTAGGGGGTTTTTTTTACCATCATCATGTTATCCTCTCATTTTTTCACCCTCTCCAACTTTTGTGCATGTTTAGGACCCTGATTGGGCCTCTTTAGACACTGTTTATCCCACCTGGCACATTTTCCAGGGGTTTCGTCTCCCTGGGTCAAGGTCCACCTCAACCTTCACCTAGATCAGGGTCGACCTTGACCTCGACCCAGGTCCCCCTTTCCAATTGGAAATTTTTTTGGTTGTTGGGGGTCATTCAAAAGTTCATTTTCCCGCTTCTGGGTCAGCTGTTTTGGGTTCCAAAGTGATGATTCTTAAATTATATTTAGTGTAGGTCCTCTTCTAGGGGTATATAGGTCTAATTAGAATTTAATTCTCCTATGTAGGCCTCCCTAGAATATTGTGCCCTAGATTGGTATATAAGGAAGACTTATCCTCTCATTTTCTCTAACCAAGCATAAGGAACAATCCAAGACTCTAAGAAGAAGCATAACAATAATCATCTACTTGGAGACAAGCACATTATCGTCTACTTTGAAGAATAAATTATTCTACATGTTCTCAAGCTTTCAAGTGTTCAATCAAGGTTTTCAATTCTTCCTCTCAAGCATTCAAGTTCTCCATTGAAGATCAAGGATTCAAGCATTCAAAGCTTTGTAGGGATTTGGTTCAAGCATTCAAGATTCATCATTCAAACCCTAGATCTATCCATCGTGGTGGTGTGATCTTCCTTCAATATCCTTTGTGCATCCTTAAGATTCATTCATTCTTACTTCAAGGTGGATTCCAAGCATACAATCATGGAGGTTTATGGTTTCTAATATTGAGTCCAAGCTTTCATATTTACATGCTTACATTCGAAATACAATTGCATATATATTGAATATCATAGCTTCATTGATAGATTTACTTCTACTACTTGCTAGCATTCTCTATTTCAATTATTGATTTCAAGGTTAATTCCTAAATCGGGTTTTGACTAAGGAAAACCCCTCCCCCCAAAAAACAAAATCATTTTTCTTTCAGGTACAGGTACAAGACAGTGAATTACAAAGCAGATTTGGATACCCTTTTCGGTCAACTTTCAAGATCCGTGAACAGAATTCCCTTAGAGTAGTTTAGGTCAAGGTAAAACATTTTGGGGCATGATTGTGCCCCAACAAAGAGGTCAAGGTCAACCTGACTCAGAAAATGAAAAGATTTCTAGGTTTTGTCTGTCTCTGTGTTTTTGTTCCAGATCCGGTTGTAGAATTTCCCAAAACCTGACACTAACATTAGAAAATAGGCTTTTCTAGGTCTGTGATATATATATATATATATATATATATATATATATATATATATATATATATATATAT
>MU227421.1:492168-534690 GCA_018584345.1 Thuja plicata
CATTTGCAATAATATCATATATATATATATATATATATATATATATATATCTATATATATATATATAATCTTATGATGATATTGACCCCACGGTAGGTAGATCCCTTTTGTGTTCTCTATATGTTTATGTGGTATTTCCCTTGATTTTTCTTCACTTGGGGGCATCTCATAGTGGAAACATAATCAGTGGAGTTGTTTATGTTTTCGTTAAAGTCATTGCTCTTGTTAAAGTGTTAGAAATGGATTTAACATGGGAGCATACACTCTACTCACTTTTTGCACACATGCACTTTCAAAATATTTTCAAAACTTAAAACTTTTCTCCCTTTATGGATTAGATACTAATCCTTAAAGCATGGATTTTTACTTTATAGAATCTCTTGATCCCTCCAGTTTAAATTTACAATGTTTTGATCCCTTAAGGTCGAAAGGTGTCCTTAAGACTGGATCTCTCTATGTTTTGGTTTTTCTCTTTTGGAGTAGAATATTCCTAAGGGTAAATCCTTGATGGGTTGACTAGTGAGTAGCCACATTCACTAGGTAGTTCAACTCCATCTTTCCAGTAGCACTTTTTCCTTGTGTGATTCACAATGGGACATAGGTTCTCATTGGTCAAGGTAATCACTCCCTCTCTCTTTCTCTTTGACTGGTGATGTCTCTCCTATTGTAATCTTGGGGTTGACAAAGACTTAAGTCCCTGGGGCTTGATGATTCCTTTTTCCCTTTTGATTTCAATAAGATTATCTTTTCTTTATGATTTCCTTTACCAATAACTTGCATCGAGTCCATACTCTTGCTAAAGTGGGGGCTAAATGTATCATTAGAAAATGGAAGCACTTCCATTTTGGACTGGTTTAGCCCTCCGAGTAAGTGGTTTGGGGTCATTTCAAGCGCTTTGAATGGGTATTTGACTTGGATTTGGATTTTCCCCCTGTTTTTCCCTATATCCCACTTCTCTCTGGCCTGTTTCTAGCACCCTGATCTGCAAATTTGAGTTTCTTGACCTCAGGGTCAAGGTTGACCTTGACCCTGACCTAGGGTCCAAATTTCAAGTTTCCAGGGCTTCCAGATGTCAGGCTTCAGAAAGATTTAATTCCCGCTTCTGGGTCGGCTGTTTCGGTCTCCGAAGTAATGACTCTTAAAATTATATTTAATATAGGTCCACTTATATGGGTATAGGTCTAATTGGAATTTAATTCTCCTATGTAGGCCTCTCTAGAAGATTGTTCCTTAGATTTGTATATAAGAAAGCCTTCTCCTATCATTTTCTCTAAGGGATACACACGAAAGAACATGATCACTTATGCACATGAAGGATAATCTATTGAATCAATAATATACTCTCAAGCATTTGAGAATTCAAGCACATTCAAACATCTAATTCATCAAGGAGATCCATTGGTAGTCATTGAAGGATTCAAGATCTATGGAGCCCTCTTGTTGAAGATTTCTCCATCCACATCCATGCAAGCCTCTTCCTATTCCAAGATCCATTCAAGATTGTTGTTGAAGATCTACAAGCAATTGATTTAAGACATCCTACATCCTACATTCTACCTTCTAAATTCATTTGGCACATACATACTTGTGGATCCAAGGATTTGAATCTTCCACAAGGGTTTCTATACAAGCAAGGTGAATTTGTTTATTTGCTTTGTTTATTTTTGCAATTTCAATTATATTTTAAGGTTAATTCCAAAACTGGGGTTTGACCAAGGCAAACCCCTCCCCCCAACAAACAAAACCATTTTTCTTGTAGGTACAGGTACAAGACATCAAATTTAAGAGCAGATTTGGATACCATTTTTGGCCAACTTTTAGGATCTGCAAACAAAATTTCCGTCGGAGCAGTGCAGGTCAAGGTCAACATTTTGGGGTACAATTGTGCCCCCACATTTGGGTCAAGGTCGACCTGGCTCAGAAAAGGAAATATTTTTGGGTTTTGTCCATCTCTATGTTTCTTTTCCAGATCTGGTTGCAGAATCTCCCAAACTCCATACGGACATCAGAAAATAGACTTTTCTAGATCTGCTATATTTTGAGGTTAGTACTTGTCTTCAATTCATTTCAGTTAAGGTTTGTATCAATTCAAATCTATTACATAATCTTCATCCATAATTCGGGAATTTAAGGCTTTCTTCTTTCTTCTTATTTATGATCAATTGAGGCATTTGTGCATTAACCATTTTCTTATGGTTGATCAAAGTGGATCTTTCCTTTGCGAAATTTGGGGCTAGGAGGAGAATCTTATCTTCCCCCAAAACCTTTAAATACATTACACATCATATAACACATTTCACATTCATCCATCATTCAATCAATTCATCATCATCATTCCATTTTTATATCTTACAAGAATATCGAGGGGGATCCGTCAAGGGTACCTGATTTCCCCATTCCTCTTCATCATCATGGTTGAAGCTCTAGGTCGAGATATAAATAGAGTTAAAATTGATAAAAGAATCCAGGGTATCCAAATTACCAGTAATGTTGATTCCACAACCCATCAACAATTTTTTGACGATACTATGTTATATGGGAATAGCTCCATTCTGGAAGCTAAAGAATTCAAACTTATTTTAGATCAATATGCTTCTGCCTCAGGACAAGAAATTAATAAAGAAAAATTTGAGATATTTTTCTTCAACACTTCTCCACCTCTAGAACAGGGAATTATTAGTATTTTGAATTTCAAGATAGGAACTCTTCCTTGTAAATATTTAGGTCTCTATTTGGATATAGGGTCTAGATCTTCTACGCTATGGACTCATACCATAGAGAAAATTAGAGGTAGAATGTCCTCGTGGAAAGGTAAATGGTTATCTTTGGCAGGAAGAGCAATTATGATCCAATTGGTTCTCTCTAAAATTCCCCTTTAACAATTAGCTTGTTTTGACCTACCAGTTAACCAAAGAAATGAATTTAATAAAATGATGAGAACCTTTTTCTGGTAAGGCTCTGAGGACAAATGGAAAATAGCCCTTTTAGCTTGGGACAAGGTATGTAGGCCTAAACATGAAGGTGGAGTGGGTATCAAAGATCCTAAAATCCAGAGCAAAGCCTCTGGAGCAAAATTAGTGTGGAAAATGTTCAATAATCCAAACCTGAAGTGGGTTAAAATCTTATCTCACAAATATCTAAATCAACCTAACGCCATCAATATTTTTAGAGAGAAGAATCCCCCTAGAGGTTCCAGAATTTGGAATTTTATGCTTGATTGTAGATTTATTATCCAAGAAAAGTTAACATGGAACCTTGGTCAAGGAGATGAAGCCATTTTTTGTTCTGATTCGTGGGCGGGGTATCAAGCTATTAATCAGTTAGGTGAATGGACTAAATCTAGAGGTATTTTAGAATCTCACTGGAGCTCTAAGGTTAAAGATTATGTTACCTTTGATTATGAAATGGGGGAAGGATGGAAATGGAAGGATAGATGTTGTATGCATCTTCCAAGGGATGAAGAAGCTAGGATTTTCTTAGTCTTGGAAGCTAGGAAACCCTTGCTTCATATTAAACTGGACAAATTAATTTGGGATGGTAATAAATCTGGGGTATACAAAATCAAAGATGGTTACAATTATCTTAGATCTAAAATAATCATCCCTAATTTTATCCCTCCTTATGATCTTATCTAGGGAGAAAATACTCTGCCTAAAGCTGGATGCTTCGCTTGGTTAGTTTAGAATAGGAAAATTCTCACTACTGATAGGTTTCGAAGAATGGGCTTTCATGGCCCAAGTAGATGTGTGCTATGTGAAAAAAAAGAGGAAAACATGGACCATCTTCTTCTAGGATGTCCTTTAACTAGACAAATATTGGATTAGCTTTGCACAAAACTAGATTGGAAATCTGCATTTCCAAATTCTACTTCTGATTTCCTCCTTTCATGGCCACAATTATACAGAGATAAAATTTACAATTTATTATGGACTATGGCACCCCCTATTGTCTAATGGGAGATATGGAAAGAAAGGAATAGGCAGATCTTTCAGGACTCCAAGAAGGATATCTCTAGTCTTATCAAAAAAATTAAAAGATCTATCATTGAATTTTCTAACAATAAAATTATGCTAAGTAATCAAAAGGAGGCAATTATGACACCTTCGGATGATTTGACTAGGAATAAATGGACAGGGTTGAAACTTCCCCCCTTTATTGGCCAAGGGAATGATATTTCCTCAATCAAGAGAAAACCCTACAAGTGGTTGCCACCTATGGAGGGCTGGTATAAACTTAATTTTGATGGAGACTCGAGAGGAAACCCTAGTTTGGCGGGAATTGGATGTACTATACATAATTCAGAGGGTAAGGAAATAGCAAAAAGCAGTAGATTTATGGGCAGAGAAACAAATAATTGGGCAGAACTTGAAGCCTTAATAGAAGGCTTGACCCTTAGTAAGCAGCTAGGAATTAAGAATCTAGCTATTGAAGGGGATTCAACTATAATCATAAATGCCTTGAGGAAGGGTTCTCACCTAAATTAGAGATTGGACTCTCTCCTGTCATCAGCACTTCTCTTATGTGAATTCTTTGATAAGATAAATATTAACCATATATATAGAGAAGGGAATGGACATGCAGATGAACTAGCTAATTTAGATATTGACAACCACTAAGTCAATAAAATTTAGACAGATCTATAGGTAGCATGTTCAGGCTCTAATTATCTTACTTAGGAATCCCATCATGATGTAAGTAAGTATTATATCGATGCCATGGCTTAATATTTTGTATCTGTAAGCCCTTAACTCCTAATGATTAAACTAACTCATCGAAGTTTGATCCAACCATGATTATATCAAATACTTTATTCTTAAAACTCGGCATCTCCCCTTAACCTCAAATAAACCAAAGGGTTCCCTTCAAATCTATTTCCTAGAGTTTGTATATTTTTGAGGCATTGATATTTAGTGGTTCAAAGGAAATCTGGTTAGGATTGTATGTAACTACTTTACATGATAAATCCTTGATTTGGGAGTTCTAATTTTAAAGTATCCTCTCTTAATTATTGCTCAAGTGTGGCAAACTTACATATTGGAGTGAAAAAGGAAAGCATTTTTTGCATTTCCCCTCTAGGTTTTCCTTTTATTGAGGGAGCATTAAAAATCACGCAGGTAGTCTGCTAATTTCACAAGGTCATCACGTGGTAAGGTTAATTATAAGGGTGGCATTAATGATTGAAGGAAAATCTCCATATTAAGGAAGTAAAAGCAGCATTCTCTCATTTTTAATCTAGAAAAACCTCTACAAAAGTGAGCTTCGAAAACTAAGATAGAGAGAAGATGAAATCTAGGCTCACCACATTCATTCTTAGCAACAACAGAGCTATGGCTTTTCATGGTACCATCAAACCAGAATGTTGGAACAAGATGCTAAACCCTCTTGCATACGTAGCAAGAAGGGCACTGGAGAAAGGCCTGGGGGATGGATACTTCGACAATGAATTCACGTTCTGAACTAATGGGAATATTGTCAGACTATTTCTTGCTCTGGCCACCTACACAAGATATAAGAAGGCAGAAATTATTGAATTCACTAAGTTAGTCTTTGTAGAGGACATTTTGGGCGGTCTAGAAAAGATGGTCCATAGTATTTGTAACTAGCTGACGGTCCCATTTCCAGAGACAACTATGAAAATAGAGATTGAAAAGATAAAATATATTTTGAATTGCCAAAGGGTGCCAATGAGAATAATTAAAGATGAAAAATGTTTTGATGGAAATTGACCAGAGATGAATCAGAATCTGGATTTCTTGTTTAAGGAATTACTAAAGGAGAAAGTGGAAAAATATTGGCTTCTTAACTATTGGAGAGACGAAGGTTATGACATCCCTGATGAACTGGAGAAGGTGGAAATGGATAATTTCCGCACTTCGGCTTCTGCTGTAAAAAGATGCTCAAGGAAAATGAAGGAAGCGTCTGAGGAGGATGTGGCCATAATAATTGTCAAGAAATGTGAAGGCGAATGGAGCTCTGACCTGCTTCATAAGGATTAGATAGTATAGTAACGAAGAAGGATTAGGGATTTTGTGGTTAAAGGTTTGGTTATAATTCCATAGTTAAAATAGTAGTATATATATGGGTTTTTAGAATACAGATGTTATTAAGTACTCCAGTATAGATGTTTTTAAAGGATAAAATGCAGGTTTGAAACTAGTTAATCAACATACTGAAAAAAAAAAAACTATATACCAATATGAATTATATCGTCTTTTGTTTTCTAGCTTTTAAAAAAATATAAATGATTAGTAATTTCCTGTATATGGGTCTCTCTGAGGAATCTTTCTTATTGATTAACATTCATTGGTAGAGTTTAAATAATACTGGGTTTTAGGATTGATTTAATTGATTGACATTGCTTTTAAGCCCTTTCTTAGAAAGAATACCATGTTATCTTATGCAAGTAGTAAAGTTTAAAAGGTTTATTTCCTAGAGGTTTTTTCGCTATTGATACTAGTTAATACCATGTATCTTATGCCTGGATTGCAGTAGGATTGTTGGTATGGATTAATATTTAATTGACTGGTCTTTAACCCTAGATGGAGTAATTAATATTTATTTACTACTACATACAAGCATCAAAATGACTAAACAATATATATCTAATGTGTATATATATATTGATGTTAATGTTTTACTACAAAAAACTAAAGATTACTATTTATCAGTATTTGCCTATTTCCCCTCTCCTTATAGCGTAAGGTTAGAATTCTCTAAAATTTATGAACCTAGTAAGAGATTTTTAAAGGATACGGTGACAATAG
This sequence comes from Thuja plicata, assembly GCA_018584345.1. Lineage (NCBI taxonomy): Eukaryota > Viridiplantae > Streptophyta > Pinopsida > Cupressales > Cupressaceae > Thuja > Thuja plicata. Next base: position 498,933 of record MU227421.1, read on the forward strand.
ACCTCTCATTAGGGCGAGTGATTAGGAAAGGCCTTAAGTCTCTTTTAGACTAATTAAGTTGTTTAAATTTTGGTTTATATGTTCCTAATATAGGGTTTACTATCATGACCAAGCATTGCCTTCTTTGTAACTGACGTTAACTATCTAAGAGGGAAATGAATGGTCCTCTTGGTTCCTATTTATCTCCTTGCTAATATTATCTTCACAAGCCCTCCTTGCCTTCTCATCATGACATTCACCATTAAAATTACTAGCGCCAAATTTCAGTTTTCTTTTTATGGCGAAATATCCATTGATCGACTGAAAGCAATTATGTTATCTACCCATAACTTGATTGTCAGGACAGTCTTCAAATTATTGGGTCTGGAATTTATCACCAACATAGAGAGATATAGGGTAAATGTTGATATCCCAGCAATGTTTATTGTGGTGTCCCTCCAGGTTGACTCAGGGAAGGAGGATATAGGGCACCTTTGTAGAAGGATATTTAAAAGGTAGTATCTTCATAACCTAGGGAAAGTTATCCATAATATCATACCAAATTTTTCCATCCCTAAACCTAAATTCTATGACTCTCTCACTATTGGGGGAGTTCCTATTCCTGCATTTCTAGTGTTTCTTTCTGAGGACCCTGATTCTTTCGAGGCAAAAAAAGTGCCTATAAAAAGGAATCTAGATTTCCTTCTCATTGTCATCCTACGATTGAGGAATGGTTTGCGGTTTACATAATAGAGGATGATGTGGAGAATACAGACAGAGATGACTTTAGCTAATCTAAGATTGAGGAGTTGGGGATAGTATGATCAAAATAGGTACATATGATCCCAGGATATCCAAATCATCTTTTAAGGAGAATTTTCCTATTCCAAGATAAATGTGTTTTCTTGATAATTCTTTTAGTTAATGCTTTCACTTTATGTTACCCTTAGGACTAGGTAAGTTATCCCTGCATGAGAAGTTTCAAATTTGTCTCTCTGTTTATATTTTCATATGGATGAATAGTAAATATCTTGGTTACCTCAAAGCAGGATTGGAAAATGGGTTAATCATAGGATAATATTGTGATTAAGCTAACTTTTTAGGTAGCCCAGTTTAGTATGTTTCAACTCTGTTTTTCTAAATATTATATGGAGGTAATAGAGATTGGATTGTGTATATAAATAAAATATTATTGATATATATTAAAACACACACACACACACACACATATATATAGTAGTTTATTTATGTTTTATGGTAAATGCTACAACTGAAATAAACATCTTAAGATAAATATATATAAAGACATATGAGTATTTCAAAGGTGGTCTTTACTCAAGAGCCAAACAATAAAATTAAGCAAGAATAGTTTAGACACAAATATTTCAAAGTAGGCGTCATGGTAATACGAAGAAATCAGTGTTTATGTTATATTGCTACGAGGTTTGGGGGAATTTGGTCTTATAAATAGAATTTGTTCCCAGATGGCTCCAGATCTTCTTTCTTTTTTAAGCAATTTGTATTTTCTATCCTAAGGATAATGCTATGAAAGTATAGCAATAAATGTTCATGTGTTGCTTTGTTTTCATATGATGAATGCTTTGGGAAGGTTCAGAATTTAGTTCCAAGTTGTTAATCAATTATGTATTATCAAGAAAGTGGTGATGGCATTGAGGGATGTATGTATACATATGTGCTGGTGGCATCGAGGGTTATATACACAGATAGAAATTGTTTTTTATATTCAAATATCTATATATATATATATATATATATATAAACAAAATATGTAGATATGATTATATTTATATATTTGTATATAAAGACAGATATATATGAATGTATATATAAAATAAGATGTCTATAAGGACAGGTTACACCTATATTCTCTAGATATCTAAAATCAAGAATAAAAGATGACATCTAGATTTCAAGATTCTATGTGGTAGAGATTCACAGCATCTGGTATTTTTTCCATTTTCTTCATACCCCTATAATAAGGAGCTTTGTATGATCATGCAATAAGAAAAATGTTAACTATGATATGGGTAATGAGGCTCTATTTTTCAAAGCAATCTAGGATGAGGAAGATATAGTCCAAAAAGCAATGCTAAGTTTTGTATCCCAGATCTTAAACTAACTCTAAGATAATATATGAAATTAATACTACACATTAACGATCAAATAGAGATGTATTTGATCTTATTTAGTATTTTTAGATCAAATGAGAGATAGGAAGGGTTAGAAATACAAATGATAAGGTGTCTTCTTGAATAGAAAATTTTGGTTTTTTCTGTATTAAGGGGTTCGTAGTACAATGAAAATATCAAAGTACATGTAACCTTATGCTAACCATAAAAATAGAAAGATGAATTATGATGTTATGTTTGTCTTGTTGTTTTTGTCTCTGGTTTGAGTGATGCAAGAACTAGGAAGGAAATATGCCAAGTACCTTGAGAGAGAGATGATGGAAGAATAGATTTTATACGCTAAGATGATCAAAACTAAATGAACAATGTATTGTAAATCTTGAAAAGATACTCTGTTTAAATTTCCTGCAAAGGGGTATGCCCCTTTAAAACTATGTATGATCTGGACTATGTCCCCAGCTAGATTGGAGGTTTTCTTTATTCAGTCTTTCCTACTAGTGCTAGCAGTGAATAGAAAATTTTTGTAAGGTTCTTTATGATTAATAAAATTATTATGGCTTCGGCCTTTACCTATAAAAAAACATATTGCACAAGTAAATGGAAAATAAAATATGCATAAGTTCCTCATGGTCATGTTAATGTGGTTTTATCTTGATCCTCTATTGCAATATTTATTTGCTTATACCCACTAAAATCATCGAGAAATGAAAAATACTTATTCTTGCCAGAGAGTTTAGAACTTAGTCAATGAAGGGTAATGAAAAGTGATCCTTCTTGGTTGCAGTATTAAATTCCCTATAGTCCACACAAAATCTCCATTTCCCTCCCTTATTAGGAATAATGACTAAGGGACATATCCACTCACTGTTAAAGATGGGGTAGATGAAACCTAAATCTAATAGTTTTGCAACTCTACCTTAACTTTCTCCCTCGGTACCGGGTTGACTCTTATGGGTTTGTCTGATTGGTTTTCTATCTGCCTTGGTGTAGATCCTATGTGTATTGTGTTTTGGATCTTATACCTTCTTATCATTTTAGTCCCAAGTAAAGACATCTTTATGGGACTGCAAGAGTGCAATTAAAGATTGTTGTTGATCTAAAGTGAGCTTGTTATTGTTCAAGTGGATTCTTGGTGAGACCTCTATTTTTCTAGATAGTTCAACCATGGATGTCTCATTAATTATTGGCATCTTGACTTCATGAGGTAGTAATGTTTGTAGAAAGTGTGTTGTTGTAGGATAGGTTGATATAACATATTTTGGCAATAATGTCTATAGTGGACATGAATGATGGACAGACAAAACAATTATTTATCATCTCTTCTATTTCATATTCACTTTGTATGACTTGGGACAAATGGTTTTGCATGAAAGGACTTATATCAATCATCATTAGTTTTGCCAAAGAGTTCACCTCTTCTTCTTGTTCTTCACCTAGGTATGTACAAACAAGCTTATTTTATTCCTCATGTGGTTAAGCCAGAGGATATAGAATAAGATTATTAGTGTTGTGTCCATTAGAGATAGTCATATCTCCTAATTTGCACCCTATATAACCATCTCTTGTGGCTAACTAGCGTCTCCCTAGAATGATTGGATATCCCTTAAAGTGGGTTTAGGAGACAAAAAATGAAATCAATAGGGTACTCCCATGAGTCCAAAGTGAAAATAAGATCTTCTATGATCACATCTAGTTTCATAGTAGAATTATCAACTAACTGAAGGACAATATGGGTGGGAATTAAGATGGTAAATGATATCCTTGGTCATAACATTGTTGGCATCTCCTAAATCAATGAAGGAATTTTCAAATGTGGTTCTATTGATATTCAATCCTACCATTGGACTTCCAGGATCAACATATTTAGGTACAACTACCTTCCCTAGCATTATGTTTACTATTTGACCCATCACATGGACTGTTTGTGGATCTTTCTTCTTTCTCCCTGGCTGTTTCAAATAGACAACCCTCATTACTTTTACTATAAATGGGTACATCTTTAATATATTTTAATAAAAGTATCTTAACATACACATGATTGAGTTGATACATAAAATCAAAGACATACTCTATTTTAAACTCTGTACTCTCCAACCTTTGTGGAAATGGTGGCACTAGATCAATATTTTGGATTGGTTCAGGTTGCCTAAACTGATTGGGTTGCATAGGGGAGTCATTTAAAGTTATTTTTTCTCCTTCTTCCATATAAATCTTAGTGGTAATAGGAGGAGTAGGTACAATAAAGGTTGTTCCTGAATGTAGGTGCATGTCACTTATGCCCATAACATATATAGGGTATTGAATAGAATATGTGTAATATACTTGTGGCTATTGTGGTTTACTATTTGGATTAGGTGTAGGGCAACTTGGTAATTGAGTAGGAATGGGTGCATTAGCATTTATATTTGTAGGAGGCATGAGGGCTAGCTGATTAGGTTGTGTTGGAGGTTGCGAGTAATCAATTTGTTGGTTTGGCCATTGTTGTCCTCCTTACATTTGGGATGATTATTGCCAATTACCCTAAGGTGGTTTCCATTGAGGTGGAGGACTAGGATTTTGATAATTTGGTCAAGAATTTTGTGGGTTGTTCCAAGGTTATGGTGCATAATTCCTAAATTTTAGAGGATATGATGGTTTTCATTGATTATTAGGTGCATAAGAATTTACACAGGACCAGGAAAAGATACAAGATTCAAAGGCATACCTTGTCTTGGACCCATGGTTATCTTTGTGAAATGTAAAATATTTGGCCCTCGTCATCTTCAATTGGTCTGAACTTTGGTTTCACGTGCATATTGTCCAAATTGGCTACCATTTTGCATCTACAATACCTTTTCTTTTATCAACAATGAGGAAAAAACCTTTCTAGGATGACTTTTGCCTCATCATGTTTCTTATTTTCCTCGAATTATGTCTAGTTGTGTGGCCATACTATTGACGATGTACTATTTATAGTCCTTCAACAAATTTTTTATCTTCATCCTTGAAACTCCATTGGTTGTCTTGTTCATGTCAGTTTTGTAACCTCTGAATTTCTTCATGGTAGCCCTAGAATAGCTCTAGAAAATATTCCTTATATCATCCTAGGTAGCCTGGGTGATATTTCCTCCTCCCACATGGTACAATGCATCCACATAGTCATCATTAATACTTCAAAGAAAGAATAGATTTTGAGATTCTTCATTGATTTCATTATGCTTAGATTTTCTGAAACTAAACAGGAACCTCACAATATAATCTTCTAATATTTCATACTATTTTTGTGTCATCTTGAAAATATCATCTCCGCGCATATCACTGCATCTAAAATAGTCCTATTTTTCAAGGAACTCCTTCATAATATCCCAGCTATCAACAATATCAGCATCTCGACTCATAAACCATCTCAAAGAAAATTATTTCAATGTAGTAGGGAACAATTTGAGTCTATAAGCATTAGTTGTATAATAATAACTCCTACATAGGATATCAAACTCAAAAAAGAAGGATTATGGGTCTTCTATTACCAATCGATAAAATTTGGGAAAGACAAAGGCAAGGATATTCTTAAGGTTATTAATTTTGTGTTGGTAAGTGATGGGAAATGGAAAATTTGGATGGCTAGGTGGAGGATTTTGTCCTCACTAGCAATATTTCCCTGATAAAATATGAGAGAAAAATAATTCTCAACAAGTGGCTCAGCTAGAGCAGTCTCAGAGGATGTTTCAAAATTCCCCTATTCTGCAAATATATCAGCAAAAGGGTTTATCTCTTCTTCATTTTCAAGTATATTTTGCGGCTTAGCTAGATGGTTATCGGGATTATGTTCATTAGGAATGAATATCCCAAAATCATCCCTTCTCCTAGCTCTATGCATGTGGATTTTAACTCAATTGTAGAATACCTACACAAAATTTAGTGTGGTAGTGATGATTCCTGCCTAACTAAAACTAATACTTATCCAAAAAAAGACAAATTATCTTTGCTACTGAATATTGTAAAACTTATAACTCTCAAGAACTCTTAGTTTGACACCATCCCCAATAATGACACCAAAAATGTTGGACTCGAATAATGGACAAATAACTAGGAATGACACGTCAACTCAGAAAAATGATGTTTTTATTCAGTAGCTATCAAACTCCATCATTAAAGTTCATTTATCTTATTACCTAGGGACATTTAACTTGAAATAGGAAAACACTATTTGTGCACTAAGAACTTTCAGAGCTATACTATCCTAACTTTTGGACACTTGAAGTTCTAAACTAAACACGTAGGAATATAGAAAATATACTCTAACTATAATCTGCTACAAATAAAGTCACTTGAAATTCATTTTGAAACATTAATTTCTCTAACTTGGTTGCATGAATAGTCATAGAGTTATAATTTTGTGGTTGTAGGAACACTCAACTGCTAAAGCTACCAAAAACAAAAGGCAAACAACTAAAGATTAACTTACAAAAAGTAAATAGATAGAATCCTCACCAAGTGTGACCCCTTGGACGAGTCTGATTAATAATTAATTGGAATCTCAGAGACTACACATTCACAATAACATTATCCATTCATGTTGATAACAAAGATAACGAAACTTAGTCATTATTCATAATGATTTAACAATAAAATGCAATGTACATTATCTTCTTGACCAACTACTTTTTAGGGAAAAAATTGGAGAATTTATAAAAAGAAAAAAATATAACTACCTAGCTACTCTAACCACTCCACTCCTAACAACTAGGAGTAGGCCTTTATTAAAAGCATGAAATCTAGGAACAAGAAGGTTGAAACATAGTAGGACACTGCTCCTACATTTACTTCACATTACAAATTTCCTATATTTTTTCTACCATCAGACATGGTGATTAAATAAGAAGATAATTTTTTTTTAACTAACCCAAGGAGTTCTATGTGGTTACAATATTTGGCTTTCCATCCACAATAGTTTTGACTCCTTCCTTCTCTATTGACCTTAACCTCTTCAAAGCATCTGACACATCTCAGTGATGGAATTACTCCATCTCAACATCCTTGGACTTCTTAAAATAGATACGTCCACTGAGGTTAACATACTGTAGACACCTAAAACTGGGCAGGTGTTCTCTTATCAAGCAAATCTACAAATCTCAGCAAAATGCTCTAAAACTTATCAAAATGGACTAAAACAAAACCAAATGGACATTTATCAATCAAATTTGGATAAAATCATTCAAATCAAAGTATTAATTAAAAATGACATCAAATGATTAAATACAAACCTAAAGGGATTAATCAAACTATATAATTGATTTTAATTAATTAATTGTAAAGTTTAATCAAAAATCAAATCCAACCCATTCCCCTACATGGTTAATTTAATTAATTGATTGAATTTAATAAATCCTAATATCCTTCAACATGAATTTGAGGAACCAATAATAATTGAAGAAAGCAAAGCACATGGATCACTCCTAATTAGCAATCTCAATCACTCATTTTGAACTTTGAATCTCAATCACTCAAATTTGTCCCTTTGTCCCAACCTTTGAGACAAGCATTTAAATTGTCCCCCCATTTGAAACTATCTCAAAGACTCTCACCTAACCAAGGCTTAATCATGATAAATTGACTCTACCCCCTACACTTGGGAAAATCCTATAAATACAAGTCATTTTACATGCATCATAATCCTAGAAATTCGAATGCAAAGCATATAGACTATAGGCATTTTCAAAGCAATTGAGAGCATATCATAGCAATCGAGCATAATTGAGATCATTTTTGAGAGCATTTGAATCAAATATTGAAACAATTGAGAGAATTTGAGCTAGATTAGGCATATCTTTATCAAAATTCTCATTCTAGGACTATCATTAGTAGAGATTAAGGTTGAGAGCTCTATTAACATGCTTTGATAGAGAGCCATGGGATGCTTATTGATTTAATTATATTTCTTAGCTTAAATTGTCTTTATTATTCCATATAATTGTAATTAAATAAACTAATATCATGAAGGTGTATTTCATTCATACACAAATGGCACCCACCGTGGGGCTTTGAGCCTCTATCTGTCATTTTTATCAATTTTTGTGTGTTTTTCTTTCATTTTTGTGCTAACTTTGCAGGTTGCAGGTCAAATGATGCCTATAAGAAAAAAATGATACCTACTAGAAATGAAGTGACGCCTATAGAATTTCTTCTATTTCTATCTTAAATTCTTTCAACGCTTGTCAGATAAAGTGTGTCGCATGTGCACGTAAAGCGACGCCTGCTACTCAGGAAATAACGTCTATCAGCTTTCTTTTTCCACCTGTGAAGTTTTTTGTTTCGCAATTTACATGCTTTGCATCGTCTGTGAATTTTATTGTCATGCCTATAATCTGTTAAGTCAGGCTTAACAAACTGCAAAGTGATGCCTAAACTACTACATAGTCACACTTAACACACTGCAAAATAACGCTTATAAGCTACAAAATGACGCATGTTTTTTTTTTCTTTTTATTACTTGCAGATTGATATTTTCAGTTTACTAACTCTTTGTTACTATGTTTTCTGCAGATGAACAGACACAGAAAGGTGCAGAAACTAGAGGTGCGAATCAAAAGGAAAAGCAAGGAGGTAAGAGTCCAAAACAAATACTTGAAGCAAATTCATAGTTCTTTGATTTTGGAGGATTTAGAAAAGGAGCGGGAATTTTATGAGAATTATATCAAAATCATTAGTGCTTATAAGAAAAATTTTCCATCTCTCAATTGATTTTATGCTTTAAGTTCTTAAGTTGTTTTTTTTGCAAATTTTGCTAAGAAACTTAATTACATTTTCAATTCCAATTTATGGTTTTCTTCACTTTGTTTGGTTGTGTTGGACTAACCTTGTTGGAGGAGCCAAAGAGGGAATGATCACCACTAGGTGAGTGAGCAAAAACAAGCTAAAAACCTCAAAAAAATGCCTAGCCTTTGCTAGCTACAAAATGAGGTATTTTTCATATCAAGCTTGTTTTGTTTAAATTGTGGCAATTTATTTGATATCTAGCTAATAGGGACACCCTATTATTGTCCATTCCAAATGAACATTAGGTATATGCTCTCAACTTTTTGAAGTTGATCAAAAATCTAAAAGTGTTGAGTTTGGGTGGTAGAAAAAAAGGGAGGAAATTGAACCAGCCACTACAAATTTTAAGAACCTCCTTATCAAGAGGTTGAAAATAAAATTTGTGCTTGAAACTTAAGGGAAGAAATAGGGATATTCTCTTCACTTTTTGAGTGAATCAAACTCCAAAACTTGCTTAACTTAGTTCAATTTTTCTTTTCTATATACATGCTAGTTAATTAGAGATTTAGAGGGTCTGCCTCCCAAGTACATCCTTAAGAGGACGGTGAGAGGGAATGACCCAAAGTGGGATACACTCACTTTAGTCGTGAGACTATCCGACCCACTATAAAAAAAAATGCACTCTTCTTTAATGGGTTGTAGTGACTAAATTATGCTTAAGTTTCTTCACTTCCTCTAGTAGTGCTTCGGGATTGTGCAAAATCATACTTTCGTGCGTGTGGGAAGCCCGCAAGGGGGTAAAAGAACTTTTCATAGTTTAGAATGGAGGTGTTCAATAAAACCTTGTTAAGTAGCAAGATACCTTTTAGAGCAACATTGTTTAAAAGCCAAATCTAACTCTAGGTAGATTGTTTGGAAGATATTCTTGTTCAAGACCCGTTAAAATGACCGAGAACATACACTTAGTGTGTTTTAGGGTTATGATGCAAACTTGATGTGTGTGTTGTGTTTGTATCTTTATTTTCAAGAAAGAATACCATTTGACATATCTGATCACAGAATTAATCTTTTAAAAACCCTAAAAACTGTGAAAAACCAATGTGATCTACAAAGTGTCACGTACAACAGTTTAAATGACACCTGCAATACTTTCTGTGACACTTGTACAACTGAATCGATACCTATAATTGTTAAAATAATGCCTAAGTCACTGGAAACTAATGCCTACAAACATTTAAACACTGCTTACAAGCAGACAAATGCCGCCTGCAATCTGCAGAGTGCCGCGTACAGTAATTCCAGTTACCGCCTACAAAGTGCAAAGTCGCGCCTAAACTGCAGTAAAGTGATGCCCAAAAACAAAGAAGGGAAAATAGGGGGCATTTCTCAGGGGCTTGAAAACATTTTGATCACATTTTTGGATACCCTTTTGGAGATTTTACATGTTTATAAGTTTAGTTTGATCAGAATCCCCCATCATTGGATAAATCACAAAATTGTTAAGGGATTGATCAATTAGGTGATAAAAAGCCAAGTTTTTCTTGATCTATGCTCATGTCGTCTTTCACCCGATCACATTACGTTAAGTCTACCCTACAATCTGATGGAACTTTACTAAGGGAGGAGATTCCTTTTCCTAGTGATACTTTAACTGCTTCACATCCAACTCAACAATCCAACCAAGAATTAGAACCGAACATGACTTTCCCATTTGGAAACATGGATCCCGACCTAATTAACAATGCCAATAGAGATAACACCAATAACAATGGAAATGGCGAGGTCAACAATAATGGGGCCGATATAAGAGAAATTGACCCTAACAAACAAGGGGTAGACCCTAACAACAATGGCAGAAATATTGACCCTAATGACGAAGAGGCTACCGAAGAGAAGGTCAATGAAGTAGTGAAAAGCCCATTCATCATGAAACTCATGGAGAAAGTATTGGAACGAGATAGGGAAAAGTATTTTCTAAACCTATCACAAGCAGGGACTAAACTCCCTCACAATTTTGATGTCGATCAATTAAAACAAAAAGAAGATGAAGAAAACCCTATTGACATCATGAATAAACAATTTAAATTATTCCAAATGAAATTTAATACAATGAAACAAGAAGGAGCTCCTATACCCTTTTCTATCGAGACATTATGTCCATTTCTATTTGACAAGACACTAATTATGGTCCCATTCCCTAGTAATGTTATTTTTCCTAAGTATGATAAGTATGAAGGATCATTCGATCCTCAAGATCATCTAAGTGAATTGTGTGCATTGATCTTGGATTTCATGCATGAAAACATATTTAATGATGTTATTCCAAAGAAGTTAGGAGACATGACAATGGAGTGGTTTTCCAAGTTACCCTCTGGCATCCGCACTTTTGAGAAATTGGCCTCCAAATTTGTAACTCATTATTCTTATAATATCAAACACGAGGTTATGATGATTAACTTATGTAATACCAAGAAACGCAAGGGAGAAGGATTCCTACTTTTCTTACAAAGGTGGAGAGTGGTATTTTATAGACACCCTCAAAGTGTACCCAAAAAGGAGAAGATGGATATCTGCATTAATAGCTTGAGTAATGAGAAATTATTAGTTAAGATTACAATGTCCTAGGTCTTTCCAAGACCTAATTGAGAATGGAGTTACTATAGAGGAGGTATTATTTAAAAGTGGAGAACTTAAACTTTAAAAGGATAATAAGAATTCTAACAACAATACCTCCAACAACAATCAAAATAGGAATCCTCCTAACAATAATCAATTTTGGATGAGGAACAATAACAAAGGTGTGGTCAATGATGCAGTTGTGGAAGCTAATAATTTGAAGGCCACTCCTTTTACCCTCACAAGAAGACCTACTCAAGATAACAATGCAAGTCAAGCACCCAAAGTTCCTTTCAATAATAACAACTTTGGGAACAATTAAGAGGACAATAAGCCTAAACCCTTCTTTGCTTCATCTCCTAGAAGGAAGCTCATGCCCTTGGGTGAACCACTTGAGAATGCATTGAGAACCCTAATTGCTAATAATATTATTGACTTATCTAGGGCTCAACCCGATGAACCACAAGTAAAGCCTACTTGGTGGAGCGAGTCCAATCATTGTGAATACCAGAGGAATCGAGGACCCAAAATGAATGATTGCATGCACCTAAGACATGTGGTGCAAGAGTTTATTGAAAATGGTATAATTAAGGTGGAAGGGCCCCAAAAAAATTAGGATCATATGACTTTTAAAATACCTTTCTTTAATCATGAGAAAGGTGAGTCTTCAAATTTGAACAACCAAGGCAAAAATTCTAAAGGTAACAACAATGTCAAATTTTCTCATCATTATGACAATACTATCAATACCTTATCCAGACATGAGAATGTTGTTAATGTTGTGGTGATCAAGGGACAACCCAAAATGGAGAGTTCTAATGCCATCACTAGGTGGCAAGAATCAAGGATTACCCTACAAGAGGGTTCTCCTAAACCTATTGGTCCTACACAATCAACTATTTTGGCCAAACAAATATCTACTACAAGAAAGCCTTATAGTTTGGTTGATCAATTGCAAAAGACTCCAGCATAAATTTCTATTTTGGAGTTATTAAAACTTTCTCCCAATCACAAGGAGATCTTGGAAAATGCCCTAGTGGAGACTAATGTTCCTATAACTTTGGAGGAAGATAAGTTTCAAAACATGGTAGGACATCTTGTTGCACCACATTGCCTTTCATTTTCAGAACAAGATGATATGTCCATTACTCATCCTCAAAATTTGCCCTTGCATATATAAGTCTTAATCCAAAGGAATAGGGTCAAGAGAGTCTTCATTTATGGAGGAGTTGGTCTCAACATTTTCACTTTGAACCTTGTCAAGTCTTTAGGGTTGTCTGAATCGTCTATTGATCCTAAAAAGCAAATTACCATCAAGGCTTATGATGAGGAAGAAAGATCTTCGAAATACATGATAGTGTTACCCATTCAAGTTGGACCTATCAAGAAATACACCATATGTCAATTCCTTGACATGAATTTAAATTATAATATCTTATTGGGAAGGCTATGGATTCATGAGATGCAAGCGGTTCCTTCCACCTATCATCAATGTATTAAATTTCCACACGTGGGTGAAGAAACCACAATTGGAGGAGATTGTAATCCCCTCCAATATTGCAACACATTTAAACCTCTCCATGAGATATTTATTCCTCATAATAGGGAAGGCATCATTCCTAATGTCACCATTGAAGAATTTAAAGAGGAAGGTCCTAAGTTAACATCAAATGATACATCTACTTCCAATCCTAATCAAACTAACTCATCTACATCAACCAAGGGAAAGGAGAAAGTGAGTAATGAGGGTCAAAGTTCACATGAAAATTTAGTTAAAACTTCTACACCAAAGATATAAATTTTGAAACCCTCTAAGGATGAGATAGAGAAAAATAAGAAGGATCATTACCAAAAGATGAATGAGATGATGCATAAGTTTGAAAAGCAATGTAGAATCAATTCAAAAGGAGTGGGGGAATATTCTATTTCCTTATTTGATTTTCCAACTTCCCCAAAGACACATGGGAAACCATCAAGTGCTCATCCACCTCACAAATATAAATCTCATTTTGTAAGAGATAGTGACAAATCAGCCCTAGAAAAGGAGGACAATGAAGTTTTACAATGGCTCTACAAAGAGGAAGATACTTCAAACAATCCCATTGAAAGAGTGCAACATATAAATATCCAAACCAATCAATATGGAAATGGATTTCAAATTATGCAAAAAATGGTATACAAGGGAAGAGGACCCTCAGGAATAAAGAATAGAGGATTGCTAGAACCTATTGAACCTCCTTGGAGTTCAAAGGATGAGAAATCCAGAATAGGATATCAAGACAAAGGAGAAAGTCCAAGCCTTATACATGATTTTCATGAGCATGTACACATGGTAGGATCCGAGAGTGAGGATGATTCTAGAGATTATGAGTGGGATGCCCTATCCCAAGACTCTTTCCATGATAAAGAGATTGATTTTACTCATACATATGCTACCATTCCTAATGCCAAAAGTCAAGACAATGAGAATCAAGGTTTGAATTCTACACAAGCATCAAATGAGCCTCAAGAATCCAATATAGGTCAAGCATCTAGGGGAAACCAATGGATAGGTGAACCTTGGGTACCTTCATGGGGGGTGATTCAAACGTTATATTTAATCCACATGCATTCTTTCCCATGGAAGTTCACGAGGACTCTAGTGAAGAAAATTTTGATCCTACTTCCATGAAACACCTCGAGCAAGCACATGTTATTGAATTAAGCAATACAATGTATGAACCATCAAACGAGGTCATGTCCTTGACTCCTTTGAATGAAAAATTTCCTAATGAGTCTTTAGCCCTTCTTCATCCCAAACTCATTGATTGGGACTTAACCAAACCAAATGACTTACTATACTTTCCCAATGATAATTCAATGACCCAATACCTAAACGTGGTTGAGCCATCTTCTTCCACCAATGAATACAATCTAGACATGATGATAGAAGCAGGGGTCCAATCTCTCAATCCACAAAATAAAAGAAATAAATTCAAAAAAAAAGAGAAGGTCTAGCAATGAAAACCACCATGTGGCATTACTAGACCCTAAAAAGGTAAAAATATCAGATGTTTCCAAAGGTGAAAACCCAACTATGGAACCTAAGGAAGAGAGGTTGGATACCCTACCAGAACATGATGATGAGAGATCTCCTATTCTCATAGAGCCAATGGAAAAGGTTAACATTGGAACCGAATTGGAACCAAAGTTTATTCACTTAGCGGCATCATTAACCCCATCAGAAAGGAAGTAGCTCATCAAATTCTTTCAAGAAAAGCAAATCAACTTTGCATGGTCATATGCAGACATGCCTGGATTGGATCCTAGCTTCATAATGCACCATCTTAATGTGAGACCTGGCGTCAAACGTGTGAAGCAGAAGTTGAGAAAAATGCATCCCCATGTAGCTCTATTAGTCAAAGCAGAATTGGAAAAGCTATTAAAGGTTGGATTCTTAAGAGTAATAGCTTATGAAGAATGGATCTCCAATATTGTACCAGTTACCAAGCATGAAAAATCCATTTGAGTATGCATAGATTTTTGAGACCTTAACCTTGCTTGTCCTAAGGATGATTTTCCATTACCTAGCATTGATGCTATAGTGGATTTGACAGAAGGACATTCTATGTTCTCATTAATGGATGGATTTAGTTGATACAATCAGATTCACATTGCACCTAAAGACCAAGAAAAGACCACTTTCACATGTCCTTGGGGAACCTTTTATTGGAATGTAATTCCCTTCAACCTCAAAAATGTTGGAGCAACTTACCAAAGAGCAATGACCACTATCTTCCACGACATGATGCATACCTTCCTAGAAGACTATGTGGATGATATCTTAGCAAAGTCACATCAAAGAAAAGATCATATTCCTATATTAGGAAAGATTTTCACAAGGTTGGAGCAATTTCAAGTGAGATTAAACCCAAAGAAATGTGCATTTGGGGTCCAATCCGGCAAGCTCTTAGGTTACATAGTTTTAGCAAAAGGGATAGAAGTGGATCTGGAAAAAGTAAAAGAAATAATGGAAATGGAAACTCCCAAAAATATCAGTCAAATGAGGTAACTTAAAGGAAGAGTTCAATCCATTAGGAGTTTCATTTCTCAATTGGCAAAAAAGTGTCATTCTTTCACAAGATTTCTACATAAGGATACCATTTTTACATGGGATGATGAATGTGAACAAACCTTCACTTTATTGAAAACATACTTGGTCAACCCACCTATCTTGATGCCTCATATCAAAGGAAAACCATTATTACTATACATTTCAGAAACGGAAAGATCTTTAGGGGTTTTGTTGGCACAAGAGGATGATGATGGAAAAAAAAGAGCTATTTACTATTTGAGTAGAACCTTGATAAAATATTAATTAAACTATAGCTTCATGCAAAGAGCTTGTCTAGCAGTGGTTTTTGCCTCACAAAAACTAAGACATTACATGTTGATGCACAAGGTGAAGTTGATTGCAAAGATTGATCCTGTAAAGTATTTGCTTAGTAAAATATCCCTAACAGGAAGAATTTCTAAATGGGTGATGGTGCTTAGTGAATTTGACATTGAGTATGTGGACTGCAAAGTTATCAAGGGCTAAGTTATTTCTGATCAATTGGCTGAAAATACGTTTGTATCTACTCATCCTATCAAAGTTGAATTTCTAGATGTAGAAATAGTTAATGTGGAAGCCAAGGCATGGAAATTGTATTTCGATGGATCCTACACTCAAAATGATTCAGGGGCTGGAATTTTATTGATCACACCTCAAGGGTACACCATTCCAAAATCTTATAAAAAAAATTTCCCATGTACAAACAACATTGTAGAATATGAAGCTTTAGTCATAGGTATCAAAATGGCTTTAGAATGAAACGTTATAGAACTGCAAGTTTATGGGGACTCCCAATTGGTCATCAATCAAATCAATGATGAATATCAAACTAAGGATGAAAATTTGATGCCATATAAGAGGATGGTAGATGATTGGAAGAAATACTTTGCCTTAATCACATTTGAGCAAATTCCAAGGACAAGAATAGAGTTGCAGATGTTATAGCTACTTTGGCTTCATTACTCCAAATACCTGATCAAAATGCGAGGGATGAATTATTGGTGGAAGAGTTAGTGAAACCTGCTTTTGACCTACCTGACACCCAAATCATTACCCTTATTGATGGACATGACTCACCTTGGTATGGACAAATTTATTCTTATCTCAAAGACCAAGTTTTACCTATAGACCAAACTCGTGCCCAAAAATGACATTTTATACGACAAGTCGCTCGCTATACCATCCTATCAGACACATTGTATCGCAAAGTTCTTGACAGAACTCTCTTAGGTGTCTAGAGGATGAGGAATCAAGATTAGCTTTAAAAGACATTCACAAGGAGATTTGTGGGTCACATTCGAGTGGGTTGAATTTAGCTAAGAAAATCCTTCGCATGGGGTATTTCTAGAAAACCTTAGAAAAAGATGATTGCCACTTTGTCAAAGTGTGTGCGAAATGCCAATACCATGGAGACATGATCCATGCACCTGCACAAGAATTGCATCCATTTATCACACCATGGCCATTTTACCAATGAGGTTTTGATCTTATTGGAATGATTTATCCACCTTCTTCCAATGGTCACAAATATATTATAATAGCCACATAATATTTTACCAAATGGGTAGAGGTCGTACCTTTGACAACTACCACTAAAAAATAGATTTCTATGTTTATCCTTAATCATAGAATATGTAGATATAGTATTCCTCATGCCATCATCACGGATAATGGAAAACAATTCAAGAACAAAGATGTGGATGAACTATGTGAAACTTTTCATATAACACACCATTCTTCCTCCATTTACTCTCCTCAAGGTAATGGACAAGCCGAAGCTAAAAATAAAAATATTCTCAAAATCTTGAAGAGATCGATTAAAAAATCAGTAAGAGATTGGCATGCTTAGATAAACCCAACATTGTGGGCATACAAACTAGAATTCGAACACCTACCAGAGCTACACAGTTTTCCTTAGTCTATGGGGGAGAAGTTGTTTTACCTTTGGAGGTTGAAATCCCATCCTTAAGAGTTTCTTTACATGGATTAATCAATGATGAGGATTATAGGGTCGCCCAACTTCAACAATTGGAATTGTTGGAGGAACATCAAACACAAGCTTATGAACATTTGAAGGTATATCAGAACATAATCTCAAGAAACCAAAACAAGCATATCAAACCGAGAACCTTTCAAGTGGGAGACTTAGTGTTAAGAGAAAACCCTAAAAACCAAGAAGATAGAGAAAAGAAGGGAAAATGGGAAGTGAATTGGCTTGGACCTTTCCTAGGTACTTCCTCTTTTGGAACGGGGACCTACAAGCTAGCTGATAGTGAGGGTGATGAATTGCAAGAGCCTATTAACAATATCCATCTAAAGAGGTTTCATACCTGATTAGATGAAAGAGTATAGGAGCAAAGAGTATCAGACGAGTGTGTATTCGATGATTTCAGCACCATTATTTGTACATGAGAAAAGTTCAAAAATCTGAAAACATGAGAAAGTTCAGAAATTTGAAAACATGAGAAAACTAAAAAAAGGTCAAAAATAATGGAAAAGTGGAAAATCATTAAAAAGGAGAAAAATAAGCATGAAGAAAGCAAAAACATTCAAAAAATCAAAAAATGGTTGTCTTGGTGAAAACCTAGCAAACAAGCACCTTGATGATATCAAAAAAAATTGAAAAAAAAAAGAAAAAGTGCCTTGGTGAAAACCTAGCAATAGGCGTCTTAGTAGCAAAAAAGAAAAAAAGAGAAAAAAAAAACAAAAAAAAAAAACAATAAGCCCAAAAGGTGAAAACCTGGTAATCAGGCGCTTTTTGATCCCTTAGGTCTTTCCTAGTTGCATTTGTACACAATGCCTTTTCATCATCTCATTTGTATATCCTTCATTGCATCCATCATTTGTGCATTGTCATAATAAAGTCTCTCAGCTGCATTGTCACATACTAGGTTTCATTTACCCAAGATTCACATGGTCACATTTATCACTTGGGGCAAAGCATTGGTTCTTGGTACAAACAGATTTAGAAGTGCTACATTTTGGTCATGTATCATAGGGGATTTTCAGAACTTCAGAGGATATTGTTGAACCTTTGATGGATATCATTGTTCAAACCCAAGTATTTGATCTTATAACTTGATCCTTGAACTTCATGACTTTATTATCAGGATTAAAATTTGACAAAACCTAAATGATCAGAATGTTTGGAATTCTATTGAAAATCTTGATACAAGGCAAACACTTGGAATTTTTTTATGATTTTCATTGCACTTTGTCATGTGTTTTTAGCTAATTGATGATGTTTCAACTAGATTGGCGATGATGAAGACATGATATTTTCTTGACTTTGAGTGAGTGTTTTGAGGAAGATCCACCAACTTGTGTGAATTCATCTAAGGACATGGTCATCAAAGAACCATCGAGGACTTTCATATAGGAAGGAGGGTTAACCTTTGTTTGTTCATGCAAATGGATACCTTGGCTATTTAGATATTCCATATATTAATACCAAAATCCACTTGCAACATTGAATCCGATGAAACCAGTATTTATACTCCCATAGTTGGTTATTCAACTAGTGAGGGTTGTACTAGTTCCCTAATGGTTACCAAAAGTGATGAAAGCGGTATTCATATCATCATGATGTGGTCAGTGATGGTTTTACTTGCTTCTAGTTCCACAATTCTCAATGATGAAAATATATCTTTTTGCATTTCTTTCGCAAAAAGCTAATGACAGTTAGTTGCATTGCATTGCATTTTCATGTTAGATTAATTGCATATTTTAAAGGATTTTTTTCCAAGTTCAAGGGGGTTAATCAATTTTGGGGGTTCAATTTAAAATAATTTGTTCAAATCAATGATGTGAGATTATCTTTTGCATTCATTCATAGCATTAATCATTAATCATTATCTATTATATCATAAAATCAGAAGAGAAAAGAAGCATTAATCATTCATCATTTTACATCCATTTTAAGAGTGCATTTCATATAAGTTGCATACATTGAAAATCAAAATCCAAAAAGATCGTTACATTCATTTTACCATTGCATCGCATAAACCATTCATTATCAAAATCAGAAAATCATATAGAAGTAGTTGCATAAATCATTGGCATCCATCTATCTATGTCATATATAAGATAAACTGCATCCATAGCATATAAAAGTAAATGCATCCTAGACATCATATAGCTCTGCATATAAAGAAATCTCACATCAACATAATAACAACATCATGGGAATCAAAGAGCGTCATCAAATAAATGTCCATCAAATATGTCCATAACATCTGTATATCAAGATACATCATCGACAAAATGATACATCATAAAGTCCTGATCAAAAATAAATATGATACATCAATATCCAAAGGATCAATATCAATCTATCTCAAGACCTAGTAGGGGCACCTGATCCATCACCTGTACCTACACATGATCCATCTCTAGTACCTGTATCACCTATTCCATCAGGATCTCTGACACTTGATGTGTAGTCAAAGGTACCTGACTAGTGCTAGCTATACTAGGCCTCTGGGCCATCATCGTCATAAAGTGTTACATCATGCTAGCCACCTGATCAATCTAATTGCTCATAGATGTCATCCCAGCCTACAAGGTCCTCACATCCTGTTTCAAGGAATCTATCACCTAGGGTGCCTGTGGTGCAAGAGGTACCTGTGGTGCAACAAGAATCTGTGGAGCTACTTGTGGTATAACAGGAATCTATGGAGAAACCTGTGGTACAATAGGAATCTATGGAGGAACCTACTGTGCATGAACCTGTCCCAGTAGAGGAGCCTGAACCTATGGTCATAGACCCTATCTAGAAATAGCTATATGTGCTTGTCTCACAACTCTCTATCTCTGATGACCCCATACTATGGCTGGTATGGGATGAACCTGAACCTGTCTCTATCTTGGCTGACCATATCCACCACCCCTAGCCCTCACATGTCCACCCTACATCCGAGGTCCAACCCGTCCTCTACCTAAAGCTCTAGGAACCCTAGGAGCTCTCAGTACTCTCAGAGCTCATTGTCTCCCTACTCTCAGACCACCACCTCTGCCACCACCATCTTCACTGTCATCATCAGAAGTATCATCCATATCAGGAATAGGCTTTGTTGGATCAGTAAATCTTGTAAATCTATGTCGATAAAACCACTCTTTGTACTCAGCAGACATACCAGCATCAGCAACATGCTATAACATGTCCCATTGGATAAATCCCAATTTGTCAATCTCAGTGCAAGCAAACTCATAGTCTACCTGAGCTCCCCACATGGATTTATCTACCTGTACCCATGCATATAAGGCCATACCCTGAGGCATATCTTGTACTCTATTGTACTATCTCAAAACTCTACCAAAGAAGAATCTCTCAATAACAAGTGGTGATCGACCAATCATCCAACAAGGGGAAAACATGTATGGAAGCTCATCATCATCCTCTCTCCATCCCTCGTAGCCAAGGTAAGGTCTCCAGACGACCTGATCTATGTCATCAATAGTATGATGCCAGTACTCAAGCTTGCCTAGACGATGCTAGACAACCATACCATCATATAAAAATGCATAAGGCCATCCTTGAACTCGTACTTGAGCTGATATAGGTCTTGTTATAGAGATGTGTTCCTAGGTCCATAACTGTAATAAAATAGCATCTGCTAATAAAAATGCACTAGCCCAATATACAACCTTGTACAAATCATGATATAGTTGTGCCAAAACACAGGAGCCCCAATCAAATCATCAAGGATGTGCAATCAAGTCCTCCAATATTCGACCCCAGCCAACTGAGAATCCGTGACCTCATCTATCAGGGAGAAGTAATCCTCTAATCACTGCACCTAACACTGCTGGAAAAGTAGGAAACAAAGAAAAATGTGCCCATGTAATAGTGTCATCTTTGATTGTGTCATCATTGAATAGACGTCTGCATACATTTCCATCATAAACTTGATCATAGTAAACCCGCTCTCCTCAATTTGGGATACGCAACAATCTATAGACATCCTCGAGAGTGATCGTCATCTCGCTGAGGGGTAGGTGGAAAGTATTATGGTCAAAGTGTTGATGATATGCCATAGCTATAAGTAAACCCTAGTTCAGATGGAACCGAGGAAGCTCAAGAAGGAAACTCAAACCACACTGCTCTATAACATGTATCTCTGGACCAATCAACTCATCAGATAAATCAAGTATCTAGGAAGCTAGATTTTGTACGTACAACTTATAGAACCATGCTTGTTTTGCACACAAGTGAATTATATCAGTATCATTATATCAGTGGATCATTTCAAGTTAATCAAACCAATCAAATCAATCTTTTCTCTTTTGGAGCGCATCAACCTATTGTTCCTAACTCTAGATCTTGAGAAGGGATCAATATGATTAGTTATCCTATCAATAAGTTTTCTATCCTATCAGATTGACAAATCAAACATCTATTTTTATGATTATTCTAATATCCTAAACACTTGATACCATTACTAAACACATATATCTATCTTGGAAATCAATCTGGTAATCTAAACAATCAATCACAAAGCAGTTTGTACTTTCTACATGAGGTTTTCATCAAATTTCATTGCAGGCATCACTTGGCATAGTGTACACGTCATTTCATGCTAAGTGTCATTTAAATTATGATAGGCATGATTTGATTTATCGGATGCATCACTTTATAGTATATGTGTCATTTCATCAACCTACGTGTCATTTCAAGTATTCTAAGTGATATTTAGAATCTACTTTTGCCCTAAGGTTTGATAGGCAACATTTTATTGATCAAATCAATATTTTAATCTAACCTACACGTGGCATTTTCCTATGCATAGGCATCATTTCACTATGTGGATGCATCATTTCACGTGTCTAGGCGTCATTTAAACTATGCTAGGCGTCATTTGACCTAAACTATTCTAGAAAGCATGTTTCAAAGCAATAAATGCAGTCAGAATGAAGCAATAAATGTAGTAGGAGGTTCAAAACCACTTGCCGGAAGTTCATAGTCAGGGGGTCTCTGATACCAGCGTACTCATTCAAACTGATGCTCTCAAATGGGGACCACCATCGCTATCAATCTCAGCAGGATCAGAGCAAAATCTCTATGGTAAAAAGTGAAAATGAATAGTCAAATTGGGGTTTTCAACCTATTTAAGCTATTTTACCTAATTTTGGAGAGATTTTTGACCTAATTTGACCTAATATACATTTTCTTCACACCGGGGCATGTTTTCTTTTTCAGGATCATCATCAATGTTTTTCATAAATGAATACATATTGGATCTATTTTCTATCAATTTCATCATTTTTCCTTCAGGACATCAATGTGTTTTCATTTCTGAGGGGGCATTATCATAGTATCAAATCAGGAGATGCATCAAACATCAATCTTAATCTGGGGCATTGAAATTTCAAACATCATCAGTGGGGCATTCTGCATCTTATCAAGTCATTTTTAAATTAGGGTAGCGCATCAATCTTCATATCAGGGTATCGCATCAATTTTCAAATCAGGATTTTATCAATTGAATCAGGTTATCAGCCAATCAAGTTTTGTATCGATCAATCAATCAGGTATCAAATTAGTGATTAGAACATGCAATTTTCTTTGAATCAATGCACTTCACACATCAATTCAAAGAGGGGCATTTGTAGACACCTAAACCTGGGCAGGTGTTCTCTTATCAAGCAAATCTGCAAATCTCAGCAAAATGCTCTAAATCTTATCAAAATGGACTAAATCAAAATCAAATGGACATTTATCAATCAAATTGGGATAAAATAATTCAAATCAAAGGATTAATTAAACAATGACATAAAATGATTAAATACAATCCTAAAGGGATTAATCAATCTATATAATTGATTTTAATCAATTAATTGTATAGTTTAAATCAAAAATCAAATCCAACCCATTCCCCTACATGGCTAAATTAATTAATTGATTGAATTTAATAAATCCTAATATCCTTTAACATGAATTTTAGGAACCAATGAGAATTGAGGAAAGCAAAGAACATGGATCACTCCTAATTTGGAATCTCAATCACTCATTTTGAACTTTGAATCTCAATCACTCAAATTTGTCCCTTTGTCCCAACCTTTGAGACAAGCATTTAAATTGTCCCCCATTTGAAACCATCTCAAATCCTCTCACCTAACCAAGGCTTAATCATGATCAATTGACTCTACCCCCTACACTTGGGAAAATCTTATAGATACAAGCCATTTTAAAAGCATCATAATCCTAGAAATTCGAATGCAAAGCATCTAGACTATAGGCATTTTCAAAGCAATTGAGAGCATATCATAGAAATTGAGCATAATTGAGATCATTTTTTGGATCATTTGAGGAAATTTGAGCTATATTAGGCATATCTTTATCAAAATTCTTATTCTAGGACTGTCGTTAGTAGAGATTAAGGCTGCGAGCTCTATTAACATGCTTAGATAGAGAGCCATGGGATGCTTATTGATTTAATTGCAATTCTTAGGCTAAATTTTCTTTATTATTCCATAGAATTATAATTAAATAAACTAATCTCATGAAGGTGTATTTCATTCACACACACATACACAGATCCTAACATATTCATAATTATTAAAAATACAATATTAATCAACATTTATCCATGAAAACATACTCATATTGCATTCATTTGGTATCCATGGTATTTTTCAAAAAGGTCACAAGACATAGAAATATTGTTCAACAATGTAACTTAAAACATGTATTAACCACAAGGTTCATGAACTTAATATATGTGTTTTCCTTTTCTAATCGCCTCACCAAAAAATGGGGCCTTTGTATAACCTTTTTCTTCTTATTTATGGGTTCAAGGACTTCCTCGTCACTAAAAATATTTATAGCAATATCTTCCCTTATCTCAAAGGCCTTTCTTTGGTTGGTGGTTTATCTACAACATTTCATTTTCTTGAACTCAATTTGTTCTTTCTAATTGACCTAGAATCCATCTACGACTTTCCCATGATTGGTAAATGTGTTAGGCACACGAGCCTTTAACTTGTTCATAGGGTCATAGTTAGCTCTTTCCTTATACATCTCTAATTTCATGGCTTGGAGTTCATATATTTTAGTCTAGGATAGGTGCACATTGGAACACTCAATGAATCCTAACTTGAATGGGAACTTTACTCCTAGCTTATGTTACAGTTAGCAAGGCCTAAACCTTTGATGTTTGCCTTGTAAATTTGAGTAGAATCACCCTATCACTGCAACATCTGGGGAACAAAAATATGGCTTGGTGGAATCCATTGAGCCAGAAGTATGTTTACTTGGGGTTTTAGATGAACCAACACCCTCATGTGGAAATGAGATTCATTTCATTTCCTAATAAAGTATACCCCACGTCCCCTAAAAGTTGGTTAATGACTACACAGATCAATGCATCATTAACCCTTTTAAAGTGATGTTGTGCTTCCTTTAAAGGAAATTGTGTGAATTAATCCTACACTTGTTTCATTGTGGACCCCTATCCTCTTCTCCCCTTTATGTCTGTGCCTAGGAAATAACCAATATTGACCACCATCCATATTACATAAGGATGAAGAACTTATTAGCTTTTTGTGCTCTGTATATCTGCTCATGGATAAAATATAACACCAGTTGCACCTACTCAGTGTGACATCCCCCTTATAAATGATAACAATATAATAATACATCAAGGGTAGTAATTCCTAGAGTCCTCTTTAACAAAGACCCCCTCAATATTTTGACCATGTTTGCAATTTCATCCTTGAAGTTAGACCAGTAAATTTTATCTTGCACTTTGAGGGTGAACTATTATCCTCTTCCTATTAGTGCTTGTTTAGGTTTTCCTTATTCTTCCCCACCTTTTTCTCATAATCTCCCAATGGCCTCATTTTCTATGGTTTGAATCATTGTTTCAAATTGAGGTAACTCAAATGTTTGGGTAATCATGTTAGGAGTGATGTCCATTATGATATTTCCCTTGACATTATCACTACCTTGCGCCCTAGTTGTAATGTTGTGTAATTGCCATTATCAACTCCAGGGTCTACACTTTATTACATGAGATAGTCTTGAGATAGCTATCTTCTTATACTTATTAGTTTTTTTAGGGTGAAACACATAATTCTTCATTTATTCTAGGTTTGTGTGTCCAATTTTTGTATTAGTCACCATTTCGATCTCATTCCTATTTTTGGATTGTGTAGGTACTCCTTGGTACAAGTACTTCATGGTTACAAAAGCTTTTCCTAACTTTAGATTAGCATTTTTCTTTCTTTGGCTGGTCTAAAATACTTCTACTTCTTTTTGAGACATTGTAACACCCACAAGGTCAAAAAAACATAATTATGAATATGAAATAATCCTTTGAAATAATTAATTTTATGAAATTCTATCATTCCAAAGATTTTCCATTTTTTGGAAAATTTAAGGTTTTGGGAGTTTAGAAGGTTTAGGAATCAGGACCTTGGGTAGACCAAGGTTTTCAAGGTTTGGTCCATTGATTAGGTCAAGGCTCGTGATCCTACTTTGGACAATCTATCACTAAAGTTTGGGACTCCAAGGATCATATCATTGCAAGTTAAAAAAATTTTAAACTTTTGAACTTTTGACCCCTACAAGACTTGAAGTCCCATAGGGATATATTGAAAGTGTCACATTTAGGCCTAGGTAATATTTTTTTGAGTGTAATAAGGTTTCAATACTTGGTACACATATTCCTTTAGATCCTGAATTATAATGTAAAGTCTTGCAAATATTTGAGTACAACGTAGGATGCAATAGTATAGAAAACTTGAGGTCATATGGATAAAGTCTCAAATTGACCTCAGGGTTCAAATTCCCATAATAATGATTTGAAAATGACTAAGTGTAATTCTAAGGATTCGAGCTTCAAGAGGACCGAGTTTAAAAGGATAAAATTCAAAAGTTCATGAAAGACCCCTGAACTCCCAAAGTGAATGTTTTGTGCCTTAAAGGATTATGGACATTGAATCTCTAGGAGTCTTGAGGTTTGGTAAATTTTATTCCTTGGGTTCCATCGAGACTCAAAGTCCCAAAATATGTGGTTTTAGTTGTAAAATATGTGAGCTTTAGAATTTTTGGATATTTGAGACCTAGAGGCCATGTTATTGATTTCTCCCAATCTCCTGGAGACCTAATTAATGAAGTTGGCACAACGAAAAATTTTCCTAAGCGTTAAGGATTGGTTTGATGGTATTTAGGGATCCTAGATCCCATAGTATTTTAATTTTTAAAACAACGGCTTCAACCATTCCTTTAAAACCCAAATTTGTGGAGTTATTTATGAAAGCTTTTAACACTTAGGCAATTTTGGGCTTGGTTTGGGTCATTCATGGTGGCCCGAGAAGGATTGAAAGGTTTGAGGCTATGTTGCTTGAATTCTAAGCACAAAATTTGATCTCAATTTTGGGTTTTAATAGGGAACAATTTGAAATACAAATCTAGGGAACATAGTGAGTAGGTAACTCCTGAGAGGGAAACTTCCTAAATCATAATATTTGGAGCTAAGAAACTAGGTCACTTTACTAGAATTGAGGTTGAGGCTTTGAATCTCACTGGATTTCAATTTATTCATGCACTAAGAATAAGAAAGTAGCAGCCAAACTAATCCTAAATGTAAACCTAAACCCAAAAAGTAGAGTTAAAAAAGAAACACAAAAGAACAACAAAGAACTAAGCCAAGAACCAATGACAAAAATAGAAGGAAAACACAAGAAGCAATCCAGAAAAACCTACTTGATTTTGCCAATAGAAAACACTAAGGGATAACATGAAGACACTACACCAGGGACATGGGAAATGTAGGAGGTGGAGGAACTAAGTCACAATTCTTTTAATGCTTTAGAAATTAAAAAAAATTATTGTCAAGTCACTTCAAGGTTCGTTGAAAAGATCTTAGAATGCAATGTGAGTTGAAAAGAGCTTGATCTTGGGTTTAAATACAACCCTTCTTTAAAAACAAGAATTTCATTCATGTGGCAGTTGAGACTAGCATGTTTTCAACCCCATAAACCCAAAATTCTTGAGCATAGGCCCAAGAGGCTAGGAGTTGGAAAAAGGGATGGGAAAAACCTTAGGGACAAATCTAAAATTTCTTGTGGGTTTTGAATCCCTAGAGAGAAACACAAACAAACAATAGAGAACGTGAATGGGGACTTTGGGGGGGGAAGATAACATTAAGACAAAGTTCCAAGGTTCCATAAAGACCCAAAGTATCAAAGACAAACCAAAACCTGAAAAAGGTGAAAAAATGGTGAGGGAAACTAGGAAAGTAGGACCTAGAGAAAACTTAGGACAAATTAATAAGATCTATGTGAGGTCTAAATTTCTGAGGAACAAGAACAAATAGAAAAAGACTATGAAGTGAAAAAAAAAGGAAAAGAGAATGCCAAAAATAAAAAGACAAGAAAGAAAAGTGGGGGACCCCATTTTTACTAGCAAAATACAAGAGGTGTTTATGTATAACATAACATTAGTGAATAATTTATTACACTACATGGATCACACAACATAGCACACATTTTTGTCTAGTAGAAACAATGTCTCTCTTTCTCGTGGATCATCTACCATAACATAACTTTCTATCTAGTAGAATACATGATACAATCATGAACCAACCAGCATAATACACCTTGTTGGCTAGCAGAATTCATGGTTTTTTTTCCATGCACCCCTAACATAATATACCTTGTTAGTTGTTGGATCATGATTTCTTATCTCATCAATTGGTGTACTCTCGTACTCTTTATATAAGTTTTCTTATGCTCTTGCAATAATATTCTAAGAATGATATTAATGGTTGAGACATTTTATTATTAATGTCTCTTCAAATAGTTGATTATTTTTAGTACTAACTTGTTTTGTATGTGCCTTTTTTGTTTTTCTTTGTTTTCCTTTCTATTCCCTTTTTGTTTTGTCTTGTCTTGTATTTTTTGGATGTTGTTGTTTGAGTTAAGATCCTAAGTTTGGGGGATTTTTTCTCAAACTTAGTGAAATTGCATCTCTCTCTCTCTCTCTCTCTCTCTCTCTCTCTCTCTCTCTCTCCTTTACCATGAATATGAGTGTAATCTCATATTATCTCTAAATTGGGGGCTAAACATACTGTCATGAATTGTAACCCTTTACAAATTCACACTCTTTTTTGGTCCCTTGCTTTAATATGATATCTTATAGCTTCTTTTAAGGCTATTTATGGACTTGTCATAACCAAAATATTGTGATATGATCATAAGGGTCCCAAATCCTATGGGACCTTCCAATAAAATGTGTGTGAGTGTTTGACTTAAGAAAGCCCTTATACAAAACAACATTTTTCCCTCTTCTTTGTGTATAGGTTATACATCCAACTAATAAAAATTGCAAAATTGTACAAAGTAGACTAAGAGATATAGTTTTAGACTTCGAATAGGAAAAAAACCTGGGTCTATGCTAATTTTCACACCTGGGTGACACTTTTTTGCTGGATTCTGGAGGGGAGTGAACTACAAATAATCTTATTCTAGGTCAGCTAGCACACTTGATCAATATTTTTAGCTCCAAATTTCAATTCCAGATTCCTTTCTACCTCTCATTTCTGGATTAGTACTTCTATGCTACCTTTCTAATCTATATATGTCTATTTATGTTGAATCTTATCAATGATAACTTATTTAACCTAGTTCTTGAATATTTTCTTATCATGACGATATCTAACTATACCAACACAAAAGAGGAAATAATCAAGTACATCATCCAACTCTCCTTTGCGAACGATGTTGGATCTTATTGATTATCCCTTATAATAAGTGGAAATGGTGATTAATTAAGTTCTTAGTTTACATAAATGTGCTAAGAACCATATTTCCACCATTTTAGTTAAAATTGGTAGATACCAAAATTTATTTCAACAAACATGTAACTTCTATAAGGTTTGTTTAACCACCTATTAATGATTCCTCTTACATGCATACATGCAAATGTCAAGTGTATAGCAATTCTTTATAGTGAACCTTTCACATTAGGCTTCTTATAACAAATATTTCCAAGTTTTATATAATATGTTATTCTACGCATGATTCAAACTACCACATGGATGTCTCATTCCATGACCTTTGGAGACCTACACATCAAATAATTTTCACATTATTGATGCCCAAGTTTTAATTACAATGTTGTTCTACCAAGGATTGTAAGGTAAATAAAACACTTGATTGTAACACAAATCTACGAGTGTAGAAAGTGAACCAGAGAAACAACAAAAAATTTATGCACAAGGCGTTCATTTGACATATCATTATTTTTTGGAGTATTGACAAATCGATTGATAAAATTTGACATGATAAAATATTCATCAAACCTAAAGCTCAATAAATTTATTTTATTTATTTATATTTTATGCATTTAATTTAATTATGAACAAGTACTAGCTATATATCCCATGTTAGATAATTATTCATGATATATCAATTAATTTATCTTATGATTATTAGATTTATCCATGATAGATTGATTAATTTATTCTAGGATATTTAGTCAAAGTGAATTATTATTATTATTATTATTATTATTATTATTATTATGAATAGTATTTATTTTTATTAATATAAATTAAAGTACACTATTCACAAAAAAAAGTAGAGGTATATGAGATCACCCCTTAGGAGTCAAAGGGGAAAATCCTAGAGAGTCAAAAAGCACATGGGCAACACCTAAAAATAGAAACATAGGAAGAACCTAGAGAGCGGATAATACAAATAAAGTTGTTGAGAGGCTAAAAAAGTGACCATGGGTGGAAGAGGTGGATCTCTATCATACTTAAGACCCCATACATTAGCAGAGTCAAGGTTTCCATTCAGAGCGGGACTGGCCTTATCCCATAGAAACATCCTTTTTTTCCTCATCGTAATCTTTACAGGAAGGCAAGATTTCCAAATTCAAGTGTGGGAACCATTTGGATGAGATAGGATATCCACTATCATTACCAAAAGCCAATAAACCATTATCATCACCAGTAGAAAAACCTACGCCCCCCAAACCCCAATTGGAGACAAAGATCACAAGTGGCAGAGAGGTGGATCACCACCTATTGAAGTCACATCCACCACCATATTGGTAAAAAGGAGATTATGGCCATAGGTCTAGGAGCAGTGAGTTGAAAAGATATGGCCATATTGGCAACCTAGGTATAGAGACCAATCATAGGAGGCAAAAGGATCTGGAAGCATTATGAAAATTCAACATGGAGCATTTCCTCAATACCTAGAAGTTTTTAAAGGTGGGTCACCTCTAGCGCAACCTTTTTTGCTTGCACTTGTATGTGAAGCATCACATTATTACATATACACACTTTAGTAAAAAGCAAAACATGAACATCAGTTGAGTTGTGAGAAAACAAAACAAAATTTCTCTCTTTCCATAATGCAAAGAGGATTTCCACCCTAAAATCATGCCAAAGTTAGGTAAATATTAAGGGGTTACAAGGTCAATCTCTCAGAAGGGCCATATGCCAAGGCTCTACCCGAAATGATCGAAAGAAATCATAGATCCAACTCCACAAGTTTTGAGTTTGGCTACAAAAATAGAAGAGGTGCATGAATATTTTTAGTTTCCTATAAAAAGGGAAATGCGGATCTAGAATACCCATATACCTCTCATAAGAACCCAAAGGCAAGCCTTGGAAAAGAATACAATAGGAAAAATGGGCGAGCTTGGGCTTGAGAATACCATACAAAATATTTTAGAATTTGCGATGCCAAATGACCTGAGAGGATTGCAAATGCACTAAAGATTTGAGGCTAGAACCATGGGTAGACATAGAGAGAACTAGTGGTACCACATTCAAGATTTGTAACTGTAAAAAGAGGCATTGTGGAACCAATGCCAATATTTCCACCAGGGCTTCATAGAGTGAATGCCCAATCTATGTAGTATATTTAGAGGTAGAATATACATGACCATATTAAATATCTATTGATATAGTCAAATTATCTAAAATTAGGTTTTCATATATTTCCAAGAACAAAAAATCACAATAGCTTTAGAAAAAAAGGCTTGGGGTGTGTGAATGCCACACTTGTGAAAGTGCAGGGGATGAACGTCGAGTACAAGTTCTAGAGGTAGCCCTTGAACCTGAATGAGTAGAGACCACCAAATATTGTGTTGGTTAAAATAAATATCATCCCTAAAGCAAGAAATAACATACCAACGCCAGGGTTTGACAACTTCCCAAATATGCTAAATTATTTTGGCAACAAAGTGCCTTCAATATGAATAACATCTTTCATTATCAGAAGGGTGTGAAAGGCAAACCCCTTTCAAGAAGGCTTTTTGACAAGACATCCTAAATAAATGCAATGATAAAGAAGGATTTTTAGGCCTCATTACTTGAGAATGAATGAATGATCCATTTAGCACATAGAGCTAGACCTTACTTTTGAGTATAAAGAAGCCCAAGCCATTCAAATTCATGTGGGAGACAAAATAACTCCCAATAAACTTTTTGAAACCCATGATGATCAAAAGAATAGGCCAATAAAAATTATTTTAGAAGCTTCTCAATCTTATTATAAGAAGCTTTAGAGGGAGCCCAACAAGAAGAATAATAAATATGGAGGTCACAAGAATTTTAGAGAAAACCTAAAATTTACCAACCAAAGAGAGAAACTTGGTTATCCAGTAAGCTAAATTTTTCTTGATTTATGTGAGGACTGCATTCTATAGGTCCATTTAAGAGCCTTGGAAAGAGAAATGGATACCCCAAAATTGAAATATTTCACCATGACCTATCTGCTTCCACCCATACTAGAGCATCCAGGGTGGAGATAAGAGAAAGGATTGTTCATAACAATATATTTTATGCCATTGAAACATTGACATAAAATCCAAATAGAAGGTTTCAAGGCATTGAATTGTCTCTTGTACATTATACTCATCTTCAATGAGGGTGAGAAAAGAGTTATCCACAAAATGACCATTGATAAGCTATGAACCTGACTCAGGTAGGAAATTTCCTTTGACCTGCCTAGCAAAAATAGAGTTTGCCAACAAATACCCAAAGCCTTCAACAACCAAAACATACAACAAAGGAGCTAAAGGAAAACCTGAAAAATGGATCTATAGAGCCTAAAGATTGAAGATCAACAAATATTAATGGTGATGGATGTAGAGGTATCCCCAAATAACACTTTTACGAAAGTACCCAACATGGCCAAAATTAATAACCACTCAATCTAGTTGCAGGCTTTGGAAAAGTTAATTTTGACAAAGATAGCACTTTGTTTGGAATGATAGGACCATTCCACACCTTCCCACACCACAATGATATTATCTAGAATAAATCTAGATTTAATGAAACTGCTCTATTTAGGACAGAAAATCTGTGGGAGAAAATGACAAATCTTTAGATCTAGGGCCTTGGTTATAATCTTGTAAGAGATATTGAGAAAGGTAATAGGATACTAGTTGCAAATATATTCAGGGTCACCCGTTTTAGGTATGAACTTAATATTCCTTTTGTTAATTAATTGATTGACAGATTGAGAATGAAAAGCTTCTAGGTAGACCTTATGAAAATTAGGTACCATACAAGGCTAGAAAGCTTTGTAAAATTCACAAGGAAATTCATCATGCCATGGGGCCTTTTCATTGGCCATGGAGAATACCACCTAATTGAGATCCTCAGAGGCGATTAATTGGTCATAGAAAACATTTTGGGCTTTAGTTAGTTGAGAGGGAACAACATTGAGGCACTCACACAAACTCCTATCTTGCTCAAGCGAAGCTTCTTGATCAATAAAGACTTTCTCATAATGATGAACAAATGTTCAAAAAATGGCTGGTAGCTCAAAAAGCACCATATGACCTTCCTTAATTCTTTTTATGCCCAATGAGGAGTTTTGTGCATGAAGTGAAAAATAGAACTCCTTGGAATAATGACCCCTACCTTAAGCTAATGAAGCCTAGATTTGATTTGGGCAAGGTAGGCAATATGATTATCAATGATATGTTTTTATGGGTGGATCTAAGAAACCCTAACTTGCACATTGGAAGAGAAGGGACTGAAAACAAGATCCTCCATGGTGTGGCAAAGATACAAGGTGGTAGTTTTATAGGACCACTAGTAGTACATGGCCAGTTGTCAATCATAAATTTGGAGAAAGTGAGTCGTACATATAATAGGATGATTCCACCAAGTAATCCACCTTGATTGTTGAGTAGGATGACACTCTAGATTCCAAACTCATTGAATGTGGACCATCATGGGTAGATACTCAACAAAGAGGTATAAAAAAACTAAGTGTTGGATGCTTGTATATGACCCACTTGTCATTCAATGCTAAACTTGATACAATAGTAGTCTAACAAGGTTACCTCGAGGAGAGGTAAAATTGGTAGACTACTATCGTATCAAGTTTAGCATTGAATGACAAGTGGGTCATATACAAGCATCCAACACTTAGTTTTTTTATACCTCTTTGTTGAGTATCTACCCATGATGGTCCACATTCAATGAGTTTGGAATCTAGAGTGTCATCCTACTCAACAATCAAGGTGGATTACTTGGTGGAATCATCCTATTATATGTGCGACTCACTTTCTCCAAATTTATGATTGACAACTGGCCGTGTACTATAGTAGTCTAACAAGGTTACCTCGAGGAGAGGTAAAATTGGTATAAATTGACAGTCCCCAAAAGGGAAAAAATTGTGTCATAATCATGGCACAATCAAGTCATTCAAAGAATATATCAGCACTAGCCCAAAACTTGCTCTATGTGTGCCAAACACCTTGAGGATAATGACGATCAATGTTAGGATAAAAAACCCTAATTCATTATGCATGTAAACCCACACTTCCCTTTCTCCAGCTATCCAACAAAAAGGAACTAAGCCTTATTTGTTAGAGGCTACCTCAACCATATTAAAATCATTGCATAGTACCCAAATAGTTGGCAGTAATGAATCAAAATTCAACCACCACTAAAAAGATTGCTCCACACCATCATTGGGAGCATAAATATTAATGATCCTAAAGGGATGATTATCAACATAAGGATCCAAAGTAGCCATTGAGTAGGATTTGACCCATGAGCAACAATAAAAGAATACCAATGTGGTGCAAGGAGGGTGATGACACCTCCTTGACCTGCCTTGTAGTTGGAAGCAAAATTAGGCCATTTGGCCAAATGAGTTGGCATGTAGCAACAAGCATGAATTATTTTTATTTTTTGAAGACAAAAATATCTATACTAGAATATTTATGTCGAGTATCCAACATAGTGAAGACATATTTTTTCCATTAGTATGAAAGGAAAATAGTTTTGAAATCGTCGGTAACATAGACACCGAAAGTCAGGTTTAGTGCAACCCGACAAACAAGTTCAAGTAAACCCGATGACACAGTGAAACCCGAAAATGTTACAAGGGAACCCGATAGAGTAACCCTACAAACCAAACCCAATAGAGGAACCCTACAAACCAAACCCGATAGAGGAACCCAGCAAGCAGAGTATAGTGCAACCTGACAGAATAGATGACAGAGGAACCCGACAGACCAAAGAGCAACCCAAGCACCAGTCTACTGAGAGACAGTTAGAATCATGAGAAGTTTGGATCTGACTTCCACGTCAGATAAAACACTTGTGTTTTATATTTAGATTTTCTATTAGCTTTAAATCCATTTCTTAAGGGACAAGCAATGTAATTGTAATTGTTTTAATCAGTCTAACTGATTGAAAACATGCAAACTAGGAGATCAACGTCAAGTTGTAAACCTTCAATCATAGAGTTATCATTGTAATACATGAAACTCATTTAGGTCAAAATCATTGTATAAATAGATATGTAATCTATCAGAACACATGTGTGTGATGATGATTGTAGCTGAGGAGCACATCTATGGATCAGAATAAGAGTTTTAAGTAGAAGAACTGTTAGAATTAATCTTTCCTTGGTAATTATATAATTAAAAGATATACCAAGGACATGTCATATTATTTGTAATTCCTTTAATAAGGAAATTAGATATTCCTCCTTAAGAGGATTCCTACACATGGCACACACCAAATGTGAATGTGGCACACATAGAGTATGGGAGTTACATGCAAACTACTCCACTCATCTCTACTTAAGAGATGGCTCTCACACACAAGTTAGTGTTCTAGGGTTCTCATAGGGATTCTAAGTTGGATTTCTTCTCTCTTCTCTCATTCTCATTCTTGCAATATTGTAATGAGCT
>MU227421.1:534804-575062 GCA_018584345.1 Thuja plicata
AATCTCTCTCTCTCTCTCTCTCTCTCTCTCTCTCTCTCTCTCTCTCTCTCTCTGCATTTGGTAAATTTTTTCCATTGCATACTCTTTTGGATTCTTTCCCTATCTTTTTCATTTTACTTTATATTTCTAACATGGTATCAAAGCCACTAATCCTTGTTTGAGTGTTTGTAGGATTTCTTGATCTAACTCTTGTTGCAGATTTTTCAAATTTTTTTTGGAGTTTGGCCGGTTCATAGCCAAACCCAGTTTTTATAGTTTATTCATCTATTTTTTTTTAAGTTCTAACATACCCTCTGTCAGGAAACCACAAGAGATTTATAGTTAGCATTTCCTATTTTTCATCATTAAATCAATATTTATATCTAGATATCTAACCTTTTATTGCAGGGTTACATATATGTGGTTTACAGATCTTGCTAACATTTTTATTTTGTTTATTATCTCTAGATTTTTATATATTTCTTGTGCTGATTTTAAATATATATTTATATAGTTATCTCTGTTATTATAGTTTTTCTTTTATGCAAACCATTTAACATTTCTGTGACTGTCATTTTGAAGACAAATTTATAGACCTGCACTCAGGATTTCATAAAATTCAAAATATACGTCATTTTAAAAATCGCTTTGATGGAGTGCTAGATAATTAGGTTTTGTAAAACATATCCGAAAATTGGAAAAATCCAATGGTGCATTTAAAAGTTATGCCCACTGTAATCTGCCTGATTTTTTAATATCGATAACTGTTGTTTAAATATCTTTGTTTAGAATAATCTCTTTTTTTGTTGTATTTAATCTCTAATTATTTATATCTCTGCTCCTTTCTTCTCCCACGCTGCTCTCTTTCTCCCATTCAAAGCTTTCTCAATTGTTTCCTCTCCTTTAGCTGCTCACGCGGCCTTGCTCTTTCTCTTCCATGCTGCCTTAAGGAAGGAGAGTTGCCTTCATATTGTTTTAACTTTGTCTTCTTGCTGCTCACGCAGCTCCTCCAACCTGCTTCTCTCCCTCTCTGTCCTCCTTTCGTAGCTCTGCCCTTACGTAGGTCTCTCTTCTCTCTTCAGCAGGTTATGTTTTTTTAAACTTTAATATAAGCCTACACAGCCTTCCTTCTTCTACACGCACCAGAAGGTAATCATCATTGTTTGGAGATTTCCTTTCAATAGTTTGAATGATTTAAAAATAGAATTCATTAGTTTTTTTAAAACTTGTTAATCATAACAACATCTCTATCTCTGTCATCTATAGTTTAGATTTCTACAATAAGCCAGTAAGAAACATTTTTTTAATCATATTATTTCAGTCTTTTTTATCATATCATTGTAGGCAAATTATTCTTTCTTGCAGGTTATTTTTTAAAAAGATTGTTGCAGGTTAATTATTAATTTTTTAAAAGAGCTGCAAGATAATCATTGCTCTATCTTTGTTTAACATATTATTGTTTATCATTATCATTAGTTTCTTGTTTTATTCTAATCATATTTTTTCAAATTTGTTTAACTTTAACAAAATTTATTCTAATTTTTTTTAACAAAAAGTTAAACGGTTATACTTTTGGTCTCGCTTAATATTTTTAATTTCCTCTTAAACCCACTTTCTTTTTTTCATTATAAATAGTAATCTATTGCTAATTTTTTATTTTATTGCAATTAAAAAAAAATTCATCAATTTAACAGAAAAATTTAATTTTTTTATATTTAAAAAATCTTGCATATTGGCGTTTACTATTTGTGTTAAACTGGCTTTTTAGATGCATTGTTGTATTCTTCAACTTGTAATTTAGGTTATTTTAATTCATTATGTCGATGTTAATTCCAAAAATTAAATTAACAAGTTCCAATTATCACGCTTGGAAGTCTCATTACTTTTATTTTTCTCTTTAAACATATTCTTGATGTGGCGGCTAGTGCGACTTCTGTTACCGCTACTACTACCTCTAAGGCAGATATTAATGATTGGAATGAGAAAAATGACAAGGCTTTAGGCCTTATAGGCATTTCTTTGCATCCTGATTTATAGTATTAATTGCCCATTGTACTGAAGCACATGTAGCATGGACTATTTTGAAAAGCACCTTTGATAGTGCAACTGAATCTCAAAAGATTCAACTCCAAGATCAATTGGAGGATCTCAAGTATACGAATTTCTCAACTATGGATATTTTTTACTTAAGTTTGATTCATTTTGAAGTCAATTAACTGGTTTAGGAGTTACTTTATCTGAAATTCGGTTAATTCATATCATTTTTTTAAAATGTCTTCCTAGACAATTTTAGCATTTTATAACTAATATACATTCTCAATTAGCTCTTCCTTTGTTAGCATCTCAATTAACTCATGCTATCTCTCAACAAATTTTATGGCAAGAAGAGGCTAAGTTAATTCAATTTGGCTCAATCAAATCTACTGAACATGCCTTCATGTCTAGATCTCATAATAATAGATCTAATAATAATAATAATAATAATAATAATAATAATGGTTATCATAACAATAATAATAGACCCCATTGTAATTATTGTGGGAAATATGGTCATGTGATCAATAATTGTTTTAAGAAAATTAAACATGAGAAGACATATAATCCTAATACTCAAAAATCTCATAATTATAACACTCGTCAAGCTTTTTCTATTTGATATGGGATGTCTAATCCTCACTATGATGATAATACTACATGGGATGAATATTATGATGAAGGCTACTCTTGGAATAACCCTCTTGATTATTATCTTCCTACTCAAAGTGAGTACATGCTCTCTCCTTATGATGAAATGCAATTTGATGATTCTTGCTCTCATGTTGATGATATTATTGAACAAGAAGAGGAAATTATCTCTAACTTTCTTAATGTTACTTTTCAATATATGTGCATTACTCAAGATGAAACTCATAATGATGGTACTAATCTTATGATTGTTTTGGAGGTTAATGATGGTAGCTCTCCTCCTCTTGATGTTTCATATTATGATGAATACGTTATAGATTTTTTTTATGCAACTAAAGATTGCATTCCTGATTATATGATTGATGATTTGCAATATGATTTTACTTTCCAAAGTGTTACTGATTCAGCACTAGGTGATCCCAATGATGGGCACTCTACTAGTGGTTCTTGCCTTATTGCAAGCTCAGGTGTTGATCATGCTCCACCTCTATTTTCTACTGAAAATAAATATACAGAATGCATAAATGCATTTCAAGCATTTCAATGGTCACTTGAAGATTTGGGCCCCCCTTTGCAAGCCATTACATCTTTATATTGTCAAAGTGCTATCCACTTAGCAAATATTCCTATGTACCATTCAAGCTCCACTGATCCAGTTGAAGAAATATATGATGATCAAGCTATCAATAATCTCCTGAAGACTCTTTCAAAAGAAACATCTCAAAATCATTGTAAATATTTGGGTGTCATACCTATTGATCTCATCTCCCTAAGTAAAGATTAAAGGGGGATGTTAGAATTAATCTTTCCTTGGTAACTATATAATTAAAAGATATACCAAGGACATGTCATATTATTTGTAATTCCTTTAATAAGGAAATTACATATTCCTCCTTAAGAGGATTCCTACACATGACACACACCAAATGTGAATGTGGCACACATAGAGTATGGGAGTTACATGCAAACTCCTCCACTCATCTCTACTTAAGAAATGACTCTCACTCACAAGTTAGTTTTCTAGGGTTCTCATAGGGATTCTAAGTTGGATTTCTTCTCTCTTCTCTCATTCTCATTCTTGCAATATTGTAATGAGATTATTGCTCTTATTCTTTAGGCTTTGAGCCATATTCATATTGTTCACAAGGGGTTTTTCTTATTTTTCCCCTTTTAAATCCTTGTGTTCTTGCCTTGGTTCTTGGAGCATTTTGGTGTACTTGCGGTTGATCTATTGAAGGAAACTCTCTCTCTCTCTCTCTCTCTCTCTCTCTCTCTACATTTGGTAAATATTTTCCATTGCATACTCTCTTGGATTATTTCCCTATCTTTTTCATTTTACTTTATATTTCTAACAAGAACAACCAAGGATGAAATCAGTTATCAAGAACAAGAACCAAGGCTACCGAGAAGAATAGAGGTATTGATCAATCACAATAGGTGATAAATATACTTGTAATCTTTATTGGATCTGTAATCAGCAATTATAGATTGCACATACTTAGGTCATTCAATATTTTTGACTACATTCTAACAAGTGTAGCAAATAGAAGAAATCCTTAAGAAAGGTGGATTTAACAATCCTTTGTAAATCTCTTGACCGAGTGCACACTAAATAGTGTTGCTAAAGCTCTTAAAAAAGTAGACCTTAACTAGTCTCTATATAATACTCCTAATAGGGTAGATCATCAGAAGTGATCAAAATTGTAAGCCTTAACTGGCCCCTTCCATTCTGCAGATAGTGAAGCTTGGTGGGTTTCATCCCCACCGCAATTTTTACCTTCTAACAGGGGTTTTCTGTGTTACCAAATCTTGTGTCATGTGTCTATACATTTCATGAATGTTTTACATGCTTATTGAGTTAATGAATTGATATAACATACACAAAGATAAGAATAGCATACATGGATGGTAATACAATTGATTACTAAAAAGTATTAAGGTTAAGTGATAAAAGTTTTGAGGGTACTGATTCACCCCTCCCCTCTTAGTACACCATTCCATTATTTCCAACAATTGGTATTAGAGCTAGATATCTTAATTGAAAAGTTTAAAGACTTAAGAGAAAATATCATACAGTGGAAAGGTACAAGCTAGACAAGAGTATTAAGAATCAGAAGTTAGAGATACAGATCTTCTATGAGCAATATAAAGAAGCTAGAGTCAAGATGAGACAGTTGCTGGATGAAATAAAGGTTATAGAATCTCGCTATAATGAAATAGACTATCATGAGGAAGAGATACCTTATTTATTTGAGTCTTCAGGATCTACATCAAGCAATACATCAGATATATCTGAAGGCAACATTACAAGCTTAAATGAAATCAATCAACATCTGGCTGGACAAGTGAAATCACTGCAAATAGGAAAAGAGACACGTATGGTAAGAATGATTAAAGTTATGAATAATGCTAGACAAGAAGAGCAACAGAGAACACTAGCAATTGATGATAGGAGGAAGATTACTGAAAAGCTACAAGAGAAAGAGTCGGAAATACAAAGACCTACAGAACATCATCACGAGATCACCAATCAGATTATTCTTATGAGTCAAGAGGCAAACCAAATGAACATAGAACTGAATGGAAATTTGGAAGCTATTGGTGAGCTAAGAGAAGAAAATGAAAGACTAAAGCATGAGGTGAGAATTCAGCAACAACACAATGACATGATCAAGAGAGCTGAAGAAAGCACCAAAAGGATGGATGATTTTTTGGATGGACAAAGAAGAGTCAACAACAATATCAGATTAGGGTATACCAAGAATGGAGAATCACCATACCAAGCTGATCCAAAGAATGTCTACACAAATCCAAGACCAAGAAAGCAATCATGCAATCACTATGGAAAACCAGGCCACACATCAAATGTTTGCAGGAGCAAAATAAAAGGTATTCCTAAATCCACACCTTCATTCATAGGAAATTGTTATAAATGTAACAAGAAAGGACATAAAGCATATGAATGTAAATCTGAGGTGAAACAACCAAAGAAGGAAACCTACATGGACAAATACTATCCTACTTGAAAAATGCATGGGCACACATCTCTTGAATGCATGAAGAAGCAAAAGCAAGCATGCAAGCCCAAAGAAAATGAAACTAATTATCAACCAAAAAGAGTCGGTAACTCATATGTTTGGAATTACAACACATGGGAAAACTGCTCAACATGTGGAAGATTTGACACATAGATGCAAACTACATGAGAAAATGGATGAGAAAGTCTAGGAGCTAGACTAACCCCAGAATGGCATGTTTACACTATAATAAAGTTGGTCATCTAAGCAAGGACTGCAGAGACTGAATGACAGAGACCAACACCTTTGCCAATGGAAATACCATTGAAGACATCAGGAAGATGAGAAAGAAAATGTGGAGGAATACAAACACTAATGATGCTAGACCAAGAAATGCAATTGGTGACACCTTATTCAATGGATCTGGTGCCATCACCACCCCCACCTAAGATGAACAAGTATGGAACTGTACTATACTAAGTTATACTTTACATCAGTTCCATTATACATAGTAAAAAATGCCAAACTAGCATGATTAAAGATGCAGTATGGTATTACTTATTATGATTTTGTGAATTCAATCTCGTCAGTTAATGCATACCGAAAAGCATCAGTTAACATACAAAAGCTAAGTTGTCAAAAGCTTACGAAGAATCGTCAATGTACATGTGAAAACCAAGTTAATCAATGTAACCTGAGACTCATCGGTAATCAAGCAAAAAACATTGTTGTCTTCGCCAGATACCGAGATCTGTCGATAAACATGTGAAAAGTTGAATGACTTGACACTTGCCCCGAGCATCGCATTTTCACTAAAAACAATGTTGGCATGTAACCCGAGCAACTCCGCTTTTGACACCCAACAAGTGGGTAGAGCATTAATTGCTCCACTTAGGGCACCGTCTATAAATAGGTCGATGGAAGAGTTCATTATTCACCAATGATTTAAAGCAAAGAAGCAGAGCAGAGTAGAGCAAAACCAGAGCGACCAGATTGTAGAGCACTCCAAGTAGATTCATGGCATTCAGATTCTGAACAACAGCAACTACGTAAGGTTAAAGTAAGTAACAAATATTACTGAGCTCACTGTTTGATTTACGAAAAAGCCCTAAAATTTTCAAAAATGATGGCAAACACTTCTTGTATAACCAATATCAAGAATGCTAAAGAGAAGAATGTGAATCTGATAAAGAACTCCATGTGTGATGAACCAAAGTATAAAATATGCCTAGAGGTTGCTTCGCAACCCGACGAAGTTGGTGAGTTCTCCAGAATTCCACCTAGGGTTCTATTGATTTAAGATGTCTGTTCATACATACATTGCAAGATCATCGAGATAGGAGATCTTGAAGTTGATCAAACTTACAAAAAGCTTTGCACATGTGAAACCATTAAGGAGGAACACAAACACATAGAGGTCAAAGGGCTGACTTGTGCCATAATGTTCTTGAGGGAGTTCAAGACCGAATGGATTCAGGTAGTGCTAAGCAGAGTGCACGACCGAAAGATGTGGCTAGATGAGCCAAAAATGATCACCAGAGATGTGATACATGTTGTTACTGGTATTCCTATAACCGACAAGGCAAAAGCACTTAAACATCCTCCTCGACCCAAAATTGAGAATATGACAAGAGCAATGTAGCATAACAGAGGATTGAAGGTTAACACCATCACCAATCAAGAACTCAAGTTCGGTGCATGTGTACTAGGCTATAAGATATACCAATCCAGCAGGCTAAACAACATAGCATGTGGAGCAGTTGACACTACTTATAAGATTGTCAAGAAAGGTCTACAATTAGATCTATCTGAGCTTCTACTGAAGCAATTAGATGAAAACATGGGGACAATCAGGTCCACAAAATAAAATTTATGTAAGTTCAGATCACTTTTAATGTGTACATTTTTCTATTTTCAAAACTTCTTTCCATCCATAAGAAATGTCAACTGGGATACTTCCCGACCAGTGACCATACAAACCAGTGAATTCATCAAGTCACTAGGTGACAACTTTGTATCAGTTATGGATGAATACTTCACAAGATTTAAGGAAAGAATGTAGAAAAGAATGAGGATTATAGAACAAATTGTGGAAAATTATAAAACTGATATATTTTTTATGGTGGACACCGATTACACCTACATCAAACCAGTTGTACCAAGGACAACATGGTTGGCACCACTTGAATATGAGGTCAACATAGATCAAGCAACCAATGCTATTGAAGCATTGATAAATGAACCAATGGACAAGTCACAACCTAAGTTTGGAGCCTATGAGGAAGCCAAGGAAAGAATTAAAACAGACTTAGTTGTGAAGAAGATTGATAGAAAGAAAGAAAAAATGGTCAAGCCACTAAAGAAAAAGTTGTCGGTAAATGATGAGGAGACTGAA
Source organism: Thuja plicata (assembly GCA_018584345.1). Classification (NCBI taxonomy): domain Eukaryota; kingdom Viridiplantae; phylum Streptophyta; class Pinopsida; order Cupressales; family Cupressaceae; genus Thuja; species Thuja plicata. The sequence goes on from MU227421.1 coordinate 542,881, forward strand.
CAAAAGGATGAAACTGAGGGACAGTCACCTGTCGGTGAAGAAGAAGAATTGAGTGACTTAGAATCCACAGAGTCTGATGCACCACCACCACCAACAACAACAAAGAAACCTAGGACTAGTGCTGCATCTAGGACTAGAAGTCAAACAACAAAGGATGCAATTCCTTCATCGATCAAGAAAGGACAAGTAAGGACATACAAAAGGAATCCTCAAATAGGGAAAAAGACACCAACAAAAAGAAGAAAGTTCCTTAGAACTAAGGAAGACATAGATGACACTAAATAGGATGAACAACCTATTAAGAATAAGTTCCCTACCACCATTGATGAGGTATGTGCATCAATTATTAAGTCAGGTTCAATAACTGACCCCAAGATTAGAAAATGGCTAACTCTGGACCCCGAGGACCATGATAAGTTAGAAGAGGCAATCATAACAACAATGTGTGTATTCAAATATGTACCAATACAATTTGAAGATAAGATGCCACAAGAACTTATGAATAGATTATCGGCAAGGTGGACATATGCACTAAAGGAAGAGAAATAAATAAGGGAAAGAGCCCTAGTTTCAGTTATGCCACTTGAATCTAAGATGGAAGAGATTGAATAAATGATGAAGCAACATTCCAACAGGTTCTCACCAAAATTAAGAGCCTAAAAATTTCTACAAGGACATCTAATTGAGCTTGATAGAAAAAGTGAGGATGAATGGAGAAAGATACTTGATGTACCTAAAAAGGAAACAAGCCCCAAGCCATAATTAGCTCTTACCGACAAGCCACACAATGAAGAGGATCAGGCTATACCGAGCCCATAACACATTTTTATAAATGATGGTGAGGATGTAAATGAAGAAGCATTGAACACAACAACTAAGAAGGATATGGACACTACAGATGAAACATGGCCCAATAATACTATCATTGATATTACCAGAGAAGATCCTGCATATGAGGTACATAAAGATGAAGATGTCACTGTTGTCCCTAACCAAACTGATGAACAAGACACAACTACAAATGTTGCATAGGTGAATATACCAGGCCAAATGCCACTATTTATACAAGCTATAGATATTATCTCACAAAAGGAGAAGTCACCTGAGCCAGATGCAAGCATACCCGAGGATAAGGGTAATGATGAATAGAAAGATATAACTAATGAACAAAATATACTAGATGGAGAACCAAAAGAAATAGATGAAGAGCACAAAGATAAAGGTGAAGAAGAGAAGAAAGATGATGCTACTCCTAAGGATACTGAAGGAGATGCTGCAGAAAAACTAAAAGTTGATGTGGAGACGTCCACCCCCAACTGACACATAGATACCAAGCATCAGACAAAAGACACAACACCACCAAAGCCTTCATCGAGTATATATGACCAAGCAAAATATCTTGCTATGGTGCTACATTTAGGTACTTCCCATACAATATCCAAGAAGAAGAAGAACAAGAAAAACAAACTACAAGTTACACTTGATGAAATAATAGAGATACCAAAATGTGATCCAACTACATTGGATTATGAATCTCTAATTGAGTATGGATAAATATGTCAGCAAAAATCTATGCAAGAAAAGCTTAGGAAGGAGCACAAGAAATCACAAGTGATACAAATGACAAGGGACATATTAACACAGACTATTCCTAACATAGATGATGATTATAATGCCCCAATCCTTGATCAACTTACTGTTCTTACTGACGCCATCCAATCACAGAATTTGGATGCATAAAAAACAATTGAAGAATGAGCATAGTAGAAGTACCAGTATAAATTAATAGATAAAATAAGCCAATAAGTGGTAGAGAACAAGGTGAAGTTGTCTAAAAAAGTAAGTGAGTTAGAACCTATCATTTCAGAAGAAATGGCCTTAGTTCAAAAGTTAATCACATTAGATAAATTCACTAAGGAGAATAGTGAAAAGATTGCACAAATAGATGCAAATCTAAATTCTAGTGCTCAAAGTCTCTCAACAATAGAGAATGCAATACAGTTGCATTATGCAAAGGTTATGGAAGCTAAGAAGTTGAGACTTCAAATTCAAGAGGCAGAATCAAAGTTTAGGGATGGGGTAACCGAGCTACAGGCTCTACTCTTACCAAATTTGATATTATTGTAGAAACATATGACAATGAAAAAGCAATTGATAGCCACCCCAGAAATATATGTCACCGACAACATCTATGATATGCACGCCAGGATCACATTAGAGAAAATGACACTTGAACACCTTCAAGAGAAATGGGAGAAGATGATGGAGGACATGAACAAATCTCACTCCCACATTTTTGACAAGCTGTAAGTGATTACACCTTTACCCTTACTATCAAAAAAGGGGGAAATTGATATGTTACAAAAGGGGAAATTGATAGGATACAAAGGGGGTACAAAGTGGGGAAATGATATGTATAAAGGAAATGATAAGTATATATACTTATACTATACCAACATATACATAGGGGGAGTCATAAATAACAAGGTGAACACATGGTGTACATTACTACACATTTTAGTATTTGCACATATCAATTTTTGATACTAATGTCAAAGGGGGAGATTGAAGACATGTTTTTTCCATTAGTATGAAAGGAAAATAATTTTGAAATCGTCGGTAACATAGACACTGAAATTCAGGTTTAGTCCAACCCGAAAAACAAGTTCAAGCAAACCCGATGACACAGTGCAACCCAAAAAATGTTACAAGGGAACCCGATAGAGTAACCCAATAGACCAAACCCGATAGAGGAAACTGACAAGCAGAGTACAGTGCAACCCGACAGAACAGATGACAGAGGAACCCGATAGACCAAAGAGCAACCTGAGCACCAGTTTATCAAGAGACAATTAGAATCCTGAGAAATGTGGATTTGACTTCCACATCAGATAAAACACTTGTGTTTTATATTTAGCTTTTCTGTTAGCTTTAAATCCATTTCTTAAGGGACACACAATATAATTGTAATTGTTTTAATCAGTCTAACTAATTGAAAACATGCAAACTAGGAGATCAAGGTCAAGTTGTAAACCTTCGATCATAGAGTTATCATTGTAATACGTGACACTCACTTAGGTCAAAATCATTGTATAAATAGATATTTAATCTATCAAAACACATGTGTGTGATGATGATTGTAGCCGAGGAGCACATCTATGGATCATACTAAGAGTTTTATGCAGAAGAACAACCAAGGATGAAATCATTTATCAAGAACAAGAACCAAGGCTACCAAGCAGAACAAAGGTGTTGATCAATCACAATAGGTGATAAATATACTTGTAATCTTTATTGGATCTATAATCAGCAATTGTAGATTGCACATACTCAGGTCATTGAATATTTTTTACTACATTCTAACAAGTGTAGCAAATAAAAGAAATCCTTGATAAAGGTGGATTTAACAATCCTTTATAAATCTCTTAACCAAGTGCACACTAAACAGTGTTGCTAAAGCTCTTAACAGATTAGACCTTAACCAGTCTCTACATAATAATCCTAATAGGGTAGATCATCAGAAGTGATCAAAATTGTAAGCCTTAACCAACCCCTTCCATTTTGCAGATAGTGAAGCTTTGTGGGTTTCATCCCCACAACAATTTTTACCTTCTAACAGGGGTTTTCTGCGTTACCAAATCTTGTGTCATGTGTCTATACATTTCATGAATGTTTATATGAATGTTTTACATGCTTATTGAGTTAATGAATTGATATAATACACACAAAGATAAGAATAGCATACATGGATGGTAATACAATTGATTACTAAAAAGGATTAAGGTTAAGTGATAAAAGTTTTGAGGGTACTGATTCACCCCTCCCCTCTTAGTACACCATTCCATTATTTCCAACACATATAATACTTATTGGTGAGGTTAGTAAGACCTCAAACATTTCATAATATGAAATTCATGATTCAAATTCTTACATGTCATCCTCATCCTTAAGAGAGGAGAAGTTATTCTTCAAGAAATCAGATGTCTTCTAGAAGTCGGGATAGGAAACCCTACGCTTTTCTAGAGCTCCATTTGCATCCTCCACATGCCCAGAAGGGATGTGAGAGTGGAAGAGAGTGTTTAGTTGAGTTTTTAACACCATGGTAGGTTGGTGGGTTCAAACCCAAGCAGGGAAAACAACACCTTCACTAGTTGCAAGAGCATTAAGCTCCTTCCCCTTAATCAAAGGGTTTGAATCAATGTACTATAATTGTGATTGCAGAGCAATAAAAATTTGTTGCTTGTGTGAAGAAAAAGTAGACAAGGAACCCTTCCCTTTGTGAGTTACTGTAGGGTGGTCCCACTTTTTGGCAAACTTTGACACAAAGATCAACATTTTGAGTAAAAACTTCACTTTCAAACACCTGTTGTCACAAAACTATTAGGAATTTGAAGATGATGTAGACTAGAGTCTTTTAGAATTTTATTTCTAGTTTCCAAATATATTTTAAAAAAAAATATCTAAAATTCATTTAAATTCATTTTTCCTTCTCCCTTGAAAAGTGGTTTTTGTGAAAAAATTATGTTTTTTAAGAAGTGAATGTCACTTGGATTAGCATAATTTTTTTAAAAAAAATATGATAACGATGTAATTATTTTGAAATTATATTTATAACTTCAATATCTAAAGGATGCAATTGGTTTCATTCATTTTGGGTCAATATTTCATAGTTTATTAAGTTCTAAAGTGACAGTAACTGTAATTTAGACATAAGGTCACTTGGATCGCTCTAACTTGATCAATATATATCGAAATTCATTTTTTCTTTTTTGTATAGAAAGGTGAAACACATACTCTTTTCCTACATATTTTTCATAATTTTTTTTTTGTAATTTACTATTTTTCCCGAAGCCTTGAAGAGACAGGTTGTTGAATGACGAAACAACCTATGTTAAGTTAAAGTAATATTTGAAAGTGACAATGAACTCAATATGTATTAAAATTATATTCATTAGAAAGCTTGTTCCAAATATCATCATTTGACATCATGTGTTTCAGAAAATCATTTTGTTCAGTCCTTGTCCTAGGCCTTGAAAGGCCATTTTTTGGAGTTTTTTTTTCTGAGGGCAAAATTTCAATTTAGGGGTCTTCGCACGAAGCACCCCTTCGCGCGAAGGCATCTGAGGGTCTTTGTGTGAAGGGTCTTCATGCGAAGACCCCTATGTGAAAATTTCGGTGAGAAACACCCTGTCAGAATTTTACCCAACCTACTTCGCGTGAAGTAGGTCGGCTAATTATGAATTTGTTTTTAAAAAAAAATTAGAATGGTATAAATGTAAAGTTTTTTCTTTCCATTTTTTACCGAATTGCAATAAGTTAAATTGATTGTTCTATTATTAATCAATTTTTACAAAGGCATTTTTTGGAGAAGGATTGCTATTTCTATTTTTTCAAAGGCATAATTTTAGAGATGAGAAATATTAGATCAAAGTATTTTCTTGAAGAGAATTTTTATTGTCGATCTTTTGGAAGACATTTTTTGGAGAGAAGAAATGGGGAACAAGAAGGGAAGACAAAGTAAATCTACTAGAAAAAGGTCACCTGGCACCGAACAAAGAAATCGTGAAGCTGCATTGGCATATTATCATAAAACTAAAGAAGGTGAAGGACAAGCTGAAGTAGGAGGGTCAAGTCAAGTCAAAGAATTACACATTGAAGAAGGTTCGGGATCACTCCCTACAGAAGCTCAAGAAATTGATGTTGGATAAGGGTCAGGATCATGTGCTCCTACTAGTATGGATGAACTTATAAATTTAGCTCAAACTGTAAAGAGAAATATTAATTATAGAAACTTAGATCATTTACTTACGATGGATGTGGAGAATTTGAGATCACTTGCTAATGTTCAAGCCTTAATTCTTGCTAAGAAGATGTCAATAAATAGGAAGGGAAAGAGAAATATTGGCTAAATTTGATAATTTTGAAACACTTGAACAAGCTCAATTTCTTTCAGTTGTACTTATAAATAAAAAGTTGGAAGGGGCATTAAAATTATTGAGTATAGACACAATATCAAAGAAGAGAAAAGTTGTTGACATGCAAACTGATATGATTGAAAATCTTAGGAAAGGTTTGAACCAGGTAGGGAAGCAATCTTGATCTAAAGATAAGACTAATACAAGAAAAATTATGTTGACATCCATTGTAGGTAATACTATGCTCCGAAAAAGACAAATATCTTTAGTTTAATCTTGGATTGGTTTTTGTAGGAAAACAATATCACGATATGTTAATAGGAGAATGCTTTTGGATGATATCATCTTGGAAGGAAATTGGGCAATCATGTGTATAGCTCCTCATTTTTATAGGATTGATGGAGGAATCAAGAATTTGGTCACATTATTTTGGAATGATAATATACGTCCTTCATCAAACATTAGAGATGTTATCAGACATAGAATTTTAGCTAATCAATATGAATGTCATATGAAACATTGGTTGGACACAACACAACATGAAATGTATGTGTCATTTTGTAGTTCAAATCCTAAAATAAAGATTGGTAAAACATTGTTTGAAAGATTGAAGCCATATTATATCAGGACAAACAACGTGTTTGAAACGTGTTGTCGTTATCATATTGAATTGGATCTCCACTATCAGGTTTTTTGAAATTTTGTAGAAGACACTTATGGTTTTGAAAATGCTCCTCCTAGTAGACGAAGTGAGTTCACCATCCATTTTATGTGACAAAAGAGATGATGCAGCTGGACAAATAAATTGCATAAAAGGAATATGTCAAACATGTGCTGATTTGACTCTTTTTCCTTTGAAAAATGAAAACATTGATGTAACAAAGATGGTAAATTTCAAGAGTTACAAATATATAAATAATGAAATAAAATTTGGGAAAGAATCCAAAAGATTAGGATATGTTGAAGAGGAGATAAATGTTGGAGTATTTATGGACAAATTTTAAAAAATTGATTCAACCCTACATTCATCATGCTATTTTTGCAAAGTGGCAAGCACAACAATTCCAAACACTGAGAGACAATTTCCCACTTGGAACTATTGTATCAGTTGTTGATTTCGCATAAAACTATTCCTTTATTCATCAAAAGGCAATTCAATCGAAATACTATTTTTTAGAGCAAATTACTATTATGGTACATGTGTGTTATCGACACACACAATTAGATTTGGATGGTATTCAGAGCACATTTGAAGCACAGGTCATCAAGAAGGAATATCATTTTTATATAAGTGATGATAGAGAGCATGACATTCATTATGTAGAACACTGCTTCAAGATGTTTTTTGCAAATTTGAAAGAAAGAGGTATAAAAATTGATAAACATTATGTTTGGTTAGATGGATGTGTTGCACAATTCAAATCATCCAAACCATTTTATGCACTATGTAGATATTAGTGTAATGAAAACATACCAAATTTCTGGAGTTTCTTTGAGAGTGGAAATGGAAAAGGTGAACATGATGGTGCTGGAGCTTGCATCAAACATGCTCTACAAAAGTATTAAATAAATTATAAGGGAGTTCATATAAAAAATGCACATGATGTTGTTGAATGGTGCAAGACACATTTCACACCAAATGAGAATTACACGTCACTAGGAATGAATCAAGCGATACCACATAGAAAATTTTGGGAGATAAAAGGTATGTACACATTTTTAAATTATTCATGTGTGCACGATATAAATATTTATTCAAGTGTTTAATTTTTTATGTATTCTTTATTCAAATTATATTTAAATAGAATGTATTATATATGCATTTGTTTAGGTGTGGATAGAAAAATTATGCATGGTTGCAAGAGGATAGAAAAGACGTGATCTTTGCATTCAGTTATGAGTATGAATTGTCATAATTGGACATTGAACACTAGGGACTACTCATGCTTTTGTTGTCACTGCATTACTGACAATTATGAGGAATGCATCAATCAAGATCGTGAGTATGTAGGTGCATGGAATCTAGTGCCACTAGTTGTTACTGATTACATTTGATAGAGATGAAGATGAAAACTTTGATGACGTTCCTTTGATTTCTATTGATAACGATCATATCTCGGGATTGGTCAAAATTGGTAAGTATATATTTCACATTATATGGTCCATTGAGATGCATGTATAGATAGATAGATCTATAGATTGAACTAATTAAATTTTAATATCTCACATGTATATATATAAATTTATTGTGCAAGAGATGTCTTTGCAGTGATTCTTGAGCGTGGAAATGTAGAAGGAGTTGGTTATTATTTATTGCATTGTACTACAGAGAGGATGAAGTTACTTGAACCTGAAGAAAGTGATGGAATGTTGTTCCCCATAGGTTTGTATATGTTTTACATCAATATATATTGAACTCAATTTGTAAATTTGTAAATTTAGTTTGTTTAAATTTATATATTGTTAAAATTTGTGACTTGCAGGTTCAATTGTTTTAGAGGGAACATATTTCAAGCAAATCAAAGTAATTCAACATAGTATTCACTTTGTTGATTACCAGCCAGACAATAAGGTGTTTCAATATAGTCACCTAGTAGTTTCCACCTCCATTTGTCTCCATACAGTTAAATCTCAACGTGGACGTCGTAAGTGGAGACTAGTTAGAGAGGATTATGAGAGAATATTACATTCTCTCCATGAAAGGTCCGAACCACTTGAGTTGGTCTAAAAAGTATAATATGTATACCTATTTCATGTGTTAGGACCTACTTGATATCTTTGGATTAAATGGACTATACTTTGTTGATATATTTAAACCTATGATGGACTATAATTTTTTAATATATGATGGACCTATTTGATGGTTCAATGGTTTTAATAAATAGAATTTTATGTATGCTTTTATATATATGCTTGTATACATATTAGTTAAAGATCCCCTTAAGAAATTTGTTTGAACACTAAAACATGATGAAATTAGTTAGATTACTTATGACATGTGTTAGCTCTAGAATGACTTAGAATAGTTATTTTTAATGATTTTGATATATTTATATGTATGATTGTATGTAAGTTTGAAATATATTAGTTGATCTTTTAACTTATATTCCATTAGTTACATATTAACTTGTTATTTTTTGTGATATTAAATAGATCCCCTTGAGACATCCCCTTAAGACCTCCCCTTAAGACATTTTTTAGATTACTAATGACATTAGTTAGATTACTTATGTATGATTTTATATATATGCTTGTATACATGTATGGTTTTATATGTATGCTTTGATTGTTCAATGATTTTTATAGATTGCATATTTGCTAAAGATCCCCTTAAGACATTAGTTTGAACACTAAAATATGATGAAATTAGTTAGATTATATGTATTAACTTATTATTTTTATGATATATTTTTTAGATTACTTATGTATGCTTTGATTGTCCATACTTATGAGTAAGAACAAATGAAACCATCTAATCAAATCATATCATCTAATCAAATGAAACCATCTAATCAAATCATATCATCTAATCAAATGAAACCTCGACTCTCAACTATCAAAAAATAGTATCAACAACCTATGGTGTGAAGGAAGAGTGAGATCTCAATCTAGAAGTCATATCCTCCAAACTCCTCAATACAGTGATACAAATATCTTTGTATATGCCACCTGGCTCAGATGTGTGGATGGACTCTCTAAGTCGATCCATCTCTACCTGAACAGTCTGAAAAATAGTCACCATATCAGGAGTGTGAGGTGCATCCCAAGCTGGTACATCATGGGTTTCTACATCCTGAGTGGCCATCTAGATGTAACATACATGAAAGCTAAGTGTTAACAATTAAGTACCTGATTACATGTTATAATTGTGTGTAAAATGGAAACAAATATTTGAATATATAAAATTATAGTTAAATTTACAATACTAGGTTAGGTAATTGGTATTAATAGGTCCTAATACTCCTATTATGTCTTAAGGGGTCATATTAAAGGTCTTAAGGGGTCCTATTATGTCTTAAGGGTCATTAGATGTACTAATTGGTATTAATAAGTCCTATTAGGCCAAATAAGTGGTCTTATTAGGTCTTAAGGGTTCTAGGAGGTACTAATCAATTTTAATAGGTCATATTAGTCCTATTAGGTCTTAAGTCCAGTCTTATTAAGTCATAAGTGGTCCTATTATAGGTCTTAAGGGTCCTAAGGGTTCTTAAAGAGTTTTATGTCTTAAGGGGTCCTATTAGGTCTAAATGGTCCTTGGATGTACTAATTGGTATTAATATGTCCTATTAGGTCAAGTAAGTAGTCTTATTAGGTCTTAAGGGGTCCTATTATGTCTTAAGGGGTCCTATTAGGTCTAAAGGGTCCTTAGATGTACTAATTGGTATTAATAGGTCTTATTAGGTCAAGTAAGTGGTCTTATTAGGTCTTAAGGGTCCTAGGATGTACTACTCAATTTTAATAGGTCATATTAGTCCTATTAGGTCTTAAGTCTAGTCTTATTAAGTCTTAAGGGGTAATATTAGGTCTTAAGTGGTCCTATTCTATGTCTTAAGGATCCTAAGGGTTCTTAAAGAGTTTTATGTCACAATAGGGGTCTTAAAGGGACCTAGGGTGTACTCATAGTCCTAAAGGGTCCTTAGATTTACACTAATTGGTATTAATAGGTCCTATTAGGTCAAGTAAGTGGTCTTGTTAGGTCTTAAGGGTTCTAAGATGTACTAATTGGTTTTAATAGGTCATATTAGTCCTATTAGGTCTTAAGTCCAGTCTTATTATGTGTTAAGGGGTCCGATTAGGTCTTAAGTGGTCCTATTCTAGGTCTTAAGGATCCTAAGGGTTCTTAGAGAGTTTTATGTCACAATAGGGGTCCTAAAAGGACCTAGGGTGTACTAATAGTCCTAAAGGGTCCTTGGATGTACACTAATTGGTATTAATAGGTCCTACTAGGTCAAGTAAGTGGTCTTATTAGGTCTTAAGGTTCCTACGATGTACTAATTAGTTTTAATAGGTCATATTAGTCCTATTAGGTCTTAAGGGGTCCTATTAGGTCTTAAGGGGTCCTATTAGGTCTTAAGTGGTCCTATTCTAGGTCTTAAGGATCCTAAGGATTCTTAAAGAGTGTTATGTCACAATAGGGGTCCTAAAAGGACCTAGGGTGTACTAATAGTCGTAAAGGGTCCTTGGATGTACACTAATTGGTATTAATAGGTCCTATTAGGTCAAGTAAGAGGTCTTATTAGGTCTTAAGGGTCCTACGATGTACTAATTGGTTTTAATAGGTCATATTAGTCCTATTAGGTCTTAAGTCCAGTCTTATTAGGTCTTAAGGGGTCCTATTAGGTCTTAAGTGGTCCTATTCTAGGTCTTAAGGATCCTAAGGGTTCTTAAATAGTTTTATGTCACAATAGGGGTCCTAAAGGAATCTAGGATGTACTAATAGTCCTAAAGGGTCCTTGGACATGTACTAATTGGTAAATTAATAGGTCTTATTAGGTCTTAAAGACCCTAGGTATAGATTAAAGAGTTCTAATAGGTCATCCTAGGTGTTTTAAAGGGTCCTACTTGGGTTCTTAAAGAGTTTATGTCACAATAGGGGTCATAAAGGGTCCTAAGGTGTACTACTTGGGTCCTATAAGTGTCTTAAAGTATACTAGGACATGTACTACGGCTCAGTCCTCCTAGGATAATATTTTAACATCTAACTCTACATGAAAAACATATATACATGTAACTCTAAAACATATATGTACATGAGAGAGAGAGAGAGAGAGATTCCTAATAATTTTACTAACTTTAAAAGCAATTTAAAAAAAAATATTTTAAATAAATTTTATAAGATCTCTTAATGTTTTCTAACATTTTCTAACATTTATACTACGGTTTCTAATGTTTTATAAATATTTTCTAACATTTGCTAACATTCTACTATGGTTTTCTATCATTTTCTAACATTTTCTAACATACTAAGTTACAATTTTATAACATGTGCTAACATTCTAATTACGATTTTCTAATATTTTCTAATGTATACTAAGTTACAATTTTAAAATATTTTCTAATGTATATACTAACTTACAATTTGCTAATATTTTCTAATGTATACTACGTTACGGTTTTCTAACATTTACAAACATATTCTAACATTTATACTATAGTTTTTTAATGTTTTCTAACATTTTCTAACATTCTACTATGATTTTCTAACATACTACTATAATTTTCTAACATATTCTAAAAGTCAACTATGATTTTCTAACATTTCTACAAACTAAATATTATTTAAAACAAATAATTAACTAAAATAAATATAAAACATATAATTTACAATAAAAAATGAGAAAAATGTGTGTACCTGATACTCAATATCTAACAACATCAGCCAAACTAAAATACGCTTTGCAACTCCTCGACTACTTTCCCGCCCGTTTTGAGTTTGATTTCATGTTGGCTTTGGCCTCCACTCTGCCGGGCGATCCGGGGAGCACGAAGGCTCTCTGTCTGGACTTGTTCCTGGTGCTATCTCGCAGGGATTGCAGAGACTGTTGTTCAGACTATACAGGCGAAGGTGCGTCAGTGGTCTCAGTGTTGGATGATTCCTCTCACTCATGGAATCTGGAGGGTGGGGAATCCCTATTGTTTAGCCCCAAGATAGTGGGAGAGGACAAAGAGAGCTTGCTGGGGGGTTGGAAGAAGGTCATGTTGGGAAAAGGGTCTCTTGATGCCCCTGATACTCCCAAATTTTCCGTAGGTGAGTTTGGCCCAGAGATTTTTGTCCCAGATGGGGTGGTTGAAGGCATTTCTGCCTCTCTTCAACTTGCTCTTGTGGGGAGGTTTGTCGCTTTTAGCCACACCATTGATATGGTGCATCGGTGGTGTGCTACCAAATAGAAAGTTAAAGGGTCCCTTTATATCTTAGCAATGCCTAGGGGCTTGTTCCTTTTTACATTTAACGCTGAGGCGAACTATACTTTTGTCTCCATAGGAAGCTGGTGCTATGGGAAGCACACTCTCTCATGGAAAAATGGAAGCCAGGTTTTAACCTGAAGGTGGAGCTTCAGAAAGCTGCGCCAGTGTGGGTCCGTCTCCCAGGGCTTCCCCTAGAATTCTGGGATGAAAAGGTGCTCCAGTGGATTGGGAACTCGTTTGGGCATTACCTGGCGGTGAACTTTGTTACTGTGCAAAAAATGAGGCTGGTGTTTGCAAGGTTTTGTGTTAATGTTACTAAGAATAATCCCCTCCCTAACTTTGTGATGTTAAAATCTAAATGGGGTAGTTGGAATCAAGCCATTGTTTATGAAAATGCCACTATCCATTTCCAAAAGTGTGAAAAACTTGGTCATGTGGTGATAGACTGCAAGGTAACCCCTAGGATTGAGGACCAAATTCCTGAGTGTCTCCCTTCACTGTCTCTGAACGAGGCTAGTATTTTGGGGGACCGATTGGGAGGAATGAAGTTGGAAATGGAGGCCCAAGGCTCCCCAAAAGGGGAAATCCCTTTTGATTTGGGGGAGGAGATTAACCTTAATACTAAGGAGAAGGAAGGAGAAGGAAAGGATAAAGAGGTGGAGGAGGAAGATACTCTGGAAGAAGGAGAGTTGGTTGAGGTCCTAGGGGACATCTCCAACTCTTACAGGAAAAGCCCAATTGAAGAGCAAAAAAAGGAAGAAAATGGTGAGGAGAGTAAGGCTCAGTGGTCTGAAAGCAAGAAGACAGAAGGAGAAGCTGGTGAAGAGTGCAATTTAAATAGTTGGGGGGAGACTGTCTTCTTTTCCCCTTACCATAATGGGGTGATAAATGAAATGGAAAAGTCAAGGCCGACCCCTTTGTCGCCTTCGGTTAGTGTTCTGGATTGGTCAGAACCTAAAAGGAAAACCAGAGGGGGTAAGAAGGCCGATGAGGGCATTAATACCAAAAAGAAGGCAGATGTGGGAAATGATGCCAAAGTTGGTCGCCCCACGGCAAGAGCGATGAGAGAAAAAGAAGCAGCAAGGGCAATTTCCAGTGGGCAACAATTAACCTTGGAAGACTCCCAAAAAAGTAAAAGATGAAGTTCCTCTCTTGGAACATAAGGGGAATGAATAGCCCTCAGAAATAGTATGCTCTAAAGAAGTATATCTTAGATTTGAAATTTGATGTGGTTCTAATCCAGGAGGTTAAGATGAAGTATCAAAACTTTGCTCTTCTTGTGGACAAAATATGGCCTAGTGTGGCCTTTCACTATAGGGAAGTTGTTGGGGCTTCTGGTGGGGTGGCTACTCTCTGGAACCCGAGTAAGTTATCTAGGAATGCTGTGGATTTTTCTCATAACTTCCTTGTTGTGTTGTTTACTTGGAATAATGTCTTCTGGTATATGTATAATATTTACACTCCTAATGTTAGAAGTGACAGGGGTAATATTTGGAGAGAAATTAATAACCTCATATCGGCTGATCAATTTTATCCCATCATGTGTGCGGGTGATTTTCATTCCCCCTATATCCCTTTGAGAAAATGGGGGGCACCCAAGATTATTCAGAAAGTATGCAAGAGCTAGTAGACTTCATGGGGAACAATGACTTGGTGGATATTGATTTGCAAGGAATGGTTTTCACTTGGTCCAACAATAAAAAGGGGAAGCAACTTATCCAGGTTAGACTAGACAGATGGATGTTATTGGGTGGGTGGGATATTGCTCCTTTAGTCAGCCTTTCTCATCTTACGAAGATGGTTTCCAATCACTTCCCCTTGATTCTTGACCGGGAGGAATGGAAGGGGTGTGGGCCATGACCCTTCCGCTATGAGATTATGTGGCACTCCCACCCCAAATTTATGAAATATATTAAAAGATGGTGGATCACTCCTATAGGTGGACAACCATGTTCAGAATCTCTGAAAAATTGCACTTAATCAAGATGGAGGCCTAAAGGTGGAGTAAGTCCAAGTTTGGGGACATTTTTAAAGGATATTGAGGAGAAGCTCAAGCACTTCCAGGAGGAAATGGCCTTAGGTGTCTCCTCCTCGAATGATCATTGTGAGGAGGAAGGTTGGCGGGAGAAATGGAAATAAAACCTTAAGAGAGAGGAAATATATTGGAAGCAAAGGTCGCGAGTCTAATGGCTCAAGGAAGGTGATCAGAATTCAGCCTTCTTCCACAGGCCTGCCTCCATTCATAAAAGAAGGAACACCATTAAAACCTTAGATGTTGGAGGGAATCAATTGCTAACAGAGAAAGATGAGATTGGAAAATATGTTGCTGAGTTCTTTTAAGATACTTCTAGATGCCCGATTCAGAGTTGGACAGATATTGTCACTACTAGAATCCTGGAGGCTATCCCAATTGTCATTAACACGGAGGAAAATGAAGAGTTGTTGTCCTAGGTTTCTGAGGAGGAGGTAAAAAATGCGATGTTCTCTATGGGAGCTTATAAATCACCTGGATCGGATGGCTTTCCCCCAGCTTTCTTCCAGCATTTTTAGGAGATTATTAAGTATGATCTTGTTCACGCAGCCTGATATTTTGTTCAAACTGGTAACATCCTAAAAAAAATCAACAACACCTATATTATTCTAGTTCCTAAAGTTCAGGACCCTCAGTGCATGCGCGAATTTTGCCCCATAAGCCTTTGTAATAATTTCTATAAAATCCTTTCCAAAATCATCACCAACAGAATCAAACCCCTGCTTGGCAAAATCATTAATCCCAACCAGAAGGGGTTCATGTCGGGTAGACAAATTTTAGATGCATTGATCACCTCCCATTAGATCATTCATTCCATGGACAGAGGCAAGAATGTTGGAATGACACTAAAATTGGATATATCTAAGGCGTATGATAAGGTTCTCCAGGACTTCTTGTATGGGGTGCTCAGAAAATTTGTATTTCAGGAAAGATTTATTAAAATCATAAAGGTGGCGGTGGAAACAATTGACTTTGCAGTGTTGGTCAATGGCACCTTGGGGGTCTTTTAAGTTGGAGAGGGGATTGTGTCAAGGGGACCCCCTCTCACCCTATCTATTCTTGTTGGTTGCGGAGGTGCTGGCTCAGAACCTACTGAAGTTGGAAGGAAATGGTTTTATTGGTGGTTTTTAACCGACCCCCAAACTTCCTCTGGAAGTTATCCAAAAATTTGTGGATGATATGTTCCTTTTTGGAAAAACATGTATTAGAGAAGCTAGAGAATGGAAAACTCTCCTGAATTCCTATGCGGTGGCTTATGGTCAAGTGATCAACTATTGTAAAAGTAAAATTTATTTCTTTGATATTGAATAGAGAACCCAGCTGAAGATTGTGGAATGTCTTGGTTGTACGGGAGTGGTGCTCCCCGACACCTATCTCAGGCTCCCGCTCATGGTGAAGGAGGTCTCAAACCAGTTTTGGAACACCATTATGGAGAAACAACAAAAAAAACTGGCTGGTTGGAAAGCAAAGGTTCTTAGCAATGCGGGGAAACTTTAATTGTTGACCGCGACCCTTTAAGGAATACATGTTTACTTCCTCTCTCTTTTCAAAATCACTGACAAAATGATGGAGAAGCTGGAGAAAACTCAGAGAAATTTTCTGTGGACGGGGGTGGAGGAAAAAGCTAGAATGAACTTGGTCAGCTGGGATACAGTTTGTCAACCGAAACTGTTGGGCAGACTGGGAGTGAGGAAAATAAAAGGCCTAAACAAGGCTTTGATAACCAAAATGGGTTGGCAGCTATTTAGAGGAACCATTGGATGGAGTAGAATTATGAAGGCCAAATATTTTAATGATGGGCAATTCTCGTATGGTCACAATTTTCCCTCTGGCTCTAAAATTTGGAATTTTATTGCTAGAAGTAAGGGAACTCTATTTAGGGGGTTGAAATGGATGGTTGGTGATGGTTCTTAGATTAGTTTCTGGGAGGACTGGTGGGTGGGTGATAAACCCCTAGGGCGGGAAAAGTATGGTCTCATTAGGGACATAATGATTTCTCATTTTGGAAGTAAAGTTAGTGATTACATTTCTCAAGATAGGAAATGGAAAAATCTGGTAGATGCTTATCCCGATCAGGCCCAAGTTCCTCTTTACATCAATGAGATTCAGAAGCTTCTGGAAGGCATTAGGATCCCACTCTCTCAAGTTGAGGACAAGGTTGTTTGGTGTCATAACAAGTTGGGGGAGATCACGGTGAAATCTGCGTATTTAACCAATTTAAAGATGGTGGCAGATGAGAAGATTTGGGGAAAGGTGTGGATACCTCAATTGATTCCAAAAACCAATTTCTTCTGGTGGACGGTGCTACATGTTAAAATTATTACATTGGATAACCTTCAAAAGTGGGGAGTTCAGCTGGTTAATAGATGCATTATGTGTAAAAATCAAGTTGAGACTATTAACCATCTCCTTATCCATTGCCCCTATGCATCAAAGGTGTGGTCCAAAATGATGAGCAGAATGCAGCTGGATTGGATTTTTATGGAGAATTTTGACCAATTTGTTTGCAACTAGGGTCACTCTTCAGTGCACCCGCTTATTAATCTACTTTGGAGAATGTTACCCCCGCATGTTTGTTGGAGTCTATGGAAGGAAAGAAATAATCGGGTGTTTAGAGGGGGGGAAACTGATGTTGAGGGGACGGTGAGAATGATTGTGAATCTGCTGAAGGAAAACCTTGAAACCTGTCGTTGGAAAATTCCACAATTCCCCCTAAGGAGTTAGATTGTAAAATGGCTAAGGTCTGGCAGCTTCCTTCCTCCTCCTCTACTTTTTATTGATCCAAGGTGGTTGCGAGGAGAAAAACCAAGTGGACCCCCTCGAAGGTAAATTTTACCAAATTGAATTTTGACGGGGCTGCCTCTAATAGAACTGCTGCTGGCAAAGGTATTATCAGAGACCACTATGTGCAGATGATCATCGCTTATGTGGTTTATCTCGGGATGGGTTCTAACAATGTGGCATAAATCTCTGTCTTGTTTTGGGGCCTGAAAGTGGCGGTTTCCATGGGGATCAAAAAGTTGATTATCGAGGGTGACTCAAAAATTGTGATAGAGATGGTCAAGGGAAACTACAGAGCTAGCTGGAATATATCCAATCTACTACAGGACATCTGGTCGCTGCTCCCTAGGCTAGATGAATTTAAACTGCAATACATTTACAAAGAGGGAAATGTTGTTGCAGACGTGCTGGCTACCGCGGGTCTTGATATGCAAAGTATTAGGTGCTGGATAAATTTGAATTCACTAACAAAGCAAACTATTTTGCTCATGGAGAATGAAAGAAAATTAAATGATGAAGCTGATAGGACAAGAAATGTGGCTTGTAGTTTTATGAGACGCAACACAAATTCAAAATTTTAAAGCGTAATGGGAAAGAAAATTAATTTTAGTACATAATGCTGAAAAGATGGGCTTTTAATGCCTATTTGGGAAAAAGTACGAGCACTTTCAAAAAAAGCATTGATGTGGGGATTGACACGCGTCTTGAAAGCCCTGATAAGATGACCATGTTATGTATGTGGAGCCTAATCAGACTCAGTTTCTTTCGGCGCGGTTTCCCCCCAGACATATCTATTTGGGCCCCAAGCTCGGGGTCAAGGGGCAGAGCCCCTGAAGGGGTCAAGGGGCACCGCCCCTTGCGGGGGCCCTTTGGGGCAGCACCCCTCAATGCCAACAATGACTTAATAATATTGTAAAGGGTCAACCATTGATTTTCCATTAGTCAGAGTATTTTTTGCCCTAATTAGGTTAGGTCAAATATGCTTGTGAAAAGGGCTTAGGGTTTAGAGATTTCATGGTATGAGGGATTTTTCATAGCTTCCTATGACGGTATTGAGTTGTAGGTTTCAGACTGTAATTGCTAGATAATAATAATAATATTAGACTCCCTGTTGGTGGACGTAGCTCAGGGATTGGGTGAACCACGTTAAATCTCTGTGTCATTTGTGTTCTCTTTCGTGTTTATATTTGCATTATTCTGCTTATTGTTCTAATAGACTAGGCTCTATTGGCATTTTAAACCCAAGATTTGCAATCATTTCCCTTCACACAATGGCTTTGCTCTCATTTCGGCCACCCATGTGATTAGTACCTACTGGTTACAAATCATTAATGCATCAGATTTTATTCCTAATTGGTTCTTCATCCTATGCTTCACCGTTTATCCTTGTTGGGTGTTCTGCGATTTTTTCTGGGCTCTAGTGAAGGCTGGTCTGGGTGGTGGTAGAACGGGTGGGATGTCTCTGGAGACTCAAGAGGAGGAGCTTTCTGAGCACAGTTCAGAAATGGGTGGCGATATGGTCTGTGTGGAGCCCTCTGAAATTGAGGATGGGTTCCTCAAAAACTCTTGCGTGGTTACTTACTTGAAGGAGGGAGGCTTTTATCCTTATATGGAAGCAATGGAGTGCAGTGATGAACTCATTTTTATGCAACTGGTGAATTCTTGGACGGATCGCAAGGTAACCATAAATGGGATAACATTCAAAATCAACGAAGAGGTTATTGCCCAAGCTACGGGTCTATCCTCTAATGGGAGAAAATGGAAGAAGGTTACGAAGAGCAGAGATGATTCTAACATGAAGAGATTTTTCAAGAAATTGGAGATTCTGGTCCAAATTTGTGGGGGCTTCAAATGAGAGGTGCTACTTGATCCCTGGAATGAGGTATGCCTCATTCTGATGAAATACATTACTCTTGAAGGCCGTTTGGCACCTGTTATAACTACCACTTCCCTCTGCTCAACCACTTTCACTATAATGATACTATTTCCTTTCCTTTCTTCCTGCTGCACTCTCTCGAGGCTTCAGTGTTGGATGTGAGAGAAAAGAAAAAGTCCAAGCAAAGTTACTGCATTCTTCATCAGGGCTTGATTTTGCGCCTTTATAATTTTCACCTTGCTTTATGCCTTCCTAGAATTGTCACTTTGCAGGATATTAACTATCCCTCTGATAATGCTTCTAAAGAGTTAATGGTTTCTCATTCTAACCCCACCTTATCCTCCAAATGCAAACCCATGTGTGTAATAAACCCAAGAAAGATAAAGTGGGTCCGGAGGGAGGAACTCAAATCAACATTGATTCAGAGGAGGAATAAGATGAAAATGAAAGCATGAGGAGGTCCCACAGAATTGCCTCTAACACTCGGTATAAGAAGAAAGCTATCAGGAAAAGGTATTTGGAAGAAGATGAGGAAGAGGGGGACTCAGAGGAGGAGGACGAAAAGAAGAAAGGAAGTAGCGGGGATAATAAGAAAGGGAAGAAAATTAAGAAGGATGAGGACAACCTTTACAAAGATATAGACAAAGTCTCCCAGTCTATGGATGGTGTCAAGAAAAGCCATGAATCATCCTAGATTTCAACAAGTTTCAAATTAACCACAATTAATTTATCTAAAAAGAAGTTGTTTAATGGTAAGCATTCGGAGTCACCGCCTACGGCTACCTCACCGCCTGGTCCCCAAGTGACACCATACACTAAGAAGGAAACTAGGGGTAACAAGGATGAGGCCCTGGAGGAAAGCAAGGTGGAGGCTAAAAGTAAGGTTGAAGCTGAGGGTGACCTTATTCAAATGTAGAAGGATGTTAAGAGGCTTCAGCATCCTGTCAGGATTTTGTCCCCAAGAAGGACCTTTGAGAGGTTAAGGAGGAAATCAAAGAGCTGGGGGAAAGTTTCAAAAAAATTACTGGGTTCGCGATCAAAGTCATGCATTCAGTGGCAACGACTCTCCAACTGCTGCACATGGAGAAGGCAAAGACCCCGGGGGAGGTTCAAAATGACGGGAAGCTTTTCCAATTCCTTTCAGAAGATTGGCTCAAGCTGATGCTTAGTGGAGGGGGTACAAACCCCAAGTAGTTTTCTGTTCCTTTTTGATGGTTGGTTCTGTTTGCTGGTTTCGTTGGTTGGCCATTTTGGGCCCGTTGGTTACTTTGTATAACTCTTGTGGCCATATTACTATTTCTTGTTACTTTGCTTTTGGTTTTTTAAACTATGTTGATACTAACTTGCACAGACTGGTTACCAACTTCATGGTGAAGTTGGGGTCTGTTGATGCTAACAGGCTGGTTACCAACTTCTTGGTGAAGTTGGGGCTTGTTGTTTCTAGTTTTTGGTTTTTGATTTTCAAGAAAGGGATTGGCTGAGGGTCTGCTAACTCTGGTAGTGTGCTGGTAGTCTGCACTTCTCGTGCTAACTGTGTTTTCTTCGGGTCAACCCCTTGTTTTGGCTACCTTTTTAATAAAAAATAATCAAAAGAGGTCAAAGAAGCTCAGAAGGTGCTAATGTCGTACTGGACATCACTGGTTCGCTCTAAGCCCTGGGTCCACAAAATCTCCAGTAGTCAATGGTGAAAATGAAATGGGTAGTCATAAATTTATAAAAATGTGGCGAATAATGGCTTCACGTGAAGTACCCTACGTGGGGTACTTCACGCGAAGCCCCTTAACCACTTCGTGCGAAGAGGGTACTTCGCATGAAGCCATCAAAAATGAAATTTTGTTTGGAAGACCGAATTCCTACGTCCCGAAAAGTGGGACACACTATTGTGATTTCACCCTGTAGTCCATCCATCCTCGCCCTAGGGTCCTCAAAAGAGTATGGAGTTTCTAACTCCTTGGGGGGAGTCTTGACTTGCAGAGTGGCCAAAAGGTAATCCTTAATCTTGTGGTTTGAAGATTGACATTGAAAACAAGTATTGGGTAGATGCTGATATAACACCATTAAGAGTGATAAAAACCTCCTATTTGAGTATCAATAGTATCTTTGAGGTCTTGAGACAAATCAACTTCAACACAAACCCTCTTTTGGGGTCGAGCACGATAAAACCTATTAGGTTCAAGAGACAACCTCACTAATGGATTGGGAAATGATTTGTTAAAATGACCAACAAGGTAAGGGAAGGTAGGGGACTTCAATCCAAATGAGGACCATGGGCTTCTTGTCATCAGAGACAGAGAAGTCTTGCGACCATGGATGAAAAATAAGCACCGAACATAGCAAGGCCTGTGTTGGAGAATGACCTGAACATGGTTAGACTTAGTAAAGTAGAACAAAAATAAATATTTGGTTAGGTTTTGAACACCATCACATGACAAACCCCATGACGGGCCCAAGTCTTGGCGACCCTATCATGAAGCATTCTTTCACATGAAACCCTCCCCTCAAAATAACCTATCAAAGTAAATTGTTCAAGCCATTGGCATGCACTGTCAAAATCATGAACGAACAAGACAACTTTAGGGGTACCAAAAGATGTACCTCATGAAAGACCTAGGGGATAGATTTCCTAGGGCATTTGTTTGAGGATGCCATGGTCGCCAAATGCCAAAGCTCCAACACTAGCATCAACTGTTGGGCTAAGGCTGGCTGAGGTTGTTATAAAACTAAACATCTCACAACAAATGCGGTATGAAGGTAGACAAAGTCACAAATAATTGATAGTAGACTAAAATAAGCCATTTATTTTATAACATGACATCACTTTAATGCATAAAATTTTATGTATCTAAATATTCCACATTGGATTTTTTATTTCTCTTATATTATTTTTTGATATGTAGCTCCATTCTTTCAAAATTTGAATATAATGAACATACCTTCCAACAAAAGAAATTGTAATTGTACTTTTGCTCTTGAACATCCCCTTAGGCAGGGGTCTCATGGAGGGGCTACAACTCTAATTTTTAGGTACATGTGGTATGGTGAGAATTTTTTTGGGGCTACAGGATTATTTAGAATCTTTTCCTCCGAAATAGGAGCTCTACTTTTTTAGGCCTCTGAATTTGAGTGGGTGAAAATAGGGTGGGGCTAGAAATTGCCCCATCAACTTAGGGAAAAAACCTGCCACATGTCAAAAATTTGCACATTTTATTCCCACCAAAACCAAATAAATCCTGCCAAAATAAAAAATTAGAAAGCTTTTCCTTAAATTTGGAAGCTTAAAAATTTATGGGACAACTCACCTTTAAACATCCCTAAAAAATTTCAGCAACCACAACACTATTTTTAAGGAAGCAGGTCTCAAATAGAGTACCTTTATCTTCTATACTTTGTACAAGAGGCTTTATGTTAAATATCTCAATAAATAATATTGAAAAGTCTCCATACTTTTCACAATTAGAAGTGTGATTACAAGAATAATTTTTTTGTGTTTTAAGAAACTCATTATCCGACCATTTTTTTTTAAAATTGTGATGATACATCATATAAACTTAACAATTTTTTAATTTTTTAATATCTAAAATATAATGAAAATCTAAAAATTATAAAATAATACTATATAATAATAATATAATAGCTTTTAAATGAAATAATGAAAAAATATGATATTTCACATGCTTTACATATATTCCTCTAAAGTTAGATATGGTAGTACTTTTTTTTAATGTCTAAAATCTAATACAAGAATTAAAAAACTATTAAATAAAACTAATATTTAAAAAAAATAATTCCAATTTATCTTATAATAATCTTTCCTTTAATGTTTTAAACCTTTTGTACATATAAAACCTTCGGAGCCACATCATGATCTTGACAATAGGCTTTCAATTTCTCATTGTTATACCCAATAGACAGCAAAGCAACTTTTGCAATACAATGGTTTACGTTGATTCGTGGGACGAATTTGCAGAACGAGCGGTTCTGCTATTTCGCTCCGATCCAGTATCTGTATCCACTACATCTTCTCTCCATGATATTTGAGTTTGGTTGTATTTTTTTAATGTTATTTTTCCTTAATTTGTACTATGTAGACAAGATACGTGATGAAATACAGGCATTGCGATGGAAAATTGGTCCTCAAGGTCACTGACAATAAAGTGGTATGTTTCTAAGCCTGTGTAAATGTTGAATACAATTTTGGGTGTTTACTTTTGCAATTGCTTCACAGTAATATCCAGGGTTAGACGCACAAGACCCCTGGTTTCCTTTGTTTTGTCCCTGCACTTTTGTAGCAGAAATTATGTGCAATGGTTCTGGGGATTATAAATGGTAAACACTGGCCTGTTCTGATCAGTATCCAATTCATCTACAATGCCATTAAATTTTACTGGTCCTATATTAATACCGGGAGACCATTAATTTGGGTGCCCTAAAAGTGCAGAGAATGATCCGATCAGGATAATCAATAATCTCTTTGAACTGCTGCAACCTCCACTCTTCCGGCATTCAAATAAACTGCAGTGATATAACGGCATATATATGCTTGGAGAAAGTGCTTGGTAATGAACTGGATCATGATATACACAAGATAGTCAAGGAGCTCGTAACGTACATACCAGTCAGATTCAATCCATTAACTACAAAAGCGCTGAAAATAAGGGGAAGAAACTTGGAAAAACTCAGGTCCATATGCACATGAGTCTGTGACAAAACATAATTGGTAACCTAAGGATGCTTTAGAATCGAAGAGGAACACTTCAAAACTGCCAGGGTAACAAAGCTTAAAACAAAGTACTGAACTTGCACCTTAAACTGAACAGCTAGATTCAGTAAGAAATGTAGCACCTCTAAATAAATCTTTGGGATTACAGAAATTCATGTTGATCCTTATTCCAACCGCAAAGAAGTGGCCTTTATTAACAGGGATATGCATTGTGTGGGTCATGTAAGGTGACTTAACTAATATAGTATATTATTTAGCATTTTAGAATGTAGGGTTATCATTCGGTGAACCTCACTTCATTATGATGTGATAGGGGACTGCAGGAGCAAAGCTGTGCCTAGAGATTGAGCCGTCTCATTCTGGTCTTTCCTAATCTATGTAATTAAGGATGATGAATTTTGAAAAAAATAAAAACGTTTTTGCCTCTTGTTGATAATGGATGCCTATAATATTGAAAGACTTGTCATTTCATAAGCTAGACTTTCAACGAGGATACTGCGTTTTGCGTTGTTCTTGCCATCCCTGAATCAGGCAGTATATAATCTTCCAAGAAATGGATGCCAGGTGTCTTGCCTTGTTAACTGACCGAACATTCAAGGCTATGGCCTCCAATAGCCATTCTGGTACAGTATCCTCTGATCAACGTATTAACCTTGCCAAACATTTCTCATGTTGAGATTTGGCTATTCTCTTCTCTCTGGCCCTAATTTCACGCTTTGATGGTACATGGAGAATGTCATCAATCATGCGTATCGAAGTTTTTATCTCATGAATTAACTGCAAGCGTTTCCTGCTATCAGTGTGAAATGGGATTTTGCAGTTTTCTTTTATTCTTTAACAATTATATTTTTCGTTCCTTCAAGGAATGCTTCAAGAGGGTCAGCAGGAGCTCAGCCATATGAAATTACAGGATTGAATTCAGACACCTGCTTTAAAGCATCAATTCTTTAGAAGACTTATATGATGGGAAGAAAGCTACGGTCAGGATCCCCACACAAAACCAGAACAATCAGAGATTAAAATTAAGAAGCTTGATATCATAAAGTGTTAATAGATTCTGAGTGCCAGACATAACTGTAAATGAACTGTTAATATGACAACATAGTTCTCCATCACACCTGATTCCTGAAGAGCCGTTTCTTCTGAGACTGAGGATAGTATTGAAACCTGATACAGTCATGGATACATCCTTCAAATCATACATTGGGGCTACAACAGCTTCATCCAAAATAAGGAGCGAGGTAGGACTCTGCATGTGTCAAGAACCTGCATATAATATACAAAGTCCCTTAAATCATTGAATCACTGGGCATATTCACTTATACAAATACCCTGGTGTTTTTGACATATACCAACATCTTGATTAGCTAGGATACTTGTCAAGGTCATTTAGCCTCATTCAGTGTTTTTATACATCTCTAGCAAGTTGAATTCTCATTGTACGCGCCCACAAAGTTGAACATGGAATCTTTTCTGACTTCTAACTTATCAATACCTCATCTAATAGCTATCTGCAGGCCATGCAAAAACATCTATTGTTCGAACATTGTCCCATTTGATACCTGTCATTTAGAAACAGTAGAAATTTCCTTCTTTATTCTAATAACCCAACCATAGGTGCCAATCCTTGGCTTCCTTTAGGCACACGGGAAAATTATGCCTAAAGGGATCCTGCGAAGAGTGTTGCTATTTTGCTACCACCTACAAAGGACAGCTTCCACTAACCCAATAAGCAGGGATGTAATTAATTATTTTATTGCATCGGTAATGATGTTTTCAACTTTGATTGTGATTACTGTTCAATTGGTTGGAAGAATCTAGTCTAGGGTTTTTAGCTCCAAAGGCATCTACAGTTGAAGGTTACTGATAAAGGTAGATAATAAATTGGTCCTATAATTTTTTTCATATATTTATCCAGGTGCTGAATATGCCCATTTATGTACAAATCACCTTATTAATTGTTAGAATGAAATGTGATCTGATTTTAACAAGAATAGTAAGGCCATTTTGTACACTGCATAATAAACAATCAGGACAGCATAAATGAATATTTATAGCTCTGCAGTAATAACGTCGTATGAAATACATATTGTCACAATGACTACTGAATTGCCAGTCCTATCATATGGATTCGTATTGAACTTTGCATCATAGTTTTCAAACTTGGCGAGTTCTCACCTGACTAGCAAGAAGTTGCGAGTTTTATGCCTGCCATGTAATTCAGAAGACACTTTTGCACCTATCCCTGCAGGGAAACTCATGAATTTCTCAGCTTGACTTGCTTGAAACTCGTGAAATCTCTCTGCTGCCTTGGAAACCAGAAAAAAAATGTACACCCTCGATAAATTTTTTGTGTTCTTTTTGACATTTTTTTCTTCGCAGTTAGCATATCAGCAGTGTGAATTAACTGTCGAGTGATTGAAAGCATTAATTGGTGGCTGGTTAAAACTTAAAAGTGGTAAAATTATAAAATTGCATGCCCCATGAAGGTGCCCGTGGCGTCAAAGGCCTTAATTGGCACCTGGTGGCAGGGTTCCACTCCTTGACACCTGCCAACCCAAACCCCGTATTATAACAACTCACATGCCCAGGACCCTGCCTCGGACCCCATTAGGGGATGCCACCCCCAGACACTTGCTCTGGTTCTAAAAAGTGAAACACATAAATTGTTTTGTGCTATGCCAGAAGGAAAAGCAGATATATTTCTTTTATGGGGATTGAAATACCAAAAGATAGCATTTCTACCCCAGTTTTTAGCAGCTATTATTCTCCAAATAAAATCTCAATGAATCGAACCCCACATATATTTATACTTTGCTGAGTAAATCACAGTTTGGAGTAATGCTACTATAATGAAAATAGCCTTATGTTTATTTGAATTCATTTTTATGTGTCATGCATTATTAAGTTTTTTTAATGTATTTATGTAATTGTTTTGTTTACTGTGACCTGAATCTAAGAAAAAATTATGCGCTGCTAAATTTTTGCCAAATCCGAGATTTCAGGCTATGCTTTGCATAGTGAACAATTAAGAAAAATAAATGATTATTTATAGTGCTGTAGAAATAATATCAAAGATGACAAAGTTTGCAAAATAATCCTTAGTTTGCCAATGCTGTCCTATGGATTTGAAACATACAACAATTATAATCAGCACTTAATGATAGCTAATTTAGCAATCTGTAACCATACACTGTATGCATATATTAGCCAAACAAAAGGCAGCTGTATGTGAGTGCAGAATCTCAGATACAGAGAAAAAAGAAAGTTTTGAACTAAAAGCTGCTATAATGGGACAAGATGGTTAGCCAATGGATATAACAGCAAGCATAGAATTTTTTATCAACCAATTTAACAATACAAATTTGAAATAAATTTAAAATTTCATTCCGTTTTTGCACAATCAAGAGAAACCAAAATTTAAAATTTAGTCAGTTGGCTAAATTCATCCTCTCTTCTTATATGCCAAAGATATCTATAATTCTATGAAGTAGGTAAAAAACAAGACAGTCAATTTATGTTGGAGAAATGACAAAATATATATCAGCATGTAAGAAGGAGGAACAATATTTCCTGACTAACATAAATTTTAACTTTACGGTCAATGGTGATCTCCTGAGAAGTCTCAATTCTTCACCCCTATGAGCATCACCTGGATGACATGAGTGGTTAAGTGGACCATTCATTCTCATAAAGATGGGTTCATGTGAACCATTGCTCGTAAAAATATGGGTCAATGAGTTTGACTCAGAAACTACAGAGTACAGTTGAATACTGATATAAAATTTGACATGCTGCAAAAATTACCTCCTAGTTTTCTTTGGACATATATTGAGATTTAAAAAGGAAGTGAAAAAGACAAATTAATTGTAAACATCCAACGTTTCTACCAATTCTAAGAACGCAGAGGCACAAAAATGAGGGATGCATTTCAGAACATCTAGAGTGACCCCACCAGATTTTAGGGGAAAATACAGGGAACACAGGCAGGGTATTACATAAAAAATAATAATTTATAACAGAAAGGCTATGTTACTGGATCTATGGGCCAAGCTGCTGGATCCGGGTCCAGCTTGTGATATAATGAACTGGGATTTTGACATTGGAGATCTGTGATTCAGCACTGGCCAAAACATTTGACGCTTCTGGAGTTTGCACTCTAGTGGACAGCTCATGTTGTGCTAACTGGGTTCTCCAATTCCACTTGTTTAATGGTCATTGTCATTTATGTGCTCACTTGACAACATTCGACTGGGGCATTCCATAGAGAGGGCACATTGATTATCGATAGGGAGTATATATCTATGCCCAACTGCCTTACCTAATGAGTTCCTCTACTGAGAATAGAAAAACCATCTTCTCAGTTCCCCCCCTCATATAAATAGATAGGTTCATTTATATTATTAATATTTCTATACAATGTTATAGTTATATATAATAATGTGATATCTAATGGGAATGGCAGAGCAGGAGTGAGTGAGGTGGCCAGGGTTTCGAAGGGACACCGATCTGCGCTACAATGGCAATGCTTATTGGGGATGGCCTTACAATAGAAGATGGCAGACAAGGTTTAACTCAGACAAATGTTCTTGTTCGAATGCTCGGTTTCCTCAAGGGAAAGCATGGAAGGCTCTTGGAAATCGAAGGGAGGTGTTCCAGATTTGGGATGCAGGTCGTGATGATCAGCAGTTCAGAAATCGGTGGGGATTTGCCAACATAAGAATCCACAAACCGGTTGCTTTCAAAGATCTGGAACATAAATTTTGGAAACCAAAGGAGAAAGTTCAAGAGCCACAGCGGGAGAAGGTAAACCCTATTTCGGGTCATGCTACAGTTGTTTTGGTTTTGATTAAAAATAAAGAATGGAGTGAATCTGTAGCATCCCTTAAAGAAAAAGGCTTTTTTCTCAAATGGAGTGGTCCTTGGCCTTCATTCAAAAATATCCCGGACTGGTCTGACAAACACTGGGGGAAATCCTGTGAAATAAAAACTTTGCCTAGTGGCTTTTATTTAGTGATTTGCCCTAGCCCTAAAGATAAAGAATGGATTATAAGTAGTGGGCTGTTTATGATGGATGGGAAAGGCTTTTACATCAAAGATTGGACCCTCAATTTCAACCCAAAAATGATTGAGCTTGAAGAGGTTTTGTTGTGGATAAGATTTTATAATCTGCCGCATGAATACTGGGATGAGGAAACCCTCAGAATCATTGGGAAAAAACTGGGTGGATTCATCAAAGCAGATGAGGCTGTTGAAACAAAAGAGTATAGCATGTATGCACGTATATGCATCTTGTGGCAAGCAAGACACCCACTATCGGAGATGGTCGAACTTAAAATAGGGGAAGGTGTATGGCAGCAACAAATAGAGGTGGAAGATGTTATGGAATCATGCTCAGAGTGCAAAGGGTGTTGACACCCAACGGGAGAGTGCCACAAGAATGTCAAAGGAAAGAGTCTTTAGAAGAATGCTCTAACAAACTTTATAGCCGAGAGAGAAGGGGAGGCTTGGGTAGAAGACCAAGGTTTTGTGAGGGCCGTGGATTATCAAAGCAAACGGGACTTGGATGACAGTGATCTCGGCCTTGGCGGCGGAAGTGGCGGATTCTTGGTGGAAGTATTAAGCCGAGAAATCGTCAAAGCCCCAGAGGAGGCTAAGAAGAATGGACTACTAGAAAACTTGGATGGGGGTGAGTCACTAGTGGAAATTGATGGTCAGACAAAGTATTCACCAAAATCAACAAATAGATTTGCCGAACAAAAGAGTGGCGATTCAGACACATCTCGAGTACTCCTAGGCCACATTGTGATTGCAAGCAATGATGCTACAATGGTACAGGGGATGGTAACCCCGAAGGCGCCTCAACCCTTACTTTTATCCCAAACCAGGTTTGAGATCCAAAAGGAGTGTCAGAGACAAAGATTAGAGAAACCTAATGAGGCGATTAACAATGGGTCTTCCCTAGGTCAGGCTCCATGTGAGGAGGGTCCTGGGAAGTGCCCTCAAGTTTCTGGTGAAGATGATCATGTCTCGCAGCTTGCTATTGGGAGTGTAAATGACAAAGTAAATGAAACTGTTGTCTTTAAGGACATCCCTATCTCCCCAATTAGAAATTTGGAGCAATCCTTTGAGGAGGAAAAAAGGAGAGATGAGTCCTTGGAATGTGAAACTGATTGTACATCTGATGAAGATTGGGAAGGAGGGGAGGACTTGGGATTGAATTTTGTTGTGGAAATCATAGACAAACGTTCCATTTCTCAATCCTCTTCAAAAGAACTCAAAGCTTGGTAGGGGAGAAGAAGAAATGTGGTCATAAGTCGGTGACTGCTCAACTAGAGATGGCGGAGAGTGCATCCGAACAAGCTAAACTTAGATCGGGAAAAGGGTATCCCTTTTCCCGGGGGCAATGAAGGTCCTTTCTTGGAATGTTAGGGGCTGCAATGCCCCTGACAAGATTCATTTGATCAAGAGATGTCTTGATCAAACGCGACTAGAGATTGTTCTCTTACAAGAGTTGAAGTTAAGTGGTGAGGATGTAGATGTGTTTTTTAGGCAGTTCAGTAGATGGAAGGGTTCAATTGTTGAGGCGAGAGGTGCTTTAGGGGGAACGGGAATTTTGTGGAAACCTGAGGTAATAGACATCCAATTTATCAATTCAGATAAGTCGTGGCAATGGGTGAGTGTTAATTCAAAACAATTACATGATGTGTTTGATCTCATTAATGTGTATGGGCCCATTAATACAAAAGACTTTAGAGAGGTTTGGAGGGTGTTATTGGATGTATTTCAAAGGGAAAAAGAAAAAGTCTTCATTCTTGGGAGAGACTTTAATGCAATCCTTAGACCCTCGGACAAAAAGGGGGTGTAGGTTGGATGAGCCCAAAATAGAAAGATTTTAGTGATTTTGTCACTTACAATTGAATGCTGGAAATCTTTTTCAAAAAGGGGGAGTTCACATGGACAAATAAGCGTAAAGGTTTCTTGAACATTGCAGAAAAAATTGATAGATTTTTATTGGCTTGGAAATGGGCTAGCAAACATTGGGAGATGAATGCAGTTATTCTTCCTTTTACAGGGTCGGATCACTTCCCAATCAGCCTCAGAATTTAGGAGGGTGAGACCCCAGAGCAGTGCCCTTTCAAGTCTGGAAAGATGTTGCGTGTGGAGGGTCTGAGAGAACTCATATCGGAATGGTGGACCGCAACTCCAATAAGGAAAGATAACAAAGTGCTTGTTTTTTTAAAAAGTTACAACATGTGAAGGAGCAATTGAAGAGATGGAATAGAGAAAGCTATAAAAATATTTTTACGGAGAAGTTTAGACTAGAACAAGAGTTAGATGCTCTGAATTCCAAGATCATTAACAAGGGCATGGTGGATGTGGATTTTGAAGAAGAGAAAGTTTTAAAGAAAGAGTATTCAAAAGTTTTACAGAGAGAGGAAACCTTTTGGAGGCAGAAATCAAGGGAGTGTTGATGTTAGTTTTGTACCACTACATAACATATAGGATTTAAGCACTTGATACATGATATCAAACACTCAACCCTCTCTTGAAAAGTAATTACTCATGAAGAACATGAAAAAAAACTCCAAGGTTCCTTACCCCTGTGGATCCTAACTCAGTTATAATGATGTGATTTGCTGGTAATCACGTCGGCGGGCTTACGTTGTTCATTCAAGGACATCGGATTCTGACTATGATGGTGATGGGACTTAGCTTTTCAATGTATATTCAATGGTTCTATCTCCTTAATTTATATCACTTCCAACTTTGCTCCTCAAAACTCTCACTACTAAACTACTCACTGCTTAGCTACTACTCCTACGGAATGGAAAGATTAGCAAATGGACGGGGATCAAACCTAATGAAAGCTTGCCAGCGGCGCTACCTCCATAGATGCAATGATTCTAGGGAAATTCTTAGAATTTTCACACTAACACCTATCTTCCAAC
>MU227421.1:577416-609497 GCA_018584345.1 Thuja plicata
TAGGTTTCAGCTTCATAGGAGTTAAGGTGCAGATTCTAGATTTTGGGGGTTTTTGAAATATTTCAGGACTTAGCCAAATTTCAGGATTCAGCACGCCTTCAGCAAAGCTACCTCCCACAATCTATTTTGACTTTCTAAGATCAAATTGAAGCTGGAACAAGGATTCTCAGAGGGTTTATACTTGTTTCATCACGAATCCTTTGGTTTTATCCCATATTTCCGAAAGATTTAGCACAACTCTTGCCCATGTTCTAGACAGATTTGACTTCTCAGCAAGCCAAAATTGCCCAAAACCAACTCTCAAACTTCACTTGCCGGACCAAGGGGCTTGAAAACTATCGCCAACAAAGACTACCTAAGACCACTACTCCTACTGCCTGCAAAAGAGGGGGTCCCCATTTACAATGGGGCGATGGTGTGAAAACGTCACAACAGGGAGACATGGTTAAAAGAAGGCGATCGAAACACAAAGTTCTTTCATAATTCAATAAAAGCTAGACATGCATCAAAGAACATTTTCTCTATACAAGACCGACATGGCAATTTGTTAACAGAAAAAGAGGCCATTTGCCAGGAGGTGGTAAGACATTTCTCAGATGCTTTTAAAGTGGATTAGGTTGCAAATTAGAATATGGATGATATCTTATGCAACTTTCCTATGTGCATAAGTGAAGCCCAGAATGACACGATGATGAGCCCGATTTCTTTAGAGGAGGTAAAGAATGCACTCTTTGCTTCAGGTGGTGAGAACGCTCCTGGCCCTAATGGGTTTCCTGCAATTTTCTTTCAGAAGTTTTGGGAGATTTTTGCTAATGACATCTAGGAGCTGGCTGAGGAATCTAGGGCGGGGGGTTTTGTTTCAAAGGATTTTAATAACACATTTATTGCTCTCATACCCAAGAAAAAAGAGCTCGTTTCCTTTAATGACGATAGGCCTATCTCATTGTGTAATACTATATACAAGGCTATCTCTAAAGTGGTTGCTAATAGGTTAAAGTCTGTTCTGAACAATATTATTTCTCTCGAGCAAAGTGGTTTCTCCCCAAATAGATCGATTTATGAAGGAGTTATTGTTGCACTTGTGCTTTCACTCAGTCCAAAGAGCTCGAATTGAGAGAATGTTGGTGAAGCTTGACATTCCAAGAGCGTACGATGAGGTCAATAGAGATTTCTTACTGGCAGTGTTGAGAAAGTTTGGTTTTTGCAAGACATTGGTTAGATGGATTTGTGATTGCATTAAAAACTCAAGGTTTTCTGTAATGGTAAATGGTAGTCTTCAAGGCTTCTTTGTTGGTGGAAAGTGAATTTTGATGGGGCCTTCAAGGGGAATCCGGGCTTGCCAGGTGTGAGATTTATAATTTGGGATTGGACAGGGAATAGTATAGCCATAGGTGGTAAGAGATTAGAGGATGGAACAAATAATCTAGCAGAAGCTGAGGCAACATTGGTGGCAATTCCAGTGGCAAAGATTTTGGGAGCTACAAAATTGCATCTAGAAGGGGATTCCCTAATCATTATTCAAGCAATTATCAAAGGCTCAATGGAAGCTTCACATTTGCGGAACTATGTAGACCTTATTGGCACATAGTTGACATCGATAAATGACTTCAGAATTACGTTTGTAAAACGGGAAGGTAATAAGGAAGCAGACTTATTGTCGAACTGTGCTTTAACCTTTTTTGCAAGTAAAGGTGAAGTTAGAATTGAAGATTTTAGCAAATTGAACATTTAAAACCGCCTACAAATAACCGTTATTTGAAATAAATGAGCAAAGGTGACATGGTGGCTGGCGGCGGTGTGCGGGTGATGGGAGTAAATGCCGAAGGATGATCGAAATGACATTGAGCTTGAAGGAAGGACTTGCTATTTAATGCGGGTGGAGTTCGAAAAATTTGACAAATCTTTTCACAGTTGCTCATTCTTGTCGAGGAAGACAGAGTGTTGTGGGTTGTGGTGAGGTAAAAATTGCGAGAAAATGGAAACATCATTTGCGTTCACTGCAACTAAACAATACAATCCTTTTTATGGTCCAGTGAAGGAGAGAATATTGGACTTAATGTTTCTGTTTAGAGACCATAGGTTAATTAAGAGCATTTCTTTGATTCTGGGGACATTTTCGACTAGGTTGAGAATAGACATGGGACTAACACCGATGGCTATTCGATGGTTTTGGCATGGGGGCTGCAATTGGGAGAGTCCATGGCAAATGCGAGATGGATTATGGAAGCCATTGTCCCTTTAGAATTCTTAGGGGGCATGGACTCAATCCTAGAACGGGCTGTTTTGGGGTTGGGCATGAATTTTAATGACAAAAAGGTGAATGTAGAGAAGCTGGAAGACTCGAAGTTTACACCTTTCGTTTGGAGGTTTGAGGAGACTTGTCGTGGGAAGCGCTTCAAGGAAGCTCGACGAGGTTGGATGATTTTAAAATTGTTGCTGGACCTAAGAGCTGTGGAAGCAGAGCTCAAAGAGATGAAGTGAGAGTCCGGGTTGTTGGAGGTTGAGGTCCCTTGAAAGCAGCGCTCATCGAGAGCAGGAAGCAGAGACGGGATTATAAGAGGTGGTGAAGCACATTGCAGTTGAAACAAAATGAACGGAGGCAGAGGAACTCACGCATGCAAGCCAAAGAACGGGTGCAAGGTTTCAAATAAGGTGCATTTTAATTGTTTTTCTTTTCCATTGTGTTGTTTGTTTTTGGTTACCTTGTAAATGAATTGGCAAAATTGGGGATGGCGAAGAGCCCTGTAAGGTGTGGTGGTTTAATGTTTACTCTCTGTAACTGCCGAGAAAGCTGTAGGTAGGGGCTAGGGTATCTCTTCACAAACTTGGTTTCAAAGTGATGATAACTGCCAGGTGTTGTTAGATGCAGTGGGGGATGATTATGGTGGTAGCTATGCAACTTTACTTTACTATGTAAAATGGTTTTATCTTATCAATAATAAATACAAATCAATTACTGAGAAAATAATAATAATGTGATATCTATATTAGTATATTATATAATCATTAGTAATTATAATAATAATTTAATATTGTATATTATATTGCATATTTATAATCAGAAACTATTTATATTTATAATGTGATAATAATAGAGAGCTAAAGAGAACAAAAAAAATCAGAAACTATCCCAATGATGGATTATGGAGTGTGATTTGAAATGTTGATTTAAAAAACTCTTACACAATATAATCCAGAAATTACAGTGATTAAAATATAATATCTTATTTTATTAGCATTTTATAAGATTTATAAATATTTTTGTGTATAAAAATAAAAATACTAAGAAAAAAGCATGTTGTTTCTGCTGCAAATATATACATTTAATTAATGATTTTTATGTTTTTTGTATGGATGAACCCAAATCCAGCCCCAATTGTTTTTGGCCCGTTCCATGAGCTGAATATGTATTAATGATTTTTACATGTTTTTTGTGTGGATGAACCGAAACCAAATCCAGCCCCCAAATTTTTTTTGTTGGATCCATGAACCAAATCTGCAAATCTGAACTAGAACTGGTAACTTAGCAGAAAGAGAATGGGTTTTCAAATTCATGATAAATGATAGCTTCATATTGGTAATTTCACAATCAGAGAGCAACATACGATTCAAATAGAAAATTACCATTAACATAAGTAAAATGTCAGTTCTAGTCCTATGACACGCATGTGGTTATAGAATGCTACTTAGCATCAATATTTGAAAATCAAATATGCCACATGGAAGATAAAGATCTGTAAAAGGCATAACACACAAAATGCATAACACACATCTTGTTTACTCGAAAAATATAATTGCTATATAAGGATTTCCAACGTCTAGTTTCAGGTTCCTTTGAATGCAATCAAAGGAATGCATCATTATTCAAAATAAATACTCTCTGCATTAGTCATGCACATGTCTTATTCCAACTGCTGTTAGTTTATTGGTTTTAGGCATCAAAATTAAAAAAAATCATGAAAGGTCCAGCTCTGTTTCATTTTGTCTTTTGTCATAGTTCCATATAAAGCAA
Source organism: Thuja plicata (assembly GCA_018584345.1). Lineage (NCBI taxonomy): Eukaryota > Viridiplantae > Streptophyta > Pinopsida > Cupressales > Cupressaceae > Thuja > Thuja plicata. The sequence continues at coordinate 581,429 of MU227421.1, forward strand.
AACAAACATTTCTTTATTGTTCTACCTAGACAATTTATCACCAGTACAGACATGTATCACCAATTGTATGCTCATATCTAGCTAAACCAAATATGTTGATGTTAAGAAGAATTTATTTAAAAACATCTTTATAAATCACTGCTGTGAAACCTCAGGATACTGTTGCCTATATCTTTAAAGAGAGATGCTAACTTATTCAGGCTCAAGCAATAATATCTCATTAAACTGCAGTTTTTAATACCCATGCATTTACTTATCCAGGTCCAACCATCCAGTCTACTGCAATTTTAGGGGATAGGAGACAAGTTTTGGGCGATTGGGACCATGATCATTTAAAATATGTAATTTGTAACTATTAGGAGGCATATTTTCCATGTAGGAATAGGGGAACCTTGGAATATCCCCAATGGTTCATGGAATGACTGGTCATATGCTGGTACCATGAATGCTAGGGAAATATTTCAAAGACTTCGTTAAGATTCCCAGTCTGAGTTTCAAATATGAGAAAGTTGTCATGTGTAGGTGTACATATGCATGAAGGCATGGCCATGCATTTGTGTCATTTGAGCCATCAGCATACTTGAGTCTAAATTTCTGTCTTGTAAGGCAGTTTTGAGTACTGTTTGACAGATCAGAAAGCTTATTTAGGCAAAAAACTGCAGTCACTTACAATTCTTGAGCATCTATTAGGGGTTGATTTAGCCATCTTTATTATATATTGTTAAATGATTGGACTACTGTTCCGATAACCAGTTTTATGGGTTGACCGGGGCTTGCTTTTTGTACCAATTGATCACATATTTCATTGTTTATGTCATTGGTACATTTCCAAATAGATTTACATTATGGCCATGGCATGCTGCCGTCATAGTCTAATTGACTTGGATGATGTATGAATGAAATCTTAAATTACATGATGTATGGTTTCTTTTGTCCTTGTTTGTCTTCACAGGAAGTAGGCATACCTTTTGCTTAATTAGCTCACAAAAATAAAATAAGCTAGGATATTCTCTCAAGGTGCAAGATCAAAGATCCTATTTTTTAAAGCCAACCCACGTTAGGGGCTTTCCCCAACTCCCTTGCTACAATTTACGGGCTTTCCTGGAAGGTGGCAGAAAACTGGATTTTTCAGACTTCAAAATCCAAGACTAGCCAAAAGAGATCGATATGGAGAAAAACTAATTTAGAAAGGGCCAAGACCAAGAAAATAGACTACAAGTTCCAGTTGTTGATTTTATTCCAGAAATGAAGTAAACAGCACAAAACACAAACCCTACATATTTTTTAGAAAAATTTGTAAATAATACTTATTTACAATTTTTTTTTTAAATGTAGGGTTTGCTATTGTTCTAATTCTCTCGTTGAAGTATGAAATTTGGATTTGAAAGGAAAACATTCAACTTCAAGAATTGGAAAGTTAAAAAAATTAACAATAAATTCATAACATTACAAAAAAAAACCAAAAAAATCCATGAAATATAACACTTACCTCGTTGAAATGAGATGAGAAGTCTTTGCAACTGCTGCTATGGACTCACTGATGCTCTAAATGCAAGTATAATGCTGCCTTAATGTGATTTGTGAAATTTTTTTAGCTGTTCCTGCTGGTTGCAAACCTATGGACTCTTAGTTTTCTTCCTATCTCACACTTCTCTCTTCTTCTCAATGCAATGAAATAAGATACCTTTTAGGGTTGCAAGGAAGAAATAAGTAAAAAATAAAGCAAAAAAAACTAAAGTTTTTAATGTTTTTTCAATGCCCAACTTCACATTGACACCGATTGAGTCAATTGGCTCAGACTTGGTGAGTCAGAATGTGACTTTGCGACTCGGCGAGTCACATGCTTGACTTGTCCGAGTCCGAGTCAGGGTCATTTTGACTCGGCGAGCCCGAATTGTCTCGCGACTCGCCAAGAATCGGCGAGTCTAGGAACTCTCATAATACCCCTAAAGGTGGATCACCTACCAAAGGTGGAGTCACATGTCCACTAATGATGGATCACCTCCAAAGTGGAAAGTCCATCCATTATAAGTGGATGTGACAAAATAGTAGCATGATAAGTCTACATAATGTGGAAATGCTCCAACTACTCCTATGCAATTACCTAAGTAAACTTAAGTAAAGTGTAATTAGAACCAAGGTGACGACAATTAACCAAAGTAAAATGCCTTAATTACACCAATACCCCCCCTTAAGTGCAACTTAGGGAGAATGTACAAAAGCGAACAATGCAAAATGGGTCCTGACTAGTAGGCCATGTTAGGTACCCATGTACAAACGCTATGCAATCTCTCACAAACAGAGAGGAGAAAACCCGGTGGGAGAGAACTCCTCCCCAAAGAGAGATGAAAACGCACAATACTCAATGATGTATGAGAAAAACAAAACCTCATATGAGGAAAAAGTCCCCCCCATAAGAGAGAAGAGGAAAGACAATGAAGCCCCACCTCAATGTCAAATCTCCTGCAAAGATTGTGCAAGATGACGACCAATACTCCACAAAAGGAAAAAAGAGCCAATGCTGCACCAAGAATGTCAAAGTGTGACAAAACCAGGTACCAATGTCGATGAAGAACGGTTGTTGAATCACCCACTACAATATGATAGAGATCAGGCATGGAGACACCTGCATGAGCATCAACTGGATACTTGCAACTGGCAGATTGATACTTTTTTTTATCTCGATTGTAGACATGTATCAAGTCTCACAAGATACTTTCTAATCTACTGAGTACAGGAGGATTACATCAAATATGCCATCAATGACAGTATAAAGAAGGATGACACTTTATATTAGTGCATGTACAACAGAGCTCATGCAAGAGAATACATCACATAACAAAGCTGGAAATGATAATGATGCCACCAAAGGATGTGCTACAAATGATCGCTAATGATGCCTTCCGAATGGACTGATGTGCCAAGAAAACATAGAGGAAATTGGGCACCCTTGGCTGCCAGTTGGAGGACGGATTGCTGCAATAGGTAATGGTGGACAAAAATTTTTGTTCCCAATTTGCATATTTATTGAAAATTTTGTTTTTACAAAACCTTAATTAAAAGTTTAAGAAAAACATTTATTAAAAACTAAGTTGCCTGTTTGGATTCTGGTACAAATGCGGGTTCGAGATTCCAAGTCGAAATTCGTCCAAATTTTTTTTTTGGTTGGGTTCGGATTCATTTTGGGTTCGTCTGTACAATTTTTTTTTCATAAAAAATAAATATATATATGCTGCAGCAATTAAGTTCATACACCACTATGCTAATATTAAAGCAACATAGCAAAATACACCACCACATATATTAACATTTATATTGCTCCGTGTTTATATTGCTCCAAACAAACTATATTTCCATATTCTCCTTTCTAATTGGCAATAACATCTGGTTGGAAATCTTCGATTTGCTTGTAATTCAGACGTTTCACAAAAAAATTGTGATCATCTCTCAAATTTGTGATCTTTTCGAACCCTAAAGGTCAGCGGCAATATCCTTTGTGAATCAACGACACCTCCTAAAAAACTGCAATTTCCTTTTGTCTGCTATTTCTTTACTTCAATCAGCAGAAGATCACAGAAATAAATACATTATTGAAATATGAAGGGTCGAATAGACCTAAAAGGTAAAAAAAAACTTTATTGAAAGTCAACAAAAACTGCCGTTGGGAGCCAAATTCGCCGGAATTCTTCTCGGGCTCTCGCGGTGGTTTTGAAAGTCTGCTGAAAGCGCACGAAAGTCTGCCAGGGTCCCGTTCAGTGAATTTGGACCGAATTACTCAGACTGGCAGCGAATTTTGGATGAATATGGACCGACTTCGAATTGCAAGTGAAGTGAATTGTGAATTCCTGGTTTCCTGAGTGAGTGTGGTGACAGATTAAAAAAACCATGAAAAGAAATTCATTAAATTTAATAAAGAAAATTTTAACATTTTTTTTTGATTTTTAACAAAAAAACCTTTATTAAACAACAATAAAGAAAAAAAATAGTTTTTTTGAATTTTTTGAAAAATGTTATTAAAGATGAGAAGGAAAATATATATTTTTTAAAAATTAATAATGTAAATTTTATTTAAAAAATTTTAATATAATTTTTTTTTATTAAAAAATACAAAAAGGTTTTAATTAAAAAATAAGAAAATAAAATAAAAAATGTTAGTACCCCCGCATGACAGTGCGCCTACTGCACACAGTGCAAACCACATTGTCAATACAGGTACTGCAGTGCAGTGCAGGACCGCATCACATGTAGGTACTGCAGTGTGGTGAGAGACTACACAGACCTGCGGGTTACCCCACAGGGTACCTTAATTTTTTTTAATTATCCTTTTTTTTCAAAGGATACACGGGGACGTGTCCCTTGCCCCAAAACTCTGCGTCCCTGTCACCTAGCCATTTCGGGGATGGGGGGGACGCCCCCCTGCCTTCGCCGATGCCTGCCCATCCCTCCAAAACACCAAGAAACGTCCCCTGCCGTTTGGAGATGGCTAGCCGTCCCCTAAACGACTAGGGGACATCCAAGAGATGTTTCCTGGCGTTGAAAAACAAAATATATATATTTTTTCTTCAATTTTGTTTGCTTCTATACCTTCATATAGGAATCAAAACAGCTATTCTAATTTCAAATGTTGAGAATCAAATATAGTTGACCATAGTGGCTTCATGAACAATGCAAGAGTTTCTGATAAACACTTTGATAAGTTACAGCTTATAATTTATAATGTTTGAATCACCATCCACTTCCGTGCAAACGGTAGGGGTTTCACTAGCTAGTTTGTTATGAGCCTGAATCTGAACTCTTGGCAATACATTTCAACATTTCAAATATCTGTTTATGGATTTAAGGATTTGAAATTTTGATGTTAAAAATTGAAGTGCAAGAATTATTCATTCCCTTTGCATTTTCAATTTAACTCACTGATTAGTTAAGTATATGCCTCTATTAATTTTTTTGTGATTTGTCCTCCATACAACGTCTAGGTCCAGCGTGGATCACAGTGTTCATTGCTCAGAATTTGAGTTAAATCTGTCATATAAAAATGTTGTACGTTTTAAATGAGAAGGTAGAGCCAAGGAGAAAACTATCATATAACCACTCCAATAATATAAAATACTGCCAAGTCACTGGAGCATGGGATATGGATGTGTGGAGATTAGTTTTCAAGTCAAGAAGCAGCCATGTCCAAATCTTAGTGAACAGCTCAGGAGACATTTGTAAAAATGTATACAACTACTGTATAATTACAAACATTTGAAGGTAATTAAGTGTATGATGGATAACTATCTAACAGGCAAGTTCAATAAAGAAATTTTTGTCCTTTCTGTATGGATAAAAAGTAGCACTATATATACCTACATAATGGTAGTGAAAGTACCCAAGAATAATATGAAGAAATGTGTGTTTGAATTAAACATTAAGGTTGGAAGGTTCCAACTGGTGATAATTATATTGGCATTCGATAAGTACTCTTCTATTATTTGCAATTGTATTTAATTTGATATAAAACTAATGCAACCTGTACAGTGTCTAAAATTCAAGACAGATCAGGCTCAAGATGCAAAGAAAATGGAGAAGCTCAATAATGTTTTCTTTACATTGATGGCTCGTGGCCCTGATGGTATAGTTCTCATGTCACACACAAATATTTCTATCTTGTTTAATCTCTTTAGCTTATTTATTGCTAGTTTTACATCTTAATCAAAGATAGTATTGGAGTCATATTGGTCTCAAGTCTTAACAATATAGTGTCTGATAAATTTTTGTTTTGAGGGTAATGCTAGATTTGCATTCTGAATTTAATTTATTTTTATGTCGTTATCTCCAGTTGACCCAACAGAAGAGTTAGCGAAAGAACAGGCAGCTTCTCAAATGACCAAAAAGGGCAGAGGAAGGAGACAATGATTGTTGCATTTGTTAAACACACTTTGCTTCACTCCAATTTTTGTCTTTGTTTAAGGCTGATTATAATTGCATTTAGAACAGAGCTGGGGCAATGCAACATATGTTTTAATGTTTGATGACGTTTGAGAAGGGGGAAACTTAGGATTTTGCATTGTCCTTATGGTAGCAATTTCCAGTTCCAGTTTTGTATTGGCTTTAATTTTCTTCTTCTAAATAGTACTGTCTCTACATGAATCTAGTATTCCCAAGCACTGAATTTTTTATGATGGTCTTTAATGTGAAAAAAATGGTAAATGAAGTGGAATATATTCAGGGAACTCTGATGGAATATCTAACAAATCCTATATTATAAATTTATCAATAAAATGCTTGTTATAATCCTGGATAGGAAAGCATTATAGGCACCTGGAACTAGATTACCTCTGGCACACAATTTTATTTCAATTTTTGAATTGTCGAGTTAAAACGTTTATCTTAATTATACAAATTTGTATTCTCATTAATTCTGATATTGTTCTAGCAAGGTTTATGGCTAAAATGTGAAGCTACACATATTAGGATACCCTACTTCAAATTTTGGTTGCTAAAGAATTCTCCACGAGCAGATTACTAGGTTGCTGTATGGTAAACAACACTTCTGATCTGGGTTACATCATCACGGGAGGATTACCTCAGACAAGGAGTAAACGCTGAATTTTCTTAATTTGGCATGGACCATAAATCATTGGTATGCTTCCATAGTGCCCTCTGTTGGAAATTCATTGAAATCAAATCATTGCCACACTTACCAGGATGCCATGTCAAAGTTAAAATGTACTGGCATTCTGCTGTCAAGTTCAAAGAAAACTGAATCCAAGAAGCAACTTGAGATGCTGTAAATATTTGCATTGATAACTGTATCTTAAACATGGCAGCCGTAATATTTGAAGGCAGGAAAGAGAGCTAGTAGATGTTTTGGTTGTTATAGTCATAGTTCGCAGACTTGGACTCGGAGAGTGCTCGGCAAGCCCAAAATGTTCAACTCGGCAAATACGTGACAAAAACTTGGCAACATAGAGAGTACTAAAAAGTAAAGTTCCTTAAAGTAACGCATTTTTTGCAAAATTCAATTACAAAATGTGTTAAATTAAAAATTCACATCTTAAAAGAGAAAATGCATGTTTTATTAGCCAAAAAAGCATGTGAAAAATGCATTTTAACTAGTGTTTTACCTGCGTTTGTGTTTTTATCCATATTTTTCCTATGTCTATAAAAACTTGCAACTTAAACTTGTAAAATCTTTCGGAGCAAATAAAACAGAGAGTACTTGGCAACTCGGAGAGTACTAGCAGAGTTTGCAAACTATGGTTATCATCATATCGACTGTGACTCATCTGAAACTTAATAGCCAGTTTGGGATTTTAAGCAAAGTCAACATGGAGCAAAAACATTGTAGCTTATTTCATAATCAAACATTTGATTAAAGGTTGCTTTAGAGCCTCAATTAAAATAGTAGCACTCATGCTAGAGGACTCGATATCCTTCAGATTTTACCGGAAAATCAATTACCAAAGGTGGAGGAAAGTTGTTTATATTCAAAATTCAATATTGAATCTACTAGATGAAGGCTCTTCTGTGCCCACTAATGAACATCAATTCTTTTATTTTTCTCTTCAATAGTTTCTACTGCTTCACTTTGACCCCATACCAACTGTGCCACCACTGGGACGTATTGGACAATGAGGCTTTAATAAGAGGAAATACAAAATTATCCTTATTTTTGTTCAACTTCTAAAGTTCAACTTCTCATTTAGAAGATCTCTCATTTTTACCCGATTCCCTTGTTGGAGATGTTTATTCTGTGCAAGTTTACTGATCTATGCAGTACAGCACTTCCACTCTCTTGCAGTGAAATATTTACTTCCTCTAACCATTTAATAGGAGTAATTTTGAAACTACCTGATTTTGTTCATAGCAGGGGGATTGAAGATCCCTCTTCATTATCTTTGAAATCCTTTGGAGGTAGTAGAAAATTCAAATTTTCTGACCTTCATTGTCATCTGCATGATAAGCTGAAAACTCCTCATGATAAGGAAAATGTCCCCGCCTTTTATCCAATGTCTTTCATTATAACTTTAGGATCATATAATGGCACAAATTGAAAGAATTCAAAGTTAGAAAACCAATAATTCCTTATCTTCATACATGGTGTTCTCTACAAATTTACATATATAACTGCCAATGGTAGTAAGAATCTCGGCTCTCATTTTGTGACCAAATTGCAAAAAATAGTGCACTACTGAGAACCATCTACAGTATCCAGTAAAATCAATCCATCGCTCATACATCAGGGAAGTATTTATGGTATATTGGAAGGTGGGGAATCGGATAGATGAATCTCTGCATTTGGAAATGCCGTCCTTTGCTTCTTATGAAATTCTCTATATGCATTTTCTCTCCACTGCCTGTTTAAAATGAAAAACAACAGCATCATGGAGAGCGATTATCTAGAAAGGGGATATGACATAGATGGCTTGAAGAACATATACATTATATAAAATAACTATATCATGTAGACACCCTTACTATACTTTCAACTAAAACAAACTTCAATAATATTCTTATTTCTCCATTGGCACAACTTGCTTCAAAACAAAAAAAATACTTAGTGGACTTCAAACTAGCAACCTACAAAATTACATTAACGTCTTCATTTTGTAGAGAATACCTCCAGTCCTAAACAAGCCACAATCTTGTGAAATGTAGATTGCTATCATCGGAGGTCCCAAATATTGAAAGACATCAAAACAAGAGGAAAAGAAAACTAGTAATCACACCACTATTTTTCTGCAACAATTTTCTCATAAAATACCAATTTTTGGGTTTTATTCTACTAATTTCATTAAGAAAAGAAAAAGTTATTGCAGTTTTCCTATGACTATATTAGATTATTAAAAAAATGTCATTCTTAATATTTTGTATTTTTCAACACCTAGCACATTACCTCAAAATATGATACAAATTTGTATTCAAATGGCCAGCAGAATGAAATCATAGCAAACTGATTTGAATACCTTAAATGTATTTAAACAATGGCTTGTCAAACAATTTACAGACTTCCATTAGTTCACACTTGATATATCAGAATTCAACGCCTTTGCATTCAATGTCTTTGTAGCCAGCCAAAACAACCAGAATTAAAACAGAGCGAAATGCCTCATTCTATGTTCATGCTCGGTTAATAGGATCTCTACGACAAGGAAATTAAATGATCTCATACTAAACATTTGTAGAGCTTGTTAGCATGAAAAATTTATTGCCATCGGTAGCTTGAAATTACAAAGAAACCTTGGGCGCTGGCTGCTACAACAATTCAATTTCATTTAACATGTCTATGGCTTTTGAAATTATAGAGTCAATACAAAACTTCTGATCAATTTTATATTACAATAAAATAAAATATTTAATTTGACTGAATGATAATTTTTGTAATGATATTCACATTACATCGTATAATTTTTTAAGTTTTACATTTCTCATACCAATTACTTGAACTCCCCTACAAAAATAACATATAATTATCGATTATGTATTCTTTCAACTACTAATATTTACTCTAAGTATTAGTAGAATTGACATGAAAAATAAATAGCTTGGATGGCTTCCGCTCACGTAATGGTTCCCGCTCATGGGATGATTTTGAATGCACTTGCAATGGTTTCCTCTTTGCGTCCTCCAGTGTCTATGGTTGTTGTTGCACCTTTGTTAGGGCTTGGGCTCTTTGGTGCGGATGTTGTTGTGCCCTTGGTGGGGTTTGGGTTACCTTTTCTTGAGGTTTTGAGGGCGACCCTTATTGGCAATGCATTTGCATCTATTCTCACCGAGCATTCTTCTGATATACATGCTCTTGTGTCTTTTGGTGCTGTGGGTGTTGCCCTCCACCCAAGCTTCTTTCTACTGCTAAGGGACAAAGCTTTGCTTGTGTTGCTAGATTTGCTGCTACTCTTCCTCCGTAGGGGAAATCTTGTCCTCTTGCTTGTGCAAAGACCTCCTTTGTTGTGGTTTATGGTCACAATGTGGTGGATAATGTGGATTTCTACCAATGTTGTGGGTTGGTGTGTAGATTTGTTGGTCTTTGGCCTTTTCTGATGGATCTTCAACAATGGGTGATGGATTCTTGGAAGCCCTTAGTTGCTGGCAATATTAAGCTTTTCCCTTGTGTTGGCAATATTGATAGTTAGATGCTTGACAGACTGGGCCCTGGTCTAGAAGGCCGCCTCTTTCCTGTCGTAACTGGGCCCTGGTCTGGAAGGCTGCCTCTTTCCTGTCGTAACTAAGCCCTTGCCCTTTCATTGCCGTCGCTTTCTGCTTGTCTGTTAGCCCACCAAATAAGCCCAACTGCTGTCTGTTTGCCTGCGGGCCTTGCTGTCTGTCTGCATGGAAGAAAGAAATGGTATTCACCTGCGTGCCTGTCTGTTTGCCCAACTTTTCACTTGTCTGGAATCTTGCCTGCATGTCCACCTGCGGGCCTGCGTAGCTTGAGAAGGGGAAACATAAAAAATTGTGTCCACATCTACGGGCCATGCTGTCTTGCTATTCACCTGCGTGCCCACCTGTGGTCCCTGTGTGCTCCCGTGTGTTTTCTCACCTGTTTCTCAGCTACGTAGCAAGATCTTTTAAGGTAGCGTGTCTTTGTACCGTCTCTTAAATCTACAACTTACCTATGTTGATCTATGTTGATCCTTTGTGCCGTCTCTTAAATCTGCCCACAAAAAGAGAGTTTTTAATTCAAAGGTCTTGAGTTGTGAAAGACACTCCAAATGTCGACAAAGGTGACTACCATCAACTAAGGGCTTCCAAGAATCCATCACCCATTGCTTTGTATCCGGGACAACAACAAAACATTGCACGAGAACTGTATGACGGAATGTCCGAATCCTGTCTGAGACTCTGAGACTGTGACACATTGCTTATTACTTTACAACAACAGGGAATGAAGGCCATGGAACCCCCACCCGATACAGATACATATAAGTAGATGGTGGACCGCTTGAATAAGCTGGAAATTGATGGTGCAACTCTGAAAGACACATGTCTTTCTTTATCCAATGTCTCCCAAAAGCTCCTTGATCGACTCCTTAAATTAGAAGCAGAAAATCAGTCACTCAAAAACAACATGGCAACCCTTACTTCTGAAATGGCCACTCTCTTACAACAAGCTGTAGCCGATCGAGCTCTTTTACACAGTTTCTCATCTACCTTCACATCACAAGCAACGGGTATTCAAACTGATCTGGAATCTGTCATTGCACAACTGAATGAACTTGACAACATCAAAATGGAACAAGCTGATTTGGTTGCCAAACATTCTTCACTAATGACCGAAACAGAGGAGAAAGTCAAATCCTGGGCCTCTATCTGCAATAACAACGCTACCGTTGCACCTCTCTCAGGTGTTGTGGAGTTTGTCCAGGGTAAGATGATTGATGAACGCATGAGACGGAAATGCAAGTTGAATCTGCGTGTCCGTGGTCTCCCCTCTACCGTTGATCCATCCTCTACTGGGCAATCCTTCCTCAAGGACCATCTTGATATTCCCGATATTACACTCGACAACTGCTAGTTTGGCCGGGATGGTACACTTGTCATCAGGTTCTCTTCCCTGCACGATAGGTTACGGGCTCTTAGAGCGAAGAGGAAATTATTCACTCTTCCCTTGAAGATTTATTTGGATGAGGATCTCACTAGGTCACAAATGGCAGAATTGAAACAAGCCAGATCCGTAGTTGTTGAGGCTAGAGGCAGTGGGAAATGGGCAGTTGCCAGGAACCTTAGAGCAGTTATTCGTGATTCTCCCCCTGCTGGGTGGGAACCGAGACAGGCCGATAAGACCAAATGACAATCGCACCGGCAGTTGAGCAGGGGTGGGCCACCCCCCCTTTGGCTCGCTTCTCCTCAACTGCTGGAACGATAACGATTCTCTTTGGTCGTTATCGGGTCTTCTTCAGGATGCGGTTGGGTCTGCTGATATCCTGGCGGTTACAGAGACACATGAGAGCCCTGCATGTCCCCTCCCGGGTTTCATCGGTTATCAGTGCTTATCTGTATGTAGAGAGGAGGTTCACGCTTCGGGTGGTGTACAGGGCTCTGGTGGTGTGGCCTATTTGATTTGGGACAACCTTTTTAGCGCTACCTCTATTGTCCTTTTAGACATATTTGCTAGATTCATGTGGATCTGGGTACACCACACTGGTCATCGCTAGAGATATCTTCATCGCGGTTTGCTACTTCCCACCGACCTCCTCGTTGTATGCAATTCATAGTGTCGAGGATGGGGATCCTTTTCAGGATCTTCTGGAGGGCATCTCTAGATTTAGTGCCTCAGACGATATCCTCATCCTTGAAGATTTCAATGCACAAACTAAAGAGTTATAGTCACCTATACATGACCGAGACACTGATTGGACCTGCACTTCCGAGTTAGATCCGGTCAGCCTTGGGCTTCAGCGTACCTCAGAAGACTACAGTGGGCCGTTATCCACTTATGGTCGCCACCTCCTCCAGCTTTGTGAGTCTTTCGATCTGATCATTCTGAACGACCTTTCTTGCTCTCCCAGTTCTGAGCTTTTCACATGCTGGCCTCATGGTGGTGGCGCTAGTGTGGTCGATTATGTGCTCATTGCTGCCTCCTTTGTCCCCTCTATCCGCCGCTTTACCATCTCTCGCCTTCCTTTGGCTGATCATGCTCTTTTGAGCCTCGTGCTTTGTTTCTCCCCCCCTTCGCCCACCCCACCCACCCAGCCTCCCGACTGTTTTGGGACACGCCCACAACCATGTCCACTTCCACTATACTGAGGGGGATTGTGACCTTTTCACCTTCCACCTGTGTCGACTCCTCTCCCCTGTGAGCTTCTCTGAGTGTAACCATGTTACCTCCATGTTTGATCTACTGACCAAGGCCATTTGGGAGTCAGCTTTCCTTTCCATCCCCTATCGCCCTATCTCCAGATCTAAATGTCAGAACACTTTCCCCATGAACCATTGGTTCGACGATGACTGTAAAGCTTTCCATTGCAGATTACGTTCGGCCTTTGAGTCCCTCCCTTCAGATTATGTTGATCTCCGTTACTTCTACCACCGGTTTCTTCTCGCGAAGAAACATTCTTTCATTGCTTCATAGTGTAGACCCTTGTGTAACACACTTACCCAGGATCCTAATCTCTTTTGGTGTACCTTACTCTCGCGACATCTCCCTCCGCCCTCAACCATCAACCTTGCCTCCCTCATCTCCACACCTCCACTCTCTATGACATCCCGGGCCAGCCATCTCTCCACCTCATCCCACCCCTCACTGCCATATCTTCACCACATCCAACATTTACGAGGTTGTCAGATCTATGAGATGCAATAGAGCAGCCGACGAGGATGGTTTTTAGGCAGAGCTCCTCAAGCTCGGTATCACTGTACTTGGCTCTTATCTTCCCACACTCTTTAATAGAGTGGTTTGCACTAGCTTCCCTGAGGCTTGGTCGAGACATGTGATCCATCCGATCCATTAGACTGGATCTTTATCGGACCCCGACAACTACAGAACCATCATGATTGGGCACACCTTTACCAAACTCTATGCCACGACATTGAACACTATCCTTTCTTCGCAGCTTGACAGGTTGGACTGCAGGGCTAGAGGTTAGGCTAGTTTTCGTGCAGATTACCAGACCATGGACCACATCTTGACACTACGGGCGATCATTAAGGAGGCTCGCTATCGCTCTGCGAAAGTCTATTGTTGCTTCATTGACATTCGTAAGGCGTTTGATTCCGTCCCTCGGGTGGCCCTTTTTCAGAGACTTAGAGACATTGGGATATCTGAGATTCTTTTGACTGATATTATGAGACTTTACGAGTGTGTTGTGGGTAGATTCAGGACCCCGGAGGGCTTCTTAGATCCTATTCAGAGCACTATTGGGGTGAAACAGGGATACCCTCTTTCCCCCACCTTATTTGGCATCTACATTGACGAGCTCAAGGGTTTCATCAGAGATTCGTCTCTCCCTGGTGATGGCTGCTATTTACACTAGGTCTTAGTTTCCATTCTTCTTTTTGCTGATGACGTGATTCTCTTAGCCTCCTCATCTGAGGGTCTCCAGAGAATTCTTGATATCTTGGCCTCCTTTTGTGACTTGAGACAACTCGTGGTTAATCTGGGGAAGACACGGGTCATGGTCTTCAAGTGCTTGAAGACCTCACATTTACACTTCTACTTCCAGGGACAGGAGATCGAGATTGCCTCCACATACACATACCTCGAGGTTAAGTTTTCCGGTCCTCGCTTCAGTTTGAGACATGCTATTCAGCCCAAGATCAGAAAAGGGATGGGTTCCCTCGCCTTGATTGAGAGACAGTGCTTTAGACACCACTTTCAGGACACCTCATCCAAGTTATCCCTCCTGGATTCACTGGTTAGGCCTATTGTACTCTATGGCTTTGTTGTTTGGGGATCATCCCTCCTTGATTCCGACTGGGCCTCTATTGAGCGTATATAGAATCTCCTCCGACGTATCATCAGATGTCATCGTACCACCTCCCACAACACCATCTTGGTTGAGTTTGGGGCTCATCCCTTTAGGTTGGGAGCCATCTTCGACCTGGTTTGGTTTCTTCACCGCCTACGTTGCTTCGCAGATTCTTCAAATGGCTGGAGTAGATACTCTTACCTCGCCTATTGCTCTTCTGTTGAGTTGGCTAGATCTGATACCTCCTCTAGAGCTCGTTGCTAGTATGCTTAGGCCACTTCCCTTTTGGGTTCCATTGGGATTGATATTGATCGCCTATGCCCCTTCCAATTTTCTTTGGACGCTCTGGCTCATCTTCTCCCCTCCAAACAGGAGGCAAATGAGCATGTCAGACTTGACATCGACAGGCAGTACATCATCTCGACCTGGACCAACCCTAGTGGGGGTTTGCATCCGAGGATGGATTTTTATGTTGAGCACTTCTTACATATCCAGGATGGGATCATCGTTCGACCCAAATATTTATCACAACGTTGGTGCCATGATCTCCGGATCGCGCTGGGATCTTTCAGAGTTGGCTCTCACCGCTTGCATGCACATACTGATCATCACATTGACAGAGAGTATCGTATTTGCAGTTTATGCACATTGTCTGAGATTGAGACCGAGGCACATTTCATTTTCCGCTGCCCTATATACTATGAGATCAAAGGGAGATTCTATTGCTTATTTAGAGATTGCAGCTCCTTGACTTCCTTCTTTTGCTACTCTGACCAAAAATGTCTGGCACTCTATTTACAGAAGACGGTTCAACTCCGTGACCATACCCTGCAACTTCTATTTCCCCAGAAGCTGGTCACTGAGCAGCTCATTACATATTTCTTCTCACCCTCACCCCGGCTCGGGGTGTGAAGCGGCCCTTATGTGCCTCCACCATCGGTCACTCCAGATCCGTGAGACCTCGCAGTGCTTCTACTCATCAGCGACAGACCACCAGCAGATCATGACGACGGCTCCGTACCCTTATTCTTCTGGGTCACTATCCTTCTGTGTTGGACTTCTTTCCTCTTGGGAAAGACCCCTAGTCCTTTCCCTGGTGGTTCTTTGTTCTCTGCTTCTTGTTTGGTTCCTTGTTCTTTTTGTTGTTCCCCCAACCACTGTTTGGTGGTCTGCTAGTTTCTTGCTTTTTGGCTGTTTGTTTCCTATCTCATAGACCCTTGTTGGTCTTCTGTCAGACATTAATAAATTTATCTTATCTTATCTTATCTTAAGGGATTTTTTATTGCTTCTTTTGTTGACCTGATTTGGTTTTGAGCAAGTTGTGGGCTTGGGCGTTCACACTCTCTTGGTCAAACCTTGGTAGTCTCTTTTAATCCTCTTACTGAACCACTTAGTTTGTGTTTCGTGCGGGTTTGCCTTCCCAATCTTCCTCTTAATTTTTGGGAGATTTTTTTTTTTTTGAGGCCATTGGCAACTCTATCGACTGCTTCTTGAAGGTTGATGATACCACTTCCTCCATGGGTCTTTCTACTTTTGCATGCATTTTGATCGACATTGACATCTCCATACTCCTTGGGGAGGTGGTTCTCATGGTTGGGAATAAGCTATGGACTCAGTCGTTGGATTATGAGGGTTTCCCCTTTTGATGACACCAATGCTTCTCTATTGATCACTTAGTCACAAATTGTTCTCTCCCATGTTGTAAAGGTGTTGCCATTTTGTGGAAGGATGCTAATGGTGATCACCTTACTATCCTGGTTTTTTATTCTACTTCTAATGACTCTTTACAAGTTGATGAAGACTCCTCTTAGGATGATGATTTCCTTTGGTTGTTGGTATGGTCTTCTCAGGTGCTGTAGATCCTACTCCACCACTTGCTGTTGGTGTGGCACCCTTTAGCCACGTGGACTCTTCTTCAACTGTTGCTCCTGTTATGCTCTATTTTGGTGGATGACATGTTGCTTTGTTAACACTCTACTCATTGTGTTGACAATCTCACTAAGGGGATTTCCCTACTTGCTCCCCCTTGTGATGGTGTTCCTAATGATAGTATTGCTTGGATTATTGTTCGTCGGTGAAGGCAAGATCATTTTTCCTCCACTTCCAAAATTCTTCCCTGAGTTGTGGATGGAATTTCTACCCCCTTAATGTGGTTTACTAGCCTTTCTGCTAGTGTGCTGTGAGTGGTCTATATTGACCTTTGTTGTTAGTGGTATGTTCTCGATCAGTTGTAAGTGACATATTCCCCCTTGTTTTGCTACTTTCATAATAAAAACCATTTATTTTATCCACCGTTATTTAGTTATTACTAAATTATAAACTAACTTATATATTAAATATAAAATGTAATAATCCAACATTATTATCAACATATGATTTATTTGTAAATTAACATTAACATACTAACATATTAATTTATATTTATTATCTTACCTACACACTATATGATGTAATCTAAACACCAACATTCTCCTCTTTCTATATCAATTTGAACAAGGAATGAATACAACAACCCATCGAGAAAATTGAAGTGCTTCCATCAAATCTCCCACTCACCTAGCACACAACAAACTAATCACATTAGTGGATGTCCTGATTGTTGAATCCTAAGGATCATTTGTACCACATGACACCAAATCCCATCCTCCATGCACAAAGAGAGAACAATTCTCTTTGGAGTACACTCTTCTCCAAGTGTGCCAAAGTCACCCCTCTAATGTCAACATAGGGAGAGAACGACTTCCTTTGAGATTCTTCTTTCATCCAAAAGCGTTAATATCCATCCTCCAATGTTTTGAGGCAAATCACTTTTCTAGCATACAACATGAACAAAACCAATGTAGATTACACTAACCCCATTTATTTTATATGTTAAACCATCTAGAAAATGACTAATGTAGATGCATTATACCCAACCTTATTGCAAAGTTTAAATTATTTCCAAAGATTGCCAAATGCTGTTAGGCGCCTTTTCTTTGAGAAGGGACACGAATTTTGTGGCGCTTCTCAAATAATCTAACATCTCAAAGTGAGAAGCTAGTTTGAGATGTGGAAATGTTCTTACCTCCTTTGTCCTCCAACCCCCTCATTAACCTTGTTACATGTTATTCATTTGATGTCATATTGGGCTCTCCAATGGTGCAAGCATATGATTCTTTGGAATCTCTATTAGGTGTAGGAGGAACGGCTTCAAGAACACAAACATTTGGTGGCATTATGAACTAAACATTATCAATTTTGAATGCTTCGTACATAACTAATAATGCATCTTTTATTACATGACAAGTAAATGTATACACAAAAATATCCTTTTAACTTATCTATCAAAGGATACACTACTCTATCAAAGTACAAACACATACAACTTATTGGTATAAATAAAAAATCAATCACTGACTTATAACTCCAAAATATAATTGTTTAACTTGCCAAAATAAAAGAGATGAGTTTTGAACTTACAACCTAGCTATCTAACAATTGCCATGCAACCAATTCTATAATGAAAATCCAATGCTTTTATTTAAAAATAACATAATAACGCCCATTCATACTTCCAAATGCATTGCATATTTTGATCAAGTGTTAACCACTATTATAGCCAATATTTTATCTTTGGATGTCGTCCACTCCACCCACCAAACTTCTTAAGACTTCACATGACAACACTTTGAGTGCAAAATTTTGATACTTTAAAGTATAACATTCACAATTGCTTAATATTAATTAACTAGCATATCTAATCTTCAAATGAATATAGGTAGTGTATGCCAAAATATATTATATTTGTTCATTATCCACTTAAAAAATAATTATATTATTAGGATTTTTCATGATCCTAGGATGATTGTTCAACACCCATGGTGGAAAATTATTCATTCTCTTGATGAGACTGTCTCGCAAAGTGTGACTTTGTTGGAGGTGTGGACCCTAGAGAGGTTGATATCTAAAATCGGCTCCACTTTTCTCTTTAGGGAGATGTTCCTTCCACTAAAGTGTGGTGTATTAGTCAGTACATGAGGAATCAACACAAATACCCTTTGTAGAAGATAAATCGGGAAGGTCATTGGACCACTCATCCTCATAGAGATTTCAGAATTAACATTGATGGTTCTTCTTGGGGGAATCCTAGTCATGCTAGTATTAACAGAGTAGGGTGTGAGAGCTCATGAGATGTTTATTTTGTAAGGGTCTTCATATGAATTATTACATGGAGGCTCTCGTCATTTTCTATGCTGTGGAGTGTTGTGTTCTTGGTTGCCAACATGTTATTTGTGAATTTGATTCTCAACTGGTGGTGAATTTGTTGGAACAACAACTAGATGATGTCAGCTGACACTTACCTTTGGGTATCTGATAGATTCTTTGGTTATGTGGCTCTTTGGAATCTGTTACTTTTACTCACATTCCTAGGGAGTGGAATGGAGTAGCATATTGTCTGGCCAAATGAGCTTTTGATCAAATGTAGGGTTGGAATATTGTGGATAGAGGACAATTATCTCTAGAATTGTCTCACATGTTGGATCACTTAGTGGATAAACACAAGGTTGTGTAGTGCTCTTTTCTTTGTTGGGTGGTTGGCCATTCTTGCTTTGTTTCTCTCTTTGTGTTTAATAAATTATTACCCCTCTTTTAGTTTAATATTAAATTATTATTTTATTATGAGTTTGCAATTAATATTAAGATATGATTATATTGTTATGGTTTAATAAATTTTTGTCATGCTATTTTTATGTTTCCATTTTTTTACAAAAGTAAGAAAAACTCTAGCATCAATTATTGTTATATCATTATAATATTATTTTATATTAATTCTTATCCTTATCGTTGAGAAAAAAAGTGGATTTTATGTCCTACTTTTTTGTGTGAAGGTGTATATTTTATAATTAATAGAATGAGACACACTTATGTGGAAAAGGGAATTCACCACCCTCAAAATCAATGAAATCTCTAAGGACAAGTTGACCCTTGCACCACCTCACTTTACTGGTGCTTTGGTGGGCTAGGGAGATTAATTTATTAAAGTGGAATTAAGCTTAATGTGAATGCAAAACACTTAAAATGGAAATAAATTTATGCTACTGAAAGATAAAAACATTTATTCTACTAGAAACGAAAGAGTAATTGATCAATATTAATTGGTGGGCTCTATTAGCTCACTGTTGTGGATTCCTACACGAGCCTAAGATGCCAGCCTGAATTTAGCACACCAGTGTGGTCTGTGTGTGTCCTGTGCAGATAGGGTATAGAAACCGAGACCAAAAAGTATAAAACCAATAACTGCACTAAAAAAACTAAAAAATGAGTGAATGTAAATAATAGAAAGTAATCTACGAAGTAAGAGCAACTATTCTAGAGAAATTAGGAGAGAAAGAAAGCACACAATCAGGAGGTAGAAGAGCCCCAAGAAGATAAAACATTCCTTCCTTCAAACCTACACACACAACGACAATAAAAGTGTTGGTTTGTTTGTTTGTTTAAGAAGCTCGCCAAATCCAGATCTCCCGTTTTGGTGTTTCCACGTCCACAAATAACTAGATAGATAGATATGATAATGTATAAACCAATAAATGATAAATGATAACATATAAAGAAAGAAATGCTTAAGATACTATGGTATGCTATTCAAACAAAAGCAAATGAGTGGGAGATAACTCCCTTTCAAAGCCAAGAAGTTGGAGCATGGTAAATTGAAGGCGAGAATGAGCTTGCTTGCGATGGATGGTGGCAGAGTAGCGATGCAAAGTGACCAATGAGTTGTAAAGAGGCTTTGAAAGTGATTCAAATGATCAAGAGAGAGACAAGAATACCCAAGATTTTGATTTGAATGACAACGAGAGGGAAAATTAGGCAAAAATGATAGTTAAATTAGGCGAGGAGGAATCCCAATGTCAATGGCCTCCCAAGGGAGGTGTTACACTACCAAAAATAACAAGTGTAACACCCTAATGACCACCTTCACTTTGCAGATTCGTAGGATGAGTGTGCACCACATGGACATCTCTGCAACGTGCATGCATCTTGAGCCAAACATGTCACATGGTTGAGGATCCAGACAAAAGGGGATGACGAGACAAGTGGGATGAGATGGAGGCTTAGGTGGAAATTTGATTTCGGTTCAAGCGGTTGCATTATGCGATGAGAATTGTACGGGGTGCAGTTTATGACATTATATTTTGCTAGCACTTTAGCGAATATATCATTGGTGGAATGCGAGATAAAGTAGAGGGAGATTTTATGGAGATGTGAAGGGGAAGCATAATTGTCTATCCATGCAGAGTTGCCCCTAGGGAAAAGACCCGAACATTCATGAGGTCGTGCCAAGATGCATTGTAACATGTAAGCTACAAAAAAACATGTTAGATGAAAGAGATTTGATAAAAGCAATCAGATACAAACTGTGAGATGGTGGTTGCTAAGATCACATAGATATGGTTAGCAAGTTCTGTTATGCTAGATAACCATACAATATGGAAGATTTTAAATAGTACCAATAGGGATAACAAGTTGTATTATGCTAGATAGCCATAAGATAGAGGGTTTTAGATTGTATTGGTATATGTAGCAAGTTGTGTTATGCTAGATAGTTGTATGATAGGGTGAAATATTTTTATACTGGTTTGGACCTCATTAAGGAAAATGATTGATAGTGAATTTGCTCCCATGAAGACAAATACTATATATATATTTTTAATTTTTTTTTCAAAATACAAGTGATATAGATATAACATGTTGCACAATGGAGAATACAATTGATTTTAAGGAGACAAAAGATGTCGTGACTTGCAAACATAAGGAGATGTCTCTATAGAATGTCACCCTACAAAAGGCGACGCATGATACCCACAACATCAAAATAACATGTAGAGACATGAGGATCTGATTATTCAGCATTAGAACCCATAACAATGAATAAGTTTTAGTCTATATGGTTGCATATGGGTTTTTCATCATGGTGTTGAAGTTTTTGGATCTAAAAAAGCACATTTAGACAAAGATAAAATAAAATATGGGTCAACATGGACAAAGGCCTAAATTCTCCCAATGCTTTGCATCATCCTTGAATGTCAAAAAAGTAATATACGACAAATAGAAGAACAAAATCACAAATAGAGGAAGCATACAACATTTAACCCCATGTATACAACTCCTTTTGGTATAAATAAAACACAAAGATTACTTTTCACTTATCACTCCAAAATATTTGTTTAATCAACCAAAATAAAAGAGGTGAGTTTTGAACTTAGAACCTAGGGATCAAGGATCTAATCATTTTCCATGCAACCAATTCTACATTGTAAATCCAATGCTTTTATTTTAAAATTTTTAATAATGCCTATTCACACCTCCAAATGCATTGCATATTTTAATCAAATAATAACCACTATTATAACCAATATTTTGTCTTTGAATGTCATCCACTCCACCCACCAAACAACTTAAGACTTATGTGACAATACTTTGTGTGCAAAATTTTGATACTTTAAAGTATAACATTCACAATTGCTAAATATTACTTAACTAGCATATCTATCTTTAGAGGAATATTAGTAGAGCATACCAAAATATATTATATTTTTTCATTATCCATTAAAAAAATTATTATATTATTGTATGATAATTAAGATTAAATCATTATTATATTACGATATTATAACTAATATTAAATTATTAGGATATGATTATTATGTTTTAATAATTTTTTTCTATTATATTTTTATGTTTCAATTTAATTTTTTTACAAAAGAAAAAAAACTTTAACTTATCAATTATTATTATTTTATATTCGTTTTTATCCTTATCCTGAAAAAGAGGACTTTATGTCCTTTTGTGTGAATATTTGTATATTTTTATAATCAATTAATGAGACACACTTATGTGGAGAAGGTAATTCGTCATCCTCAAGATTGATGAAATCTCAAGGGACAAATTGGCCCTTGTGAAACCCATTTTACTAGCGCTTTGGTGAGATAAGGAGATTAATTAATTAAAGTGTAATTAAGCTTAATAAAAATTTAAGATACTTAAAATGGAATTAATTTTATACTACTCAAAGATAAAAATAGCTAGTTTACTGGAAACAGAAGAGCAATTGAAGATTATCTAGTGGCCTCTGTTAGTTCACTTAGATTCCTACATGAGTCTAGGGCATTGGCACTGATTCCAAACAAGCCACATGGTCGGGAATCTAGACAAATGAGGATGACAAGGCAAGCAAGATGATATGGAGGCCTAGTTGGAAATTTTATTTGGCTAAAGCAGTGGCATTATGTGATGAAGAATTATATGAGGTACAATTTACGATATTATTTTTTCCACCACTTTAGCGAGCATATTATTAGAGAGAGAGAGAGAGAGAGAGAGAGAGAGAGAGAGAGAGAGAGAGAGAGAGAGAGAGAGAGAGATATTATGAATATGTGAAGGGAGGGAAAAGTCTTCTATCCATGCATATTCCCCTAGGGAAAATACCTAAATCTTTGTGAGATCATGCGAAGTTGCATCGTAAGATGTAAAATGTAGACACACATATTAGATGAAAGAGATTTGATAAAAGAAATCCGATACAAATTACAAGATACTAATTACTAATATTATGTCGGTATGGGTAGCAAGTTGTGTTGTGGTCGATATCCATACGATAGGGTGGTTTTTAGATAGCACCAGTATGGGTAGCATGTTGAATTATGAGAGACAGTCGTACGATAGTAGGATTTTGGATTATGCTAGTATGAGTAGCAAGTTGTGTTATGCTAAATAGCCATATGATAGGGTGAAATATTTTGATAGTGGTTTGGCCCTCATGAAGATAGTTGATTGATAGTGGATTAGCCCCCACAAAGGCAAATATAATAGATTACTTTTTTTTTAAAAGTTTTTGGAAATACAAGTGACGTACATATAATAGCCCCTCTAGAATTGAACATGTTGCATAGAGGGGAACATGATTCAATCTAAGGAGATAAAAGATGTTGGAAAATGTTAATATCGAGAAATGTTTCCATGGAATGTCACCCTACAACAGGTGACACATGATATCAACAACATCAAGAGACAAGGGGATCTGATTATTCGGCTTTAGTTACCATAACAATGTATAATTTTTAGTGTATATGACTGCATATGGGTGTTCCATCACAATGCAAAATTTATTAGATCTAAAGAAGAGCACATGAAGAAAAATAAAAATCCAGGTGAACATGGAGGAAGGTCTAAATGCCCTCAATACTTTGCATCGTCCCTGAATGTTGAAAATCAAGATACATCAAATAGAAGAACAATATGAAAAATAGAGGAAGTGTACAACAATTAACCCTTTGTTTCTAAGTATCAATTGAGTAACTTGGATCCTTTAGAGGTGAACACCATTAAAAGACAAAAACTTGGGAACATAGACAAGCACACTTTAATTTATAGATAAAGAAGAGTGAACTGGCTTAGAGATCCTCCACTAACAAGTCCTGGTCCTCTCAATATTTTGCTCATATGGGGAGGGAGGCTGAGACTGAAGAGGAATGTTCGCTAAGGAATCTCTAGGCACCTCACCAATAACTAGAGCCAATGGTGATGCCACCTCTGTTGGATGATATCAGATTTGGATACTATTCATGCTGTTGATATTCATGTTTTGTCACTGATGTCAACATATGTTTCTGTGAAGAGAACAAACTGGTTACTTGACTGGAAGAAGTGTACATACACTGTACATATGTTTCAGAATGATCAAAGTTGGTTATATGAAGAAGGATGTATTTTGACCTTATTCCTAAGGTCGCTTGGCTTTATGTGGCTTATTGAGGATGTTACAGTTGTTTTAGTGAAGACTGGTTTTTGGACTATAACTGTGATGCTTGACAGAGAAGGTCTATGTATTTTGGGTATATCTTACTCGCAAAGATATTTCAGGTGATGCGAGCTTACTGGATGACAGAGGACATATTGAGGAACGTTGGGTATTGATCAATTTTTGTGAGAATCCTAGTGATGTCAGCTGTGGTGTGTATTATGGAGGAGACCTATTTGGTGGTCGACTTCAGACATGTAGCGTGTATTATGAATTGTGAGCGTGGATTGCAGATCTTGGAGTATAACTGATGGATTGTAATTGATGTTTAATTGTTATAGGTACCGTGTGTATCTTAGCAAGAGGTTAAATAATTATTTGTATATTGGAAAAGCCTAATTGGCCGACCTAATTAATTATTTGTATATTAGGAAAGCTTAATTGGCCGACCTAATGAATTATTGTAATAGGGTATATATGAGTGATATTTTATTTTGGAAAGATGTGGTAGAGATTGAAAAGGAAGATAAGTGAAAGCTGCGAGGCTTGTTTTGCTGTTGGATGTAGAGCAGAGTTTGTGATGAGAATACTTCATTGGAACTGACCAAGAAAAGACAGTTGTTATCAGAAAGTTCACTGGATTGTATATTTTCTATATACACTTGTTTGGATTGTGAATCCTTGAGGGTGGATTTAACCTTATTTGGGCAGTGTGCCTAGGCAGTGAGCCTACTACTTTTCTTGACTCCTAACATGGTCTATCTCCTAACAAGGAATGTGTGCTGTAATGTTGTAATAAGATCCTAACACAAATAAATATTTTAACAGGGATACTATACTCTTAGTACATTATTTGTGGGTGCTAATTCCGACTGGGGTTTTACCTTTAACTGGGTTTCCTTGACAACAAGTATTGTGTTATTGTGTTGGCAATTACTGTGTTATCATTTGCATTGCAGTTTTGGTTTATAAAGTTTAAAATTTAATATTCTATATCACAACCGATTCACCCCCCCTTCTCAGTTGTCGTGTGGATTGTTATTCCTAATAATTGGTATCAGAGCTACTGGTCTTTAGAAGAGAAAGCTAATAGCTTGAGGTGATCCTGAAGATGACTTACTACAAGAAGGATAGTCCAAAATTTGATCATGAAAACTTTGACAGTTGGAAGAACAAGATGAGAACACATTTTCTATGTTTGGGAATTGACTATTGGATGATCACAAAGAAGAATGAAAAGATAGCGACTGAGGATGAACTGGAGAAGGCTACTGAAGATGAAAATAAGATATTTTCATGTAACATGGTCACAAGGGAATCATTGATCATCACACTTTCTGAAGGTGAATTCACAAAAGTAAAAGACTTGGACTCTGCACATGAGATTTGGACAAGATTGGAGGCACTGTATGAAGGAGATAAGTTTACAAAATAGGCAAAGCTACAGAACTGGAAGACAAAGATGGAATCACTAAATATGAGAGAAGATGAGAACATTAGGGCATATAGACAAATAATTACTGAAGTGGTTACTGGCAATAGAAACTCTGGAGGTACTTACAGTGAGGAAGAAGTGATTGCAAAGATTCTTAGATCTTTGACACCTGCATATAGAACCAGAGTACAAGCTATAGAGGAGATAATACCTTTGACACCAAACTTCACTAGAGAGATGTTGATTGGAAAAATAAATACTTTTGAGGTCGTAGAATTGGGAGATACTTTACCTGAAGTTGAGTCAACATTCAAGGCAACCATACATAAGAACAAAAAAATATTATCTAGAATTGCGAGCACCAACAATGGTGACCTGAGAGAAGAGCTTAGAGACTATGCTGAGGAATGAGAACATATACATGAGGAAGAAAGAAAGCTAGATGAAGTGGTAGCATTTATTTCTAAAAGAGAGAAGAAAGGTAAGGGTAAACTTGAAGGAAAATTACCTTTGAAATTTTTTTCATGTAACAAGATTGGTCATTTTGCATCTATATGTCCTACAAGGGTTCCTAAGCATAAACCTAAGTTTTATAAATCAAAGTATCCTAAAGACAAGGAATGTTACTATGCTAGTGAGGGTGTTTCTAATGATGATGGTGACTATGATGAAATTGGATTTATTGCTATAAAGGATGATGAACCTATACATGAGGAAAAAGCCTTAGTATCTTGTGTTGAAAAGAAATATGAATGGGTTATAGACAGTGGTTGTTCACATCATATGACTAGAGATAAAAATAAATTCGTGAATTTGAAAAGATATGATGGTGTTGTTGTTAGATTTGGTGACAATACTCCTAAACTTATTATTGGTGTTGGATCTATTTATCTGGATGGAAAGACTAATACTGACAATGTATTACTTGTTGATGGACTTAAGCATAATCTATTGAGTGTTGGATAGTTAGTGAACATAGGTTATCAATTAAAATTCATTAATGGGAAATGCTCTATCAGAAGTAAATCAGGAGATTTGATGCATCTGGTACTAAATATAGAGGTAATGTATTTGAATTGAATACATCTGAAGTTTCTTGTTTTATTGCAAAGGTTGATGACAGTTGGCTGTGGCACAAAATATTTTTTAATGTTAACTTTGATAACATTGTGAAGGAAAGTATGACTAATGCTATACAAGATCTACCTAATATTGTAAAACCATCTAACACTATGTGTAGAGTGTGTGTTATGGGGAAGCAAACCAGAAGAATTTTTAGAAGCAAATCTCATTCAGCAAAAGGGAAGTTGGATCTGGTGCATACAGATCCTTGTGGTCCTACAAGAACAAGATCATATTATGGTTAAAGGTACTTTATACTTTTTGTTGATGACTCTAATAGAATGATGTGGGTTACATATTTGAGGGATAAATCTGAAGCATTTGACAAATTCAAGTTATTTAAAGAAAAAGTTGAGAATGAATCTGGTTTGAAGATAAAATGTTTGAGATCAGACACAGGTGGAGAGTTTACATCAGACTTATTTAACACCTAGTGTAAGGTAAGAAAATGGGAGAATGTTATGTTACCAAAATGTAAAGGATAAATAATGATGTGTGATGTATATTTATATTGAATGTGGTGTAGGAATAGTGGAGAAGGTAAGATTGTCCTCTTAATCCCAAATTTCATAAAGGGAAGATCTAAATTGATTAACCCCAAAGAAAGGATCAATGCATAAATGAATCAACCTATTAAGGATAGGGTTAAAGAGAAAACCCCTAACTTTTGTTTTATAGAAGAGAGTGTGTGATAGATTTAGGAAGATTAAAACTTTAATTGAAATGAATTGAAGACAGGTACTAACCTCAAAATGCTATAGATCTGAAGAATGCTATTTTTGGGTGTCTGCACTGAGTTTTTGAAAATTTGCAACCGGATTTAGAATAGAATCGTAGAGACGAAGAAAACCCAGAAATATTTTTTGAATTTGGCTTAGGTCCGATTTTGACCCAAAAATGAATGTCACCTTTGACCCAAAATTTCTGATTCTGACCTAGAATCTCTGATTCTGACCCAGAACAGAATGTCGATTTTGACCCAAAAATGAATGTCACCTTTGACCCAAAATTTCTGATTGTGACCTAGAATTTCCGATTCTGACCTGCAACAGTTTGACAAAAAATCTATTTCTGGATCCTGATAGTTTGTTGAAAAGGGTATCCGAATCTACACTCCAATTCATTATTCTGAACCTGTCCCTACAAGAAAAATTGTTTGTTTGTTGGGGGGAGGGGTTTGCCTTATTCAAACCCCAATTTAGGAATTAACCTTTAAATCAATAATTGAAATAGAGAATGCTAGCAAGTAGTAGAAGTAGATCTAATAATGAAGCTATGACAATAGATATGCAATTATACTTTGAATGTAAACAAGTATGTAAATATGAAAGCTTGGACTCA
>MU227421.1:622119-636412 GCA_018584345.1 Thuja plicata
GGGGGGGGGGTGTCTTGTGTGATTGTGTCTCTCTTTCTCTTGTGCTCTTTCATTTTTGCGTCATGGGTTCTCCTAAATTTCAACTTTTAACTCCACATAATTATGTTACTTGGAAAATTGATGGATGGTGTAAGATAATGGAAAAATGATTTGATAGAGTAATAAGTTATTTCACTTATTAATTAAATCATTTTGACTTAATTATTAAGTAACTTATTATCTCTAGTTTACTTAAGCTAAACTTTAGGCATATAATAATCAATTTTTTATTAATCATTATCATGCAACCTAGGTTTTTCCCTTTTAGGGTTTTGATCACCTTTATAAGGTTTGATCTTTCTATAATTATTAATTATCTGAGGATTCTTTTGCATTGAAAAGTTTCTTTCCATTATTTGCACATGATGTTTCCTATTTTATCGATATGTTATTTATGGACTCCATAGCTTTTGCTTCTTTCTTTCTGTGACAGGTTTGCATGCAGATGACTCTTGGGAGTTGTAGGGTTGAGTTTTCATCAACTCCAATATGCTATCAAAGATCCAGATCTTCATGCACCTATTCTCTTCATGAGAGATTTGGCCTTGTTCTTCAGATCTGTGTTTTCAAGAGGGTTTCTGTTTCAGATTTTTTGTGGATCTAGGGGAGTTTGTTTTTGGAGCATTTTGGGCTCAAACGAACCTCATGGTTGCACTCAAATGGACCAAAACCCCTATTTTCATATAAGGCACACCCAATGTGGACACAGTTGCAATCTGAGGCATTTTTTGTATGTACAACACTTTTTGGACACATTTTACGAGGCACACAAAAAATAAAAAATATTAAACTAGTAGTGCCGCTCGATGACCACTGCCGCATTGCCGAGCTGCCACTGCCAGCGTGCATCATTGAGCTACGGTCTCGGCACCGAGCTCGACTGTGAGCTTGGGTTCGAGCTGTGGGCTCGGCTACGGGCTCCGCCTAGATTTGCCACCACCGCGACCCAGTTTGCCGCTGCCATGCCACCAGCCCAATTTCTAGTGACATATGACCTGTGACCGGGTTTTCTTTAGCCCCAAAAGGCTATAAATTTTTTTCTTGGGCCCCTTTTGATCTACTGTCAATTTTTTGCTCATATCTTGAGCAAACAGAGACAATTTTGGGAAAATAAGATATCGTCAAAAAGATGGTTCCAAGCTCGATCTGATTTTCCAAGTTTGGTTTTATGATTTTACTATTT
Source organism: Thuja plicata (assembly GCA_018584345.1). Taxonomy (NCBI): domain Eukaryota; kingdom Viridiplantae; phylum Streptophyta; class Pinopsida; order Cupressales; family Cupressaceae; genus Thuja; species Thuja plicata. The sequence continues at coordinate 623,342 of MU227421.1, forward strand.
TGCATATGTTTTTTCCAGTCAAATTCAGGGTTCCTTTTTACACTCTGAGAGTTATATCTTGCTCATTTGGGCTCCATTTTATGACTTCCGCACATCATTGGAAAGTTGGTTCTATGCTCTTTCTTTTGGTATGGGTCTCATCTACAGAATTTGCTCCAGGTACATTCTATTCAAGTTTTTTAAATTTTTTTGTAGTCTAGTGAATATCTTGGATGTTTTAGGTCCTGGGATCATTTTCTTTTCATGAGATGACTCCTTTTTAGCTGTTATTTATGCTCTTACAACTTTTTGTCATTCCTGAGCATTGTAGACATATATTTCTCTAGCATTTCTTTTTGCAAACACACTGAGATAAAGTGCCATTTGTTGCATGCTTGGGATCTTGCATATTTTGTGCCTATTTGTACTCACACTATATTATAAAGTTCCATGAGGGCTTGATGTTTGCTTTGTTTGCCATCTACCTTTGTCAAGTGAGTCTTCCTTCCATGTCATCAGCCTCATGATGTGTGTCAAGAGAGTGTTCATCTACGACACCATCCTTTATATGTGTTTGTACTTTCTTATGCACATTCTATGTTCTTGGTTCTTCGACATGTAGTTGTTCTTGGCAGTCTATTTCAGTGTACCTATCAGGCCTCTCCATGCTCAACATTATGGGAGGTATCTCCTGTTGATTTTAATACTTCCTTGGTTTGATGGAGTGAGCTATGTATTTAATATTTGTTCCTATGTACTAGGCGGATGTAGTGGTTGGGCACATATGCATTTTAGTGAGATGGATCATTTACCATATGGACACTCCTTCATTCCTATTTTGGAGGCATCCTTCCATTTTTTGATCAACTCTTCAGATTTTGGTGTTTTTTTTCCATCTATATCTTTGAGTTTTGATGTTTGCCTTTGTTTTCCATCCTGATTCAAGTAGTGTCATTTGAGGGCACTCATGTAGATTACAATATTCTTTACCTGATCATGTTCTATTACAGTGGAGGTTCCAATAGTTATTCTTCGATAGTGTTTGTAGCTTCATGCTTTAGTGGTTCTCTTCATGTTCATCCTTTGTTCCTATTTTCTGGGACATTCTCTAGTTTTGAGGCTTCTTCAATCCTTCACTAGTCTTCATCTCTTTTTGGCAAGGGGTTTTTCCCACTGAGTTTTCTCCTTTTCTCTTCTTTACAAGGTTTTTTTGTACTTGGGTACCTGATCAAGCCATGTTGCCGGGACCCATTTCCTTCTTTCAGTAGTTGTTTCTAGGTTTAAGCTACTCCCTAAGTTTCTTAAGGGTGGGTGTTAGAGTAATAAGTTATTTCACTTATTAATTAAATCATTTTGATTTAATTATTAAGTCACTTATTATCTCTATTTTACTTAAGCTAAAAATTATGCATATAATAATTTCTTTTATTAATTATTATCACGCAACCTAGGTTTTTCCCTTTTAGGGTTTTGATCATCTTTATAAGGTTTGATCTCTTTTTAATTATTAATTATCTGAGGATTATATTGCATTGAGAAGTTTCTCTCCATTGTTTGCACATGACGTTTCCTCTTTCATCGATCTATTATTTATGTCCTCCATAGCTTTTGCTTATCTCTTTCTATGATAGGTTTGCATGCAGATGATTCTTGGGAGCTATAGGGTTGATTTTTCATCAATTCCAATATGATTAACTCATTATATTGATGCAACTATTACTACACCATTTGATTCTAAAACTGATCTTAATACTCAATTAGAACGACTCTCTAAAAGTACTATGGTTCTTGGAACTTTGAGGATGTATGTATCAAAGGATCTCATCTTTCATATTGATAATTGCTCCTTAGTCAAAGGAAATTTTTTTCATATTGTATGGTTAAGTTGATGAGGCTAGGGGTTATAAGCTTGATAAATAAAGCAACAATTTGGATCCCAAGGAGTTTGATACAATCCAAGGCTATGTAACTAAAGCTATAGAGCTTAGATCCAAAATCAAGGATTGTGACATGGATAAAAAGGATGAACACATGATTCACAATTTGTTGGAAAATATTCCATCAAAGTATTTAGAATTTGTTTATATCTTCCAAACTCATAAAATGACTATGGGTGCTTCATATACTATTCCTTCATTTTATGCCTTCACAAAGATTTTGATGTTAGAGAAATCAAAGTTGACGAGCATGGGGATTCTCAAGTCTTCAAAGCCTAAGGATTTTGTTGAAAATCAAGGGGCCCAAGGGAATTAATGAAATCGTTCCTACAAGAAGAAGAAATAGTGGAATCCAAATACGCAACGGAGAAAGAACAATCAACCTCCTCACAACAAGGAAATTCTTCTTCTTCTTCTTCTTCTTCCAACAAGAAGGGAAATAATTCTAGGAAGGAAAAACCACCCTATTCATATTTCAAGAAGAATAATCATGATGAGCATCATTGCTACAACAAGAATATTGATGAGTTGACAAACTTACTAAAGATGAACAAAATTGATTTTCTAAATGCCTACAAAGAGAAGGATTCATCACCTTCCACTTCAAAAGGAAAAGGGAAATCATTTGTGGCACTACAAGTTCTTCAGAGGAATGGATACTTGAATCAGGTGCCAGTCATCATATGGGTTCTTCAAAGGAGTTGTTTTCTTCATTGGATCCATCTAAGGTACCACACATATTTGTAGGAGATGATAATCAAGTGGAAGTTGAAGGGAAAGGTCAAGTTGAGATGAAAAATGGATCATTCAAAGATGTTATTTATGTTCCTAACTTAAGCACCAATCTCCTTCAATTTACGAAATCACTCACTATGGAGATGGAATGAAAGTTGAGTTTCTACCTAATTTAGTTGTGGTGAAAAATATGAAGGATGATGCTTTGGTTGAAATGGGAAATGATAATCATGACATAAGGCTTTATTAATTCTCCCACTTTGTTCCTAAGTCTCCTTCTCAAGCCTTTTTGAGACATTCAAATTCATAAAGTAAGTTATGGCATGAGCAGTTTGGACATCTTGATTACCATCATCTTCACCAACTTAGCTCAAAACATATATTCAAAGGTCTACCTACAATCAAATTTTCTAAGGGTGAACATTCAATTTGTTCAATGAATATGCATCTAGAAGAGAAGTTTTAAAAAGGAAAGCCTTGGAGAGAAACAATTGTTATTGACTTGGTTCATAGTGATGTAGCAAACCCCTTTCCAATTTCATCATTAAGAAAGGATATCTATGTTCTCATCTTCATTGATGACTAGTCTCGCTTTACATTGGTCTACTTTCTTGATTACAAGAATGAAGTATACGACAAGTTTATCACCTTCAAAGCTAATGCCGAGAAGCAATCAGGGAAAGCCATTAAGGTTCTACGAACAAATAATGGAAGGGAATATGTGAACTCAAGACTTGTGAACTTTTGTATACTTGAGGGAATTGATCTTCAGAATTCAATTACATACACTCCACAATAGAAAGATGCTTTACAAAGAAAGAATATAACTCTTAAGGAAATGGCTAGCTGCATGATTTAGGCTAAGTCTCTTGATCCATCACTTTTAGAAGGCTATAAGTTGTACCAATCACATCCAAAATCGAGTTCCTCATAAAATCCTTGGATGGAATCACTCCTTTTGAGGCTTGGTGTGGTAGAAAACCGGTATGAAACATTTCAGAGTCTTTGGTTGTCTAACTTGGGCATGCATACCTCCCAAAAATGCAAGGCATTGGAACCTCAAAGTAAGCCTTTCTTATTTATTGGATATCCTGAAGGTGTTAAGGCATTTAAACTTATCGATCCTGAGAAACATGAGATTTTCATAGAGAGATGTGTTCACTTTGAGGAAACTTCTCCTAACCTGGCTTATAGTCCTCCACATACTTCAGACATTGTGGATAGTGATGTTAGTGACTCAAATGATGATTATACCTCAACCCCGACTCACAAGATTACACCTTTGTTGGCTCCAGTTATAGTCGATGATACTCCTTCATCTTCTTCCACTAGATCTCGTTGGGTACACCTTGTCTTCCAGATATAGCTTCAAGGGATGATTACTTGAAAAACATTGTAGGTTTGTTTGTGGAATCCTACATTGCAGATTTGGAAGAAATCATTGATGACATTCATCTTCTCTTTGATTAAGATGACCCTTCTTCAGTTGCTATGAGGGAACAATCTAACCCTCTTGTCCATTCTCCACACGATCAGTCTTTCGAGGTTGAAATGATTGCGGATCCTTTTGTATAATATTTGGAGGAGGCTTCTTTATCTTTAGGAGAGACATTTGAGTCTTTGGAACATGTTTTAGATCCATCCTCATTGGATCTTGACTTATTCTTTGACCAAGATTAATTGGTGGGCTTTGATAGCTCACTGTGTTGGATGCCTACACGAGTCTAGGAAATTGGAGAAACACATGTGTGTCCTATACAAATTGGTTAGAGAAACTAAGACCAAATTGTACAAAACTAATAACTGCACTAACAAAACAAAAAGTTCAATGAATGTAAATAACAAAAAGTAATCTATGAAGTAAGTGTAGCTATTCAAGAGAAATAAGAAGGGGGTAAAGAAATCTCAAGATCCAGAGATAGAAGAATCCTAAGAATCTACATCATTCCTTCCTTCAAACCTACACACACAATGACAAGAAAAGTGTTGGGTTGTTTTTTTAAAAAGTCTGCCAAAGTCAGAGCCTCATTTCAGTGTTTCCACCACAAATAACCAGATAGATAGATATGATAATCGATAAATGAATAAATGATAAATAATAAAAAATAAAGAAAGAAATGCTTAATAAATTATTGTATGCTATTCAAACAAAAGAACATAAGCATGAGATAACTCCCCTTCAAAGCCAAGAAGACAGAGCCTGTTGGTTTGAAGGTGAGAACAAGCTCGCTTGTGCTGGATTGTGGCAGAGCAGTGATGTGAAGTGACCAATGAGTTTCAAATAGGCTTTGAAAGTGGTTTGAATGATCAAGAGACAACCTGAATGTCCTTGAGATTTTGATTGGAATGAATAAGAGAGGGAAAATGAAGCAGAAATGAGAGTTTAAATAGGCTAGGGGAATCCTGACGTTGGTGGCCTATGAAGAGAGGTATCACACTTCCATGTTTAGCAATTTTAATGTCCTGATGGCCACCTTTGGTCTATAGATTTGCAGGATGAGTGTGCAACACACAAACATCGCTATTGCGTGCATGCGTCTTGAATAAAAAATTCCACAGTGTCAACGATTCAGACCAATAAGGGTGACAAGACAAGCTAGATGAGATGGAGGCTCATGTGGAAATTCAATTTTGACTAAAGTGACAACATAAAGCCATGAAGAATTGCACGGGGTACAATTTATGTCATTATATTTTTCCACCACTTTAGTGAGCATATCATTAGTAGAATGTGAGATAAAGTACATAGAGATTTTACAAAAAAGCGAAGGGGAAGCAATGTCTTCTATCCACACAACGTTGCCCATAGGGAAAATACCCAAACCTTCGTGAGATTGTGCCAAGCTATATTGTAACATGTAAGTTGCAGACAAGCATATTAGATGAAAGAGATGTAGATGATTGATAGTGGATTGGCCGCCATGAAGGCAGATATAATTGATTTTTTTTTTTAATTTTTAATTTTTTGGAAATGCAAGTGATGTAGATATAATAGCCCCCTAGAATGGAATGTGTTATTTAGATGGGAACATGATTCATTCTAAGGAGACAACAAATGTCATGACATGCAAATTTAGGGAGATGTTTCCATGGTATGTCACCCTACAATAGGTTACACATGATATCCACAACACAAACTAAACATGAAAAGACAAGAGGATATGATAATTCTGAGTCAAAAATTATAGAAGTGAATAATTTTTAGTGTATATGGATCGATGTTGCATCACAGTGCCAAAGTTTTTGGATATGAAGAAGAACACATGAAGATAAAGATAAAATAAAAATATGGGTTGTTACCTTAATTCCTGTCACTCCAGTTTTTGAAAATTTTGTGTGAATCCAGAAATTCAATATCGCAAATGCTCGAGCAACTTGTACATCCATTAATCAATCTCCATCAAAAGAACTTTTGTTTTTATTCAACATCTTTTCACCAAATTATATTGGCTCAAGTTTTAATTTTTAATTGATAATTAAAGTCATTTTCTGGAATAATTTTAATTATTTAAAAATTCCATAGATCCATACCTTCATAACAAGCCCATTTTCAAGAAAAATGGTGAAATGACCCGTAAGTTATGCCTCATTGCTCAAAATGTTAAAATTCCTAACTTAAAAAGGTTTAAAATGCTCAAAATACAAGCATTCACAACTCAAAAGTGTCAAAAATGCTCAAAATTTGAGCAATCAAAATCAAATCGATTTCAAGTGCTAAAAAAGGTGAGCACTCATAACTTAATTTAAAATATCAATGCTCAAAATTTGAACATGCAAAACTCGCGAAGATTGTGAGTGCTTAAAATGTGAGCAGACATTACTAAGTAAAGTTGTGATAGCTCAAAAAATGAATGGGCATAACTAGAAGTGGTTGTCAATGGTGGAAAAATGAGTATCCCGAACTAGAGAAGGTTATGAGCACTAAAAGTTTGAGCATTTGTCAAAACCACACATAAGTGTTTTTCGAAAGAGGATGGAAGAAAAATCTGCCAGAACACATCAATACAAGTCAAACACTATGGTTGGGAATGCTGCGGTGATTATGTTTTCAAAATGGGCTTTGTATCAGAACCTTGAAACTAATGGAACATGACCAAGCACATTCCCACGTTGTAGGCTCTTCTCGTGTTTTGTTGAACGACTGCACACTTTCCATCGATGCAAATGGCATTGTGGTAATTGAGCCACAGGCGTCCATGATCAACCTCATGTTGTGGCGGCTATCTTGAAACATCTCAAATGGTATGACTGGAATTGTTCTTGTGGACAAGAACGCAAAGGGTTGGAGCCAAGCACACTATAGCAACTCGACAAGAAATCTGCATGACCAAATTCATCCTTGGCTGCCTACGTGAGTATGTGCATAACATATGGACATATAAACATTGCATTCGACTTGTTTGACAAAATTTCTCAAAGAAATTACCTCTATGAAACAATAAAACAGAGACATCGTATGTAGAGAATGCCGCCATGTGAAAGATGTATGTCACATGTGATTAATGTAAATCTAAGAAGCTTTTAAAAACCCCATAATGGAGAGGGTCATAGAAATATAATGAGGATGCGCGATAAAAACATATGGATGGGAAACAACTAGCGTTGTTTGGTATGGACTCACAGTACAATAACCGTGAGCTACTTGACAGAATGTCTATGCAAGCATTAACAACACGGTAATTGTTTGACAGAATGCCTCAAAGAGATCTCATCGCAGGGAATGTAAACAACAATCACCTTTGTTAATCTTAAAACCCGTGGTGTTTACTAATGTATGCTATGCGTATGTACGTGTAGGAGCCATGGAACAAGGAATAGAGATCATGTATGGATTCCGAGATGGATAAATTTTTTCAATATTTGACCTTAGTACCAAGGATCTTGCATTGTAAAAGGTGCCAAAAACGGAAAGTGTTGTCACAAGGGAAAATTGCGAGCTTTACAAAGTGAGACGGGTGGAAGAGTATATAGTCAACTTCTCGGTTGGAACATCTTTAACAGTGACCCAAATTGAAACAAGATGAAATACAAGTATCAAAAGCATGATTAAGCTCCCATTTTGAAATGCATGCTTCCCGAGATAACAGATACATTATTGGGGAATGTCAACATAAATGACTTTTGGAAGTCAATGGAGACACAAGAAAAGACTCCTGTAGCCTGAAATATTTTAGACAGTGGTTTGATATGTGTAGGGGGTTATCCAGTATTAGTTCAATGTCCAGATCTGGTGTTAGAATGTATAAGGGAATACAATCCAGATGCGTAAGAGGTGGTAATAGAAAATAGAAGAATAGTGGCAAGGCTTGACCCAGTGTCTATCGTAATTGTGCTCAGATTACTGATCAGAGATCATTACACAGATGTCAACAAAGAGTATGCAAAGGAATATTTTACTAATAACATGGACACATGCCTTAACAACCTAGCCAAAAATTAGCTTATGGTGCACAAGAAAGGAAAGTCGCAGTTGTCAAAGGTAATTCAAAGGTCTTTGTTGAAGGAGGATATTGCCAACATGGTTATTTTTCTGAGCAGGATAATGGGGAATAAGGATTCACATGAATTTGAAGGTTGGATGTTCCTTTTTATCAGCATCATCTGCGAAGGAAAACATTTCATCGATTTGGCGGAGGTTATAAGTGATAACCTACACAGTCAGCTGATGGATCTTGAGGCAAATCACTGTTTTTATACGGCTTCTTACCTTTTCTATGCCATTGTAGGAATGAAAAGTTGGACGGGGTTAAATAAAGAAAGCGTATATAATGATGCAATATTAATTTATAACTACCACCCACAGTTACAATTCGAGAATATTTTTCATCACATCAAGAGGGTGAACGATGCCTTGACCATGCTTACTATTAGATAAATCCAAGGGAATATTGGACCCAGGATTTCACCGAAGGCGGCAACAATGATTCAACAATTTGGAGGTTATTTCAGACGGTTCCCAAAATTTACTTATTTCAGGTTGGTAGGTTATGATGGATACCCTTTCATGCTACCTAGGTTCATGGATGATAAGCTGGAATTAATTGAGGTTTGCAGGCAAGTTAGTCAGATCAACAGAATTTGCAGGAACAAACAGATTATTGCTATTCAATTCCCGATAGGTATTAGCCACTACACATGCGAGTCTAATTCTCATGCCAAGGACATTGAGAGATCAATTGTTATATCAGCATATATCCTTTTACCATGCGGTTTCCTTTTGGGAGTAAAGGTTACATGGTGAGAGAATTGGGACTTGGCCATGGTTTCAATCATTTTCCTAACATTGAGGACTTATGGGAAGATTGTGAAGATGATTTTGAAGTTCGAAGGAGAGATGGACGAGTCTTATTGTGAAACAAATACTTGACTTTAAGATGGAATTGGATGTGACTCAATTAGAAGATGATGAGTTGAATTTGATTGAGCCTTATTATTATGAAAAGATACAGTTACTTCCATTACCACCCATAGACTGGACAATTGCAGAATTGAAGAGTTTGGATGAAAGAACTTCTTTTGTTGTCAAAAGAACCAAAGAGTGGGTGAAAAGTAAAGTACTTGAAACTAAAGCCACCCGACCTTCAGGGAAAGGGAGTACTTTCACAAAGAAGAATGATACTAATGGAGTCTCTTCCTCTTATGATCCAAAAACTGTTATCTATGAAAAAAATTACCAACAAATGCCATCAGGAAATAATGGCGGTGATGAAGACCCTGGTAGGATGCAAGATCTCACCAAAGCATGTGAAGGAGACTTTACAGTAAATTAAAAGAGGTCCAGAACCAAGAGTAGAGTGACAAATGCAATTCGGGAAGATGGAGGAGAAGATGAAAATGCCATCCTTCACGAACCTCCTAATAATAATGAGCAACAAATTCCTAATGTTCCATCACTTGTCATTATGGCTTCTCCTCCACATAATGACTTTGTTCCATCCAAGATACCAATGATAAATATCACTCAAGATGAAGATCAAATACCACAGATTCCTCGCATGACAATGTCTTTGAATCAAACATTCATTGATATTCAAGAACCTTTGCAGGCCTCTTCCTCATCTTAGTTATAGAAGAGCTTACAAAAGAAGAAAAGGGTAATGCAAGCGATAGCTCATGATTTAAATGCAGTTGCACGTATCTTTCAAAAATCATCCAAGACAAAGAAAACCAAGGTAATCTCCAGATTCGTGGTAGATGCATCTTCAGGGAATCTTTGTGTTGAGGTGGCTAGGCCGTTTACAAAAGAGAACGCTGAAGAGGCTAGTGAAGGTGACTTTAGCATTATGATCAAGGTAGATCTTGGCCCGTGATCAACTGAGGGAAATATTTACAATTTTGAAATATCTGCAACCCAACTAGTTAAAAGTGCTAGGAAAGAAAAACAATCAAAATATTAGCTAAAAAACCAAGTACAAGTCTTAGTGTCTTATATCAATTCCATTGTTGATTCTTCAGATATGTCTTTAGCAACAACTTCTACATCAACTCTCACAGGTCCTGAAGGCATACTTGAAAAGAAGGTTGTTGAAGACATACACAAATGCCAATCTCATAGTAAAATGATCGAAGCATGAATTAGTGAAATGAAGAAAGAAGCTTTAGATTTCATGATCAAAGAAAAATATATCTATGAGAAAATTCACTTGCAGGAGCAAGAAATGGTGAAAGAACTGGAAATGACCAAAGAACAAAAGTCAACGTGGCAGGGCATAACAGAGGAATTTTAGGAGATGTCAAAAATTGATCTAAACCCTTTGATTTTTGAAAAAGTATTTAGTCTAGAAGATAATCAATCAAATGTATGGTGCAAAAGTATAAATTGTAATTTGACAAATATTAGTGTAATTTTGGTTGAATATGAAAACCTATTGACAACTTGTGAACAAGTAAGATTGAAAATACTGGAAGAGGTCATCAAAATTGTTACAAGTGCATCAACACTAAAAGATATCCAACATATTTATTACCCAGTTCTCTTGAACATGTTCACTGATATAATCAACTCAAAGAAAGCAAACAAAGTGTCCAATGAAGAAATTAAGTGTTGTTTCAGTTGCCTTGGAAGCCTGCTACATACCAGCTTACCAACAAGAGTTGATAGAAATACGAGACAAATATGTCACTTCAAAGTTGAGAATGGATAATATTTTCATTCTTAGCTATGAACCCATGACACATATCCTTAATTCATACTGGGCTTTCAAGACTAAATCCTTAGGCTTGCAAGATTAAGCGGTGACTCAAATTATTTCTAAGTCCAGCGTTGCAGTAGTATATCTTTCTCATTGTACATTCTCTTTAGTTTAGTTTTAGATGTCATCTACTTGTTTTTATTTGTAATCAGCAAATTTTGGTCGTTGAGTCAATGTTAGAGAATTTAATCTTTTCACGCATAAATTATAAAGTTCTTAACCATGTTTAAGATGCACAAAAATAAGTTAGTTATTAACTTGACGATTTGACAATTTTAGTAGTTACAAGGGGATGCGCCTATTTAAGAGACTTTTAGAGAATGTAAAAGGAATTTTTGAAACTTTGTGATTTGGAGCATCATTTTGTTTTGAAGTAGTGCGACTTCATTTAATGAGTACAAAGTGTTGGAGATTTGATTCTGTATAGTTGATTGATTGTATGTTTGTCATTGATGACAACATATAATACACAGTAGTGATTCTGTATGTACTTATCAGAATGATGATATCAAGCCTTGCGTGGTTAGATACATGTTGTAGACATGCTTAATATGTTATGTTCATACACGCAGATCTAGATATGATGTTTCAGTCAAGTTGTGTAATTCTGTTATTGGCAGTTACAGTTCTGGAAGAGTATCTGTTCAGAGCCGACATATGTAACGTGTTTCTTGAGTTGCACCTATCTTTAGGATATGCGTGTGTATATTCATTATTAGTTATGAGTTGATGATAGTTATCTAAAGGTGCCAAACATTTTTCAAGAAGATTGCAAAGTTAGAGATGATTTGGTGAGGCTGACTTAGTGAAGCGTCACATCTATTCAGTTTGTGTTGCGCGGACTTAATATTGTTTGTGTGCTTAGTAGAGCCGACAAGGATGTTATGAAGAGTTGTCTTACAGGTTTCATGATACCATACTTTGAGGAAGATACTTATAACAAGTCATTTGTGATACGCTAAGTGTGAATGATATGAAAAGGGACAGAAAATGTATAGAGCAGAATATCAGTTGTGGTTCATTCATCAAGAGTCTATGTGAAGAAGTAGAAGATTACAATACATTGGAAATGATCAAAATAGCAGGTCTACTCTACAGTTCATCATCAGATATAGTGCATATCTGTTCTATAGAAGGTTGTAGCCTTCACCGTTGAAGCAGTGAGCTTTTGGACAGTGAGTCCACTACCCCTAACAGGGTTATTTTTAAAAGACTCCTAACAGGGTCCGACCCTTAACTAGGTCACTATACTTATTGCATTGTAAAGTACAACTCCTAATAGGGTTGAAATATCTTCTACCATGGATTACTATAAACAAGTATAGTTCATTGTGGGTGCTAATTCCCACCGGGGTTTTTACCATTTGGTTTCCCCGTAATCAAATTGTGTGTTGTGTACTGTGTTATCTGATTAAGCATTTACTTTATTGTATTCTGAAGTTAAAGAAGGAAAAAGAACTAAAGTTACTGATAATCGATTCACCCCCCCCTCTCAGTTATCATTTGGGACTATTCTAACAATTGGTATCAAAGCCAAGTGCCTTGGAGAAGAAGCCTAACAACTTAAGGTAGATCAGATGTCTTACTTCAGAAAAAAGAGCCCTAAGTTCGATGGAGAAAATTATCTGGATTGGAAAAACAAAATGATAACACATCTAAAATGTGTTGGCTTTGAGATCTTTGAGATAGCTACACAAGAAGTTGTTATTCGATCTCTGAAAGACCTTGCAAAGGATGATGCTACTAATAGACAAAAGGAAACATTTACCAATAATGCAATTGCTAAAGAAGCCCTAATCAGTGCCCTATTCGACAGTGAATTTTCTGAGATCAAGAAAATTGATAGAGCATACACCATATGGAAGTATTTAGAAGATATGTTTGAAGGAGATATTCAAGAAAAGAATGCGTGCATGAAGACATGGAAAAAGAAATACAACAGTCTTGAGATGTTACTTGAAGAAAATATTAGAGCTTACAATCAAAGGATAAATGAAGCAGTATCTGGAATCAGGAACAATGGTGGAGAAATATCAGAAGAAGATATAATGGACAAATTGTTAACTACCTTAACATCAGACTATGAAAACAAGATAAGCACTCTAGAGGAAACCATGCAATTCTCACAAGACTTCAAGAGAGAGACTTTGATCAGTAAAATCTCTGCATTTGAGATATCAAGATTGAAGACTGAACCTAAAAGTGAAACAACTTTCAAAGCCTCAGTC
>MU227421.1:641173-661888 GCA_018584345.1 Thuja plicata
GTTAAAGAAGGAAAAAGAACCAAAGTTACTGATAATTGATTCACCCCCCCCCCCTCTCAGTTATCCTTTGGGACTATTCTAACACAAAGCATATTTTGGGAGTTTTACCAAGTGTTTAATGTGTTCATATGTTTTTGTCTCATGTTCATTGACTTTTAGAGAATGTAAAATGAATTTTTTAAAAACTTTGTGATTTGGAGCATCATTTTGTTTTGAAGTAGTGCGACTTCATTTAATGAATACAAAGCATATTTTGGGAGTTTTACCAAGTGTTTAATGTGTTCATATGTTTTTGTCTCATGTTCATTGTATGAGAACATGATTAACTTTCTTTAGTTCTACTCCAATTCATAAAGGAAATCATCATATCTGGTGAATTTACTTCCCATGTGCTCTTCTTTAGTATTTGTGAATTGTATATGTGGTGATTATAAATCAGATTTTCATCATTGATCATACTTATGCTTAGTCTTGGGGTTTCAATGGTGAAGCTAATAGAGTCTTTTTAATAGAAACTTGATAACTTCTTGTATATTTGTTATTAGGAATCTTAAGTAGTACGACTTCTTTCTTTTCCTTATAAGTTTTATTTCCAAAAATCAAATAATCAAATCATACGATAGACATGCCCCTCTAAAACACAGAGGAAGATCACACTATTAAAGTGGTCTATCCAACTATTGTATTTAGTTTGTAACATACAACCATTGGGCACTTTGTCGAGAACACCAAAGTGAGAAATTTGTTTATCAACAATTTTTTCGTGACTCTGCTGTGGATTCTTCGAACACATTTTTGACTGGTCTCTTATCATGGTAAAATATTTTTCTTCCTCATGATAACATCTTTTATGTACTGCAATCAAATCTTGGTTTCCAAGATGAACAAGAAGACATAATCTCTTAGTTAAATACTTTGGCCTAGAGGTGTAGATGAAGTGCAAAACAATATCGTGAAGTAAATCAAGTGTTAAAAGAAGAAGTTGAAATTTGGTGTGATTCTTAGAAGACTTCATCTAGGACAATGTTTGATCATCATCAAAAGAATTGAACTGTCATTCCTAGATGTAACAAGCAAAACATGCAACATATTCAAGATAAAAGAAACCAAAATAACTAGTTTACAAAGCTGGCTGAGAAAAGATATACTAGAGGAGACAAAAGTAAAGGGATTATTGATCCAATTTTTCAAGAGTTATTAAAAGTTAAATTCCCATCTTGGCTACCCTCTACCAAAAGAAGGTCAAATCAGCTAGTAGGCCTTCTTCACCTCCTAATGCTATTCCTTTATCATCATCATTGCAAGCACTAGTCTTGCATGACACAATAGTACCTATGAACATAAATTTTCAACAGTGTATCACACAAACAATGAATCAAAAACCACCAATCCCTTGGGGTGCTGATATAGGCCCTTTAGCATTGGGAAATCAATTACATGATTTACCCTCTGGTTCAAGGAAAATTATTCCTAAGTTTGTAGGAGATGGAAAGGTCACAACAAATGACCATATCAACACATTCTTTTTAGAAAGTGAGGTTCTTGGCACCATGCATGAAGACGTATCATTTCATCTTTTTGTTGAAACTTTTACTGATGCAGCTGCTGAATGGTTTCGTAAATTACCACCAGGATCGGTTGACTCACCGGCTACTCTCTGAAAAATGTTCGAAAATCGATTCAAGACTGCTAAAGATTAACATAAGCTTCTTGCAGAACTAACTCAAATGAAGAAGGAGATTCATGAACCAATGCATGAATTTGTAGCTTGTTTCAACAAAATTGTTAGTCAGATTCTTGCAAATAAAAGTTTCACACAGGAGAATCAAAAGACCTTTTTCATTAGTGCTCAACCTTCTGACATGAGTTTTTAGATACAAAGGGTTCGAGTTGTTACATTAGCAGATGCACAAACCATGGCTATAGAAGTTGAGGATGTTTTTATTAATTTTGGAAAACGGAGCAAAGGATTAAAAAACGATAAAGGACCACAAGAAAGTACTGCTACCAGAGACTCAATGGTACATAAACTTTCCAATGATTTACTTTAGTTGAGGAAGCAGTTACCTCAAAATCCCCCACCACTATATCAAGATATTCTTAGGAGGAATTATGTCCCTTACCCACATAAAAAACAACCCAAACTTCTTGCTCTACTTGCACAAATATTATCCATTGAAAATCTGTCCTCCTCTAACCGCCAAGCTACCATGTGCGAATTCCACCTGACAACCTATCACGATGGAACCTCCTGCCGCGAGATGGCCAGATACATGCAAATGAACCAAACTAGCAAAACAATATAAGAATATGTGGCCCTTGAAGACAAAAAAAAAATTTGGGCAGCATTTTGTAAATTTTAGTGAGTATGAATTTGACAATGAGGACACAGGAGACATAAATGATCATTCTTGCAATTTTTTTACGAAGAATATGCGACAAAAACAAGAGGAAAAAGACAAATCAAATACCAAAGATATAGATATAGATGATGTGCCCAAACACATCCTTTCTAGGAACATGCACAAGAAGAATCTTCCTCAAAAAAATAAGCAGAGGAAGAAAAGGTTCCTATTACTACAACTACTTCTATACCTGAAGAGTCTTTTGATTTTATTGATCATTGCAAGAAAATTGAAGTGCAGATTTATCAATTGGAGTATTTGAAAGCAAATCCTCACTAATTGGAGAAATTAGTTCAATGTGTCAATAAGGGTTCTGCTTTCCCTAAATCCATGATTAACTGTGAATTAGATCTGTTGGTGCTCAAATCAAAAGATTGGAATTCCTATGGACTTGCCAATCCAATGTTGGGAAACCCAAGTGATTTGGCCAACTAACAAGATTCAACCAAGACAAGGTTGAAACCTCTGCAATTCTGGCTCTGTAGAACCAAGGCTGGTAGGCCTATACCTTAAACTTATCCTTCAAGTCTTAAGGCTTTGTATAGCATTTAGAATACACCTCAAACCCTCTTTATCAAGTATGGCAAGGCACTTGAAAGAAATCTAACTGAAAGAAATATATCATAAACTATAAACTGAAATACTTTGAGTAATTGAAAGAATGTTTAGTAAATATGTATGTAAATTGAAATGAATAGATAGATAAGATATCACAAAACTATAAACAATGAACTGAATAACTATAATCCAAATAATGATTAGACCAGTGCCTTATTCTATCATGGGCAATAGAGTCAAAATCATCCCAACCCTATGTACAACCTCAAAGACAGTTTGTAAGAAACATATCACTTCAAAGGCGTTATGATGAGCATGTATCTTAAGACAAATCCACAACTATCTCAATTGAGTTTAACTCCTCAAATGACAAACCGATTGATTGTGGCCACAATTAATTGAATTTAACCATGCAAGATGAAAAGACCAATTGATAATGAAAGCTGTTAAATTTAATCAATTAAGTATGCAACGTCAAACTATCACTTTGAAGAAAATCTAAAGATTTTATCCAAGGGACTAATCAAAAATGAAGTTGAGTCAATTCCCACAGATGAAAGAAAAAATCACTTATCTTTATTGATTTTGAAAAAATAGTACATCCAGGTCCATGTTACACTTGTTGATTAAAAACTATCCAAATATGTGAAATTGTATTATATTGTATTCTCTTTACATTTTACATTATGTATATATATGTGTTTGAGTGGCTTTCACACCTCTTTAAGGTGAAAAGACACAACCCTTATTACAAATTATTTTGAAAAAATAATAAACTAACTAAAAAATAACTACCTAACTTCAGTTGCATTCAAATTTGGAGTACTTGTAAATTCTTCCCTATATTCATCCTTTTTTACCCTCAATTCCTCACATATTTGATCAGGAAAAACTCTCAGTTGAGAATCATGGTAAACTCTCAGTTGAGAATCATGGTAGATTCCTAACTCACGAAGTTTATCCATTAATTCCCTTCCACGAGGCCTGATATCTGCAGGTATTTCCCGATAAATTTTTATCATTCTCATGAACAAATATACTGCAGGTTCACCCTCATATCTTTCCAAATTGGAGAATGTATCCAAAGGAGGCATGTAAGATTCCTCTTCCATAATGTAATTTGGATCTTCTTTCTGTTCATAGAACATGTTTTGTTCATAACACATGTTTTCTTCTTCATCACTAAGATTGCCATCTTTTTCAATTTGATCATAAGCCTCCTTTTCTTTGTCTTCAAATTAATATTTTAATAGTTGAAAGAAAAGCTTCAGATCAGGGTCATCTGGCGAGATCCCTAACTCACAAAATTTTCTTATCGATTCCTTGCATGGGGGTATGATGTTCGATGGTATATTGTTATAAATGCTTTCCATCCTTATGAACAAATGTGGCGTAGACTCCCCCTCAAATCTCTCCAAACTAAAGAATGCATCAAGTGGAGATATACTAATATCCTCTTCCATGTTGTAGTTTTGGTCTTCATACTGTTCGTAACACATGTTGTCCTCTTCACTAGCATCATGAAATGTATCAACAAACCATTGCTCAAACTGTCTCCATGATGAAATAGACTGTGTAGCATACTCTTCTTGTGCATTGTTTTTTAATGTCTTGACAAATAGCTTCATTATTTGATCTTCTGTAGAAACCTCATAATCTTCTACAAATGTATAAAATACATCTAAGTGTTGCAGTGCCGATTCATCCCATTCTCCATGGAACTTTGGTACAAGTTGTGAAATTTTTGGGGATAACCTGCTAGGTTCATAATAAAAATTGCTAAAGTCCAATGGCCTCATGTCATCTGGAATAAAAGGATTTCTTTGAAATGATCGATACACTTGAAAAAAATATCCACCATCTCCTTTTGAGTCTTCTCCCTCAGTAGAGTCACTAACTGAAATTCTTTGTTAAATAGAGTCGCCACCTTCTTTCCAAAAGGAAAATACTTTCTCTCTTGTGAGTTCTTTTCTCCCAGTAGAGTCTTAAATATATCACCAGAGCTTCTAGGTAATCTTCAACATTGTCTTTCATAGAAAACTCCCCAGTAGAGTCGCCAATTTGTTGGTGCTCAAATCAATAGATTGGATTTCCTATGGACTTGCCAATCTAATGCTGGGAAACCCAAGTGATTTGGCCAACTAACAAGATTCAACCAAGGCAAGGTTGAACCCTTTGCAATTTTGGCTCTGCAGAACCAAGGCTGGTAGGCCTATACCTTAAACTTATCCTTCAAGTCTTAAGGCTTTTTATAACAAATAAAATATACCTCAAACCCTCTCTCTCAAGTATGGTAAGGCACTTGAAAGAAATCTAACTGAAAACAATATATCATAAAATGTAAACTAACATGCTTTGAGTAATTGAAAGAATGTTTAGTAAATATGCATGTAAATTGAAATGAATATATAGATAAGATATCACAAAACTATAAACAATGAATTGAATAACTATAATCCAAAACTGGAATACAAAACTCTGTTGATAATCTGAAAGCACTACATACCCCGCTGGAAGGGAATTATAATGGTAGAGTTAAGTAGGAGGAAGATGGAAAACAAGAAGATCAAACTTCTGGCCCGGGTTCCAGAACTAGATCAAGCACCAGAAAGAGATCTGAGGTGCAAATTAAAGATATCACAAATATGTGGGACTCTTTCCAGAACATGGAATCTCAGATGGAAGAAATCCAAATAATGGAAGAACAGATGGATGCTACTGGGAAGTGATAGGTATTGGTGGAATGTTTTGGCTGCTGGGAGTTTTTTGTCGCTGCTGTTTTGCTAGAAGCTTATCGTAGTCTATCTTTTTATTTTGTTATGAACTTTGTAAGTGTAATCTGGGGTTAAGCCCTTTTTTGTTTTTCTGTCATCTCTGACAGATAGTTGTTGTGTTGGTCTTTTATGCTTATCTTTATATCTATGTTAAAGGGTTTCGGGACCCCTTCAAAACCTGTTGTTACCTTAATCAAAAACTATAATCTAAATAATGATTAGATCAGTGCCTTATTCTATCACGAGCAATAGAGTCAAAATCATCCCAACCCTATGTACAACCTCAGAGATAGTTTGTAAGAAACATATCACTTCAAAGGCGTTATGTTGAGCATGTATCTTAAGACAAATCCACAACTATCTCAATTGAGTTTAACTCCTCAAATGATAGACCGATTGATTGTGGCCACAATTAATTGAATTTAACCATGCAAGATGAAAAAACCAATTGATAATGAAAGCTGTTAAATTTAATCAATTAAGTATGCAACATCAAACTATCACTTTGAACAATCTAAAGATTTTATCCAAGGGACTAATCGAAAATGAAGTTGAGTCAATTCCCACAGATGAAAGAAAAAAACACTTATCTTTATTGATTTTGGAAAAAAAGTACATCCAAGTCCATGTTACACTTGTTGATTAAAAAATATCCAAATATGTGAAATTGTATTATATTGTATTCTCTTTACATTTTACATTATGTATATATATGTGTTTGAGTGGTTTTCACACCTCTTTAAGGTGAAAAGGCACAACCCTTATTACAAATTATTTTGAAAAAAACAACAAACTAACTAAAAATAACTACCTAACTTTCGGATTTGGCTTTGATCAAAAATTGAAAACACATTGTGAAAAGTTAAGATTTATACTGGAGATAGGAAATTCGAGTCCCTGAACTGGATCATTTTTAGATTTTTAAAATTTGACCATCTTCAACCTTTGTCGGTATCCATCTTTGTAGAAAGTCAAAATTCCAGCATTTTCTGAAGGCTTCAATTAGTTAGTTCTATTTATTTGTGTCATAAAGCTTCCTTCCTTTGATTTTTTTTAGTATGGAGAAACTTGCTTCTTGATAATGGATTGGGACTTCTAAATTCTTAAAATTTAGGGTACCACTAGGATCATACATTGGAAAGTGATGATTTAGAAGGGCCCATGAATGATGAAGAGTCCTTCATTGAAGCATCTTTATCTAATAAGACAGATCCATTCTATGTGTCCCTCTACATAGCTGGTTGTAAGTTGAATAATTGCATCATTGACTCATGAGCTTCAGAAAATGCCATGCTTTTCAAGGTGGCTCATGTTTTGGGACTTTCACTAAATAATTCATCTGGAAAGGTTTTCTTCATGGAAGCAAAACACGTTCCTCTTATTGGACAACTAAAAGATGCTCAAGTTTCCTTAGTTGCGTATCCTTAGAAGAAATTAAAGCTCAACATTTTGGTGGCGGATATCCTTGCCAGCTATGAGATGCTTCATAGTAGGAGTTTCTATAAAGATTTGGGTGGCAAAATCAAGATGGACATGTATCATGCCTTGATTCCAACCGGGGATAAAAAAGTTAGGATGGATCCTGAACCGAATGCCAAATATTATGTGCTGAAGTCTGATGATCCAAGAGAAGAGATATTATACATAGAAACTGGTCTAGGAACTTACACATTGACATCAAAATAAGAGGAGATTTCTAAAATTATAGTACCTGATATTGCTGATGAACTTTAGTCCATGTAATTTGATGTAAGTTCTTCATCTGCTAGTTCTAGAGAAGGAGTTGTCCCAATATCTCCCAAAGGAGAAAAAATTTGCAAGGATTTCAAGTTAGCCTTTGATACAACCAACAACACTATGGAATAGGAGCCTGTCCTCCTTGGTTTGGAGTTTGCAAAAGAGAAGGGGATCAATAAACTTAGAGTCACGGGTGATGCTGAGTTAGTAGTTAATCAGGTAAGGAATCAATACCAAACCAAAAAGAAGAGGTTGAAATTTTACATGAATAAGGTTTGGGATGAGATTGAATACTTTGATGCCTTCTCTATAGATGCAATACCTAGGGAACAAAACACGAAGGAAGATTTCCTTGCAGTATCAATCTCTTTATTGATTTCACATCTCGAGTTTGATAAATGTATTTATATTGTCAAAATGATCTATAGACCTAGTATTCCAGATAATGATCTACATTGGCAAGTGTTTGATGATGAAAAAAACATAATCTCATTTCTTTAAGGTCAAGGATCTTTCTCAAACTTAGCATTTTATGGAGCTCAAGATGAGAAATCACGGGATCAAGCCAAGGAACAAATGGGTAACCCAGATGTCAATCAATTAAAAGGGAATATAATTCCAAAGGGGTTGGTAACATTGAAGATCCTTTTTTTATAGAAATGATAAAGTTAAGAAGAAATAAGATAATAAAAAGTCCTTGACTTCTTTAGAGCATGAAAAAGTAAATATTGGTTCGGAAGGCGATCCTAAGTACGTGTTGATTGAGAAAGAGTTATCAAAAAGGGAAAAGGAGAAATATCTATACTTTCTTAAGGAATACATTGATGTGTTCACCTAAAGTTATGATGATCTCACAAATTTTATGACTGGTGAGTTTAAACACCATATCCCATTGAAGTCAGGGTCTTCTCCTTTTAGGTAGAAATAAAGACAATTTAACCCAAAGGTAGCCAATGTCATGTTCACTGAGGTGGAAAAATGATCAAAGCCAAGATCAAATATCCCATCCATCATTCTACATAGGTGTAAAAAATCATCTTAGTTAGGAAGAAGAATAATGAAATACAAATTTGTATGGACTTCTGCAATATTAATCAAGATTCTCTCAAAGATAATTATTCACTCCATATAATGGATCACATCCTTCAAATAGTATCAGGTTCTGAAATGATGTGAATTCTTGATGGATTTTTGGGTTGTAACCAAATCAATGTTGCATTAGAAGACCAACATAAGACTAGATTCACCACTCCCTGGAGTACTTTTTCTTATAATAGGATGCCTTTTGGGTTGATAAATGCAAGAGCTACTTTCCAGAGAGTGATGGATCTCTCCTTTGGTCACTTCAAGAATAAAATCATTGTTATCTATTTATATAATCTATAGTTTTCTCAAGGAAAAGAGAACACTATATCTACCATCTTGAATGTGTGTTACAACAGTGCAAAAATAAAGTCATATCTTTAAATTTGAAGAATTCTATTTTCAGAGTCTCCAAGGAGAAATTAATGGGTCATATAGTATCCCAAGGAGGTATTCGCATTAACCCAGAATGAGTGAAGGTCATCTAATAATTAAGTTTACCAACTAGCAAGCCAGGAGTTAGGTCATTCTTTGGCCATATCAACTTTTTGAGAAGATTCATCCCTTATTTCTAAAAAATGACGGCCAAGTTGATTGTCAATATGATGAAAACTGATGTAAGCTTCAAGTGGACCGAAGAAGGCAAGTTGGCCTTTCCAAAAATTAAATCTTCTATATCAAATGCTTCGACTATGTTTTATCCCAAATTTTCAAAATATTTTCATATCTATTGTTATGCTTCTGAAGCTACCTTATCCTCGATATTGACCCAACCAAATGATGATAATGTCGAGGCTCCCATCACCTTTATGAGTATTCCTTAAAGAAACATAAACTAAAGTATTCCTTGATGGAAAAGATTTCTTGTGCTATGGTCAAAGATGTTAAGCAATTTCGATTTTACATACTCAATTCTCACTTGGCAGTGTTTGTTCCTGACATAGATGTGAAGACCATTCTTACTCAACAGTAAATAGGACTGAAAAGAGCTTCTTGGATATAAAAAGTTCATGAATACAATATTGATATCAAGCCAATGAAGATGATAAGGGGAAGAGGTTTATGTAAGCTCATGGAAAAGGATGGATCTCAAGGAAAATGAAATGAAGAAAAAGAACTATCGTTAGTCCTTTTTGTTATTACTATAAATGAATGGTTCTCGAACATTGCATATTTCTTAACATATGGAGAATTCCCAACACACCTGTCCCCAAAGAGAAGAGAAATTTGAAGTTGAAAGATATGAAATATATAATATGGGGAGATGTCCTGTACAAGAGAGGAATAGATGGTACATTCCTAAGGTGTGTGGATTAGGAACAAAGAAAGAAGCTACTTTAGTTATTCCATAATGAAGCATGTGGTGGACACTTTCTTCCTCAGTGATAACATTCAAAATACTAAGGAATTTCTATTATTGGCCTAGGATGTTCAAAGATGTCAATGAATGGGTTAAGAAATGTGAATCTTGTCAACAGTTCAAAGGAATGGTACAACTTGCAATCTTGCCACTCAAACTGGTGATAGTTGAGGAACCATTTCAGCAGCAGGGACTTGACTTCATAGGTCCCATCAACCTGCATTTGAGTGCTGATCATACTCACATTTTGATGGTGACAGATCATTTTACCAAGTGGGTTGAGGCTACACCATCCATACAAACAACATCAGAGGTGGTTTGCAATTTCATCAAGCACAACATCCTAGTAAGGTTTAGAGTCCCTAACAATTTTTTATACTAATAATCCAACTAATTTCTCCTCACTTGAAATATTTGAATTCTGCTACAAGTATGGAGTCATGTTTTCACACCCATTCGATTACTACCCTCAGGGAAAAAGTCAAGCCGAAGCTAGTAATAAGAATATAGTGACTATCCTCCGTAGACTAGTTGATGAAAATCAAAGAACTTGACATAAACAATTGTATGAGGTGTTGTGGGTAGTATAAATAAGAAGAGAGCTGCTAGGATGTCTCTGTTCAAGATGGTTTTTGGAATAGAAGCCAAATTACTGTTAGGATTAAGTAATATTGAGAGGGGGGTGAATCAGTATTACAACACTTTAAAATTGTAATAAATTCCAACTTAACCACATAATTAGTGAAATGAAAAGAACATAAGTACATAACACATAACTCATATCACCATGAATTATTGTCGAGGAAACCCTGGCCAAGAGAAAACCCCAGTGGGGATGGTACCCTAAAATATATAGTAAAAGTATAGTGTCCATGTTAGGAGACCTAGCCCTATTAGGAGCTGAATATTACATTAGCACATTTCCCTGTTAAGAGAATACAAAACCTTGTTAAAGGTATACTGAGCACATTGCTCTTACAATCAGAAATAGTTCTATTACAATCAATCTCAAAAATGAACAATACAAGCATTAGCTATGCTTAGATATTTCCAGTTGTAGCTCTGTCTGACATCACAATGCATCCATGCATTCCACCTACTTCATATCATCTCATCACTATCATACTTTGCTTTACAAAAAGATCTCTCTCTCTCTACACACACACACACACACACACACACACACACACACACATATGTATTACATTATTCAGTCGACTCTCTAATACATTAAAAAATACAATTAATACTTATGCAAAGAGTAAATACAAAGTCGACGACCTTATACTACCAAATCATAGGTAATCCATAATCCCCAACCAACTTAGCATGATTGGATTCCATGTCATACTCCCTTAATCATCGTGATTGTTTATCTACCTTGTATCTCTGTTACTCTATGTTCGCATGTCTTCAAAACACTATAACTCACTGCGATCAACACAAAAAATCAAAAGAAATTAATAGAAGGTCATAATACCAAAAAATGTCTTCCTCTAAGCTCGCATGTAATCATTCATTGTATACTATCTTCGCTGTCCAAAATTGTACTGCTATACTCTATATTTCTGTTCACTGTACTTAGTCATTTTACAATCTGCATCTCCAAAAATATAAACAATTCCAAGAAATCATCATACTAGATGTGTTGCCATAAATGACAACCCTCAAGTGTCCCATATCACTCCAAAATGCATCACTTTCCAACAATTACCCCTTCCCTTAGAACTCTCTACTCTAAAATTATAGGATGCATTAGAGAACTATGAATTCAAAGATCCTCTTGAGAAGAGAATACTGTATCTAACCAAGATGGAAGAGGAAAAAGGAATGGTAGTGGATAGAATCAAAGAACACCAAGAACATGTAAAAATAAATGTTGGACATGAAAGCTAGAAAAAGGTTGTTTAAAGTGTGTGACCTTGTCTTATTGTGGGATACACAAAGAGAACCAAAGGGACTTCATGGAAAGTTCAACTCACTATAGAGGGTCCCTTTTAAGATTGTTAGTGAACAGATTTGTCTTTTTATAAATAACCTTTTAAGTTTACTCTGTCACCCTTAAAAGACAAACTATTTCTAACAGTTGGGTAAGTGTATTTTGTAATCACTTCTCTCTGAATTTTATAATAGGTACAGCTCCCTTATATGATATTCAATGAAATGAGAAAATAGTTTAATCGATTAGATTTTTACCAGAAATCTTATAAAGGCAGCAATATCATTCTTTGATGATATGCTTCTAGACAACTATGAACTAAAATAACTAGATAATGAATAGGAAGGAAACACAGTCACTTCCGCAATGGCATTTCATGAAAAACATAAACTACTTTGACTGTAGATAATAGATAACAGATAAAATTCAAGATTTAGATATCGTGCAACAACTGACAAAGATATAAAATAGGCCAAACAATATGCCGACACAGGGCACCTTTCTCAGGATCATAAACAACACAGATTCAATAACCTTCCTATCATATAGTTCAGAAATTACTCCACAGATAATTGTCTGAAAATCAATTCTGCTCACAACATTCACAATTTGAACTAAAATTATCAAAACTATATCTATCTATCAAAGTTTTTTCAAACCCTTTCAAAGTTTTGGCAGCCAAAATAAATAGCAACAGAGCACCGAGAGGCCTCCCAAAAAACACGGCCTTTCGGTGAAACAGTTAAGTAACTAATCCATCAGACAAAGGACACATGTCCTTAAATTTTAGCATAACATAGTAAAAAGGGAAACTAGATGGCCGAATTAGGCTCCTTATCTAAGGCACGATCCTCGCTTGTCACTGGACTTCCTTCTCCGTCGGTAACCGATTGAGTCGGCTTCCATTCTTTGTAAGCTTGAACTAGTTCCTTTGCAACTGACAGGTGCGGGATTTTGGATTTCACTATTTGGGCCATGGAGGCATCTTTGTTCCAGCTCAGCTTCACCCTCTCAATAATGTTGGATAACTGATCAATGCACACATGGATTCAATCCTTGCTATCTGGGTCAAATCAGAGGCTTTGGGATGAATCTTTTCTCTGATAGTTTTAATGGCTAAGTCAAAAGCATCTAAAGCACCCTTCATTTCTTGTTCGCCAAAGGCAGAGGGGTATGTATAAGTGAAATTAATCACTTTCAACTCTGTTAAGGTAGCCTTTTGGACTTGCTTAGCTTTTGCTTCATACTCCTTATTCTCTGTAATGGCACTTCTTATCAAAGCAATACGCTAGCTGATATTTCTCCTGAGTATGAAGAAATGAGACTCTTCGGCACCTTTGAGTAATTTTTCTACACAAAATTTATTAAAGCCACGTCTCTCGATTTCCATAAATTTGGTCATTGCCGACACCCATTTTCTTCATCTGTACCCCATACTTGGCGTTGAGCCTGCAACTCTCCTATCACTGTCTCAGTGTTATGAAAAATTGAATGTGAATCTTTAATGTACTGTTTGCCATTACTGAGTACTTGAGCCATCCATTCATCAACTGAAGAAACTAAAGTTCGTCCCCTTTGAACTTGATTCAGCAGAGTCTTACTTTCCTCGGAATTGGGATCAAACACCTGAGAAGATTGAGATAATGAGGTAGCATCAAAGTTGCAAAAGGCATTAATAAACTGAGAAAGTGAAACAATGGTCTGTTTCAAATCTTTCTTCTCTTTGCTATCCTTCACCGATGTAATCAACATTTGCTGGGCCATTTCTTTGAAAAGGTGGTTTTTCCCGGCTCTGTCCATTGTTCCCAACTCAATTTTGGTCACTTCAAAGTCCTCCACCACCACATCTTGCTTTTATTCTTTAGGCCTATAAGTAGCGACCTTAGCTGTCCACTTTCTAGTCTTAGCATCAACAAACATGCGCGCTGTGCTTTTCACCTTCTTAGCTTTAGGGGTTTTCTGAGCATACTTACTCATAATATCTTGCACTGGTATTGACATAGGGATCAGACTCCGCTTCTTATTGACTGAAGAAGTTAACCATTTGGGCGTGTAATTGGTTGTTTCCAGTTGGGGACCAACTTTAAATGGAGTATCCATTAAATCCAGGGTTACATCTTCAAGATCAAAAAGATCTTTCCCAATTTGATAATCATCCCCAATTTGACAATTCAAGTCTTCAAACTTGTCATCTTCCATATTAACTGTCTCTGTATGATCCGGAGTCATCTTTGCCTTCTTTTGTGATCGGGAGCATGACCTAGTGATACATTGAGGAGAGACCACAGATGAAAGCTCCGCAACATACTTCTTTTTAGATTCTTTCTTCTGCTGCTTACCAGATGAACCTTGATCTCTGAGGAAAATTCTGCAATCAAAGCTCGAAAAACCCTTACCTCCGCTCTTTGTGTAGCAACAACAATTCAAAAATAATGAATACCAAGAAGAGCTTTTAAAAGAAACATCTCGAATGAGTAATTAATTACTCATGATTAAGACAATGATGTCTCGAAGAGGGAAATGACTGTTCCCACATGCGATCATTTACTGCCACTTTGCGCAAACTTTTATGTCACACGAATTCCTCATTAATTTGACAGCTCAGACATGACTTAACTGCCGCCAAAATATCTCTTCATTAAAAGCTTTACCCAAATTGGTTCCACATCTGAAAAGAAGGTGATCGTCGTTATTTTATGCCACATGTCACTTTTTAAAGACTCTTGAACACTCTTGAAAACTTTTGAACTGAGTTCAAGGATGTTCGTATGTGTTCACCATCGTTCAAGCTTGTTCCTTAATATCCCACCAACACTTTGGTACAAAGAGCCAAATTATTTAACTGATAACCTTCCACCCTTGATCGAACAAAATTCTGTAGCTTGTGATCATGAAATACCTCCTTTAGTGAAAATGCTAATCACCCACTTCCACTTCATAAAAAAAATGAACGAGCTTGAACACCCTTGAACACTCTTGACCTAAGTTCAAGGCTGTTCATAGGTGTTCAAACCTGTTCAAAAGATACATTAGCAAAATACTTCTCTCTTTTTAACAGGGAACGATGGAACATAGGGGAGGTCCTTTCACTGGGATTTTAAACATGAGTGCTTAGGCAGCTTGAGATGCACAAAATAACAAGGCGACTCTGAAAAAGTAACACTAAGGACAAAGATCAAGATTTGGACTAACACCGGCTCTGACTGGGAACTGGTTTTTCTCAAAAGCCAGAGAACTCAAATACTTTGGTTTCACAAACTGTTGCAAAAAGGGCTCATAAAACTCGCAAGAAAGGAAAGACACACCAAACGGAAACAAAACTAACCTAATATATAAAGCAAGACAAAGAGACTGAGACTAAAGCTTCAGCAATTTAAGATCTTTCCCATTATAGGAAAATGGTATGATCATTCCATCCAGATAAGCCAGCTTAAAAGCATTCGTCCCCAACTCTTCAATGATAACAAAGGGTCCTTTCCACAGTGACTCAAACTTACTGTGCGCGCCTTTAGGAGCTTTTCTTTTGTCCCATAAAAAAACTTCATCTCCCTTTAGAAAACTTTTGGGTCTTGCTTTCCTGTCAAAAATGCTCTTCACTCTAGCTTGATGCTCAGTAATCTTATCTACTCGAGCTTCTCTTTCTTCTTCTAGTTTATGCAAGTACATAATTCTTTTCTCCAAGGATTCTTTGAAAGTTTGATCTTCAATGGCCATTTGCAGCTTAGCTGCGGAGAGTTCCAGAGGAACTGATACTTGTGCCCCAATTCCATACACCAACTCAAAGGGTGCCATACCAATTTCTCTTTTAGGCATAATTCTATCAGCCCAAAGGGCTTCAAAAAGCTTCTTATGCCAATTTTTGCCACTATCATCTACCAGCTTTTTCATGATCATTATCAGTGTTTTATTACTTGACTCGGCCTGTCCATTTCTTTGAGGGAAATAATCAGACGAATGAGCCAGAGAGATACTGTGATCAAAACAGAAAAGGGAAAGCTCATGCAAAGAGAAATAAGTGGCATTATCTGCTACAATCTTTTGGGGTACTCCAAAATGCACCAAGATGTTATCTTTTAAGAAATCACAAACTACTTGGGAATTAGCTTTTTTGGTTGGAATAACCTCAACCCACTTAGTGAAGTAGTCAGTCACTATTAGGATATAAATGTGACCTGCACTTGACTGAGGACTGACAAGACCTATAAAATCAATACCCCATTGCTTGAAAGGTTTACTCACCACAACTGGTCTTAAAGGTAAAGCAACTAATTGAGGTCTTCCAGAAAATAATTGACATTTTTCACAATTTTTGACAAATGCGTAGGCATCTCTGAACATACCTGGCCAATAAAAACAATTTCATAGAATTTTGAATGCCATTACGGTAGACGAGAAATGGCCTCCACAGGCTTCTTCATAAAAAGTTTTGAGCAACTTCAATTGTTGGCTTTTATCCACACATCTTAGAAATGTACCATCAAGACCCCTTTTATATAACACACCTTGCCATATTACATACTTAGCAGCCTGCAACCTCAGAGTTCTTCTCTCTTTGGGTGACAGCCTTTGTGGACATTCTCCATACGTCAGGAAATAGGCAATGTTAGTGAACCAAGAATCTGTTAAACTAACCAATAAGACTTGAGATGTTTTAGGTTCTGGATTTTCAGGATGACTAACATTTTCTGCAATAAATTTACACAAACCTCTGCCTCTAACCAGTTTAGTGGGTTTGATTATCAAATCATATTCCTGAATCTTTGTCACCCATGCTGCTCTTTTGTTCATGGCTATTTCTTGTTGGGTGAGTAATGCCTTCACCGCTGAATCAAGGACAAATACTATAGAATGAGAATGGAGGATGTAGAATCTGAACTGCTTAACTGATTTCACCACAGCGAAGGCTTGTTTTTCAATTGGAGAATACTTTAATTCATGCTTCTTTAAAGGTGTACTCATGAAAGCGATGGGAGCTTCATTTCATGATACATCTTTTTGAGTTAGAATTCCAGACAATGTGTGATCAGAAGCGTAACAATAGATGATAAAATATTTTTTGTAATCTAGGTAAACTAGAGATGGGGCATTGGCCACAACTGTCTTAATTTCTCCAAAAGCCTTTCTACCTTCTTCTGTCCACTTAAAGGGATGTTTTTCACTCATCATTCCCACTATGTGTCTTGTTAACTCAGAAAAATCTGGGACAAAAGCCCTCAAAAATTTAATCTAACCGAAGAAAGATTTGACTCCTATTCTCGTTGAAGGTAGACTGATCTGTTGAATAGCCTTGACTCTTTTGGGATCAATTTTAATTCCCTCTTTGGATACGATATGTCCCAATAATTTTCCCTTAGTCTCACCAAAAACTAATTTTTTAGGATTAAGAGATATGCCATGATCTCTACATCTCTGTAGAACTGATTTAAGATCCCGAACATGATGTTTCCTTCTCTTAGAGTACACAGTTAAATCATCAAGGTAAATTACTATGATTCTATTTTTCAAATTGACAAAAGAAGAATCCATTGCCCTTTGAAAAGTTGCCCTTGCATTGATTAGGCCAAAGGGCATCCTATTGTAGGAAAAAGTTCCCCATGGTGTAGTAAAAGTAGTCTTCTATTTATCATCATCAGCTACACTTACTTGATTATATCCAAAAAACCCATCAAGCAAAGACATCATTTCTGACCTTGCAGCTGCTTGTAATACGTGTTCCATCTTGGGAAGGGTGTAATTAGCTTTGAGACTGGCCTGATTTAAATTCCTAAAGTCTACACAGATTCTTATTTCACCATTCTTTTTCCCGACACAGACAATATTCGCAATCCAGGTTGAATGGTGGATATGATAGATGATTCTGGCTTTTAGCATCTTGTCAACTTCTTTTAGGATTGCTTCTGAGACCTTAGGATTGTAACTACGAAGATTTTGCCTAAAAGGATTTGATTCAGGCTTGAGAGGGATGTGGTGACTAAATTTTCCTTTTCAAAAATCCTTAAGATCACTATAATCCCAAGCAAAAACATCAGTGTAGGCTGTTAATAGGATCTGGATATTTTTCTTTTCTTGGACATACAAAGTTTTACCTATAGAAATCCACTTGGGTTCAATCTTAGTGCCAATGTTCACCTTGTCATATTCCTTTTGCACATCTGATTGAGAATTGTTTTTTGAAATAAAACTATCATCCTTTCGAGAAAACAAGTTCTCTAAGGAAACTAGGCCTTTGGGAATTTTGTTGCTCTTCAACTGGAAAACCTCTTCCTCTTGTAAGAATTCAGGATTTAACCCTCCGTTGTCTTCATTCATTCCTTTAAAGTACATAGAAGAGAAAGCTTCTACAAATGCCATAAAATCCTTTATCCGGGTATCATCTTCAAAAACTTGCAAGTGTTCAATGTTATCTGGGACAGTTGGTCTATATATCATCTCAACCCTATATGTTCCTATTTTGAAATCCAGGTGAGGAAGGAGCAGAGATGCTGATATAGCTAGGGAATTGGCTCTTGTATTGAGGTTCCTGGGAATAGCCTCTATGGAAAAGGCTTCGAAAGCGTCCATTTCGTCCCACACCAAATTTCTGTAATACTTCAAACGCTCATTTTTTACTGAAAAATGACCCTTCACTTGTTTAACAATAAGCTCGGCATCACCTTTCACAACAAGCACCTTTATTCCCAATGCTTTGGCTTCTCGTAGACCTAACAAAAGAGCCTCATATTCGGTGGTATTATTGGTATTTTTGAAATCCAGCTTGTAAGAGAAAGGGATATATTGATCATCTGGTCCTTTAAAAATAACACCGGCTCCAGAACCAGCAGTAGCGCAACTACCATCAAATTCCATTGACCAAATGTGCTCATTTCTACTAGGATCTTCACAAACAGGAGGGACTTCATCTGAGAAAATCAAGTAATTACCAAATTCACAGTCTTCAAATAAAATTTGTGCTTTAGGATCATCAGATGGAATCACATTGTATTTTTTCTTGGCTTCAGGTTCCAGTTTGACCTTTTTCTTCCCGATAGGGATAATGGCTTCTGACCAATCCATCTTTATTTCCCCACTCATGTCTCTGCAGAAAGTTCTACTCAAGAGCATAACGTAACTTGCTGGTATGTCTGCTACTAAAATAGTTAGTTTGAGTCTTTTATCAGGATAGGCTGCTAAAACAGCTTGGGCATCTTTAACTTGACCAATTAAGGGCACTTGTTTTCCATCCATTGAATAGCACCTTCCAAAAGTTTTGGTCATGGTTAAGCCAAAAGCCTTGGCTACAGATGAGGGCATAACGTTATCAGAGGCACCTGAGTCTATAATGCAGTTACTCAACTTAAGGCCATTTAAGAGTAGGGAAATATAAAAGGGGTCAGGCTTTCTAGTTTCATCAAATTCACATTTCACTTCAGGAGTAGGAGTGACAGCAGTGTCAGTCTGATTCATGACAAACGGTGAAATAACAATAGGAATATCGACTGGATGATCTATTAGGTCAGCAGTACATTGGTTAGATTGTGATGAGTCCACAAGATCACCTTTCACATATTTGACCAACTTGTCTAATTATTTAGGGTTTAACCTTAGATATTCTGCAGGGGAAATTTGGATAGCAGAAGACTTGCAAAATTCTACTATATCAAAAGAAGACAAGCTGGAATCTTTTTGCGCAACCTTAACATCAGGAGTCAAAGGACTAGAAGAAGAAGTATTACTTACAGGATCCCAAGATTTATGGACAAGATTAGCTGGAGTTGAAGTGCTCTTTGAAAACTTTTGATTTCGAGTAAGCATAGCACAAGTAGGATCCCCAAGGGTGACCAGAATATCTCCTCTTTCTGAGTCAGATTCATATTCTAAAAAGTATGAACCAGAGTCACCAGGTCTATCTTGAGGGAGCTCTTCCACAGTACATTCTCCTAAGACATCTTTAGTGGCTTCCATTTGTACATGTCTTTGCATATCAGGGCAAGAATTGCCATCATGATCTGTTGTTAGATGAAAGGAACACATGACAGCTTCTTTTGGTGAAGCTTCTATGGACAATCTTGGTTGATTCAGAGGCAACATAGGAGTTTTATTGTGCCATTGATTAGGTTGCTTTTGGCTGATATCTTGATAAGGAGAAGGGAAAGAAGATCCTTGTTTTGGTAATTTCCTTTTCAAGGCAATTACGTCATTCAATAGTCTTTGAATGACTGGATCTGTAGGAGCTGAAGTAGAAGGTTGAGAATGAGAACTCTGAACATCCTTTCTCCATTTCCCAGCTGTAATAAGATCATCTTCTAACTCAGTAGCCTGTTCTTGGGAAACAACTAAATCAGCTGGCCTACTCCTTAAGTGAAATCCTATTTTCGGGGGCATAGAATTTACAAAGAAACACTATTGGTTTTCAGGGGTTGGTATTTTGGCAATAGGGATCCTATGGATAACTTTGTTGTATCTTGCCACATAATCTCTCATTGGCTCATGAATCTCCTTCTTCATTTGTGTCAATTGCGCTAGTAAAGAATGTTCATCATCAGCTCCTTTAAAATGCCCTTCGAATGCTGTCTTCATGGTTTTCCAATTTGTGATTGATCCGGCTGGCAGATGGCCAAACCATTTCGCAGCTCCTTCTGAGAGAGATTGAGCGAAGAGTCTTACTACTACATCTTCATGTTGTACTGCCAGAATGGCAGTAGCTACATTGAATGCATTCAAGTGCTAATCTACCGAAAATTTACCATCTCCATAAAATTTAGGTAAGACTTCTTTAATACCTTTAGGGAGAGGATGATGAGCTCCCAAATTCAAAGGACCAACGGCTGCACCCCATGGCTGAGCCATAACTGTACTTGGAAAGATTGTAACTAGAGGTGG
>MU227421.1:662674-673237 GCA_018584345.1 Thuja plicata
GGAAGGAAACACAGTCACTTCCGCAATGGCATTTCATGAAAAACATAAACTACTTTGACTGTAGATAATAGATAACAGATAAAATTCAAGATTTAGATATCGTGCAACAACTGACAAAGATATAAAACATGCCAAAAAATATGCCGACACAGGGCACCTTGCTTAGGATCATAAACAACACAGATTCAATAACCTTCCTATCATATACTTCATAAATTACTCCACAGATAATTGTCTGAAAATCAATTCTGTTCACAACATTCACAATTTGAACTAAAATTATCAAAACTATATCTATCTATCAAAGTTTTTTTGAACCCTTTCAAAGTTTTGGCAACCAGAATAAATAACAACAGAGCACCGAGAGGCCTCTCGAAAAACACGACCTTTCAATGAAACAGTTAAGTAACTAATCCATCAGACAGAGGACACATGTCCTTAAAGTTTAGCATTACATAGTAAACAGGGAAACTAGATGGCCGAATCAGGATCCTTATCTAAGGCACGATCCTCGCTTGTCACTGGACTTCCTTCTCCGTCAGTAACCGATTGAGTCAGCTTCCATTCTTTGTAAGCTTGAACTAGTTCCTTTGCAAGCGACAGGTGCGGGATTTTGGAGTTCACTATTCGGGCCATGGAGGCATCTTTGTTCCAGCTCAACTTCTTCACCCTCTCAGTAACATTGGATAACTGATCAACGCACAAATAAAGCATGGATTCAATCCTTTCTATCTGGGTCAAATCAGAGGCTTTGGGATGAATCTTTTCTCTGATAGTTTTAATGGCTAAGTCAAAAGCATCTAAAGCACCCTTCAGTTCTTGTTCGCCAAAGGCAGAGGGGTATGTAAAAGTGAAATTAATCACTTTCAACTCTGTTAAGGTAGCCTTTTGGACTTGCTTAGCTTCTGCTTCATACTCCTTATTCTCTGTAATGACACTTCTTATCAAAGCAATACACTAGCTGATATTTCTCCTGAGTATGAAGAAATGAGACTCCTCGGCACCTTTGAGTAAGTTTTGTACACAAAATTTATTAAAGCCATGTCTCTCGATTTCCATAAATTTGGTCATTGCCGACACCCATTTTTCTTCATCTGTACCCCATACTTGGCGTTGAGCCTGCAGCTCTCCTATCACTGTCTTTGTGTTATGAAGAATTGAATGTGAATCTTTAATGTACTGTTTGCCATTACTGAGTACTTGAGCCATCCATTCATCAACTAAAGAAATTAAAGTTCGTCCCCTTTGAACTTGATTCAGCAGAGTCTTACTTTCCTCGGAATTGGGATCGAACACATGAGAAGATTGAGACAACGAGGTAGCATCAAAGTTGCAAAAGGCATTAATAAACTGAGAAAGCGAAACAATGGTCTGTTTCAACTCTTTCTTCTATTTGCTGTCCTACACCGATGTAATCAGCATTTGCTAGGCTGTTTCTTTGAAAAGGTGGTTTTTCCCGGCTCTGTCCATTGTTCCCAACTCAATTTTGGTCACTTCAAAGTCCTCCATCACCACATCTTGCTTCTCTTCTTTAGGCCTATAAGTAGCGACCTCAGCTGTCCACTTTCCAGTCTTAGCATCAGCAAACATGCGCGCTGTGCTTTTCACCTTCTTAGCTTTAGGGGTTTTCTGAGCATACTTACTCACAATATCTTGCAATGGTATTGACACAGGGATCAGACTCCGCTTCTTATTGGCTGAAGAAGTTAACCATTTGGGCGTGTCACTAGTTGTTGCCGGTTGGGGACCAACTTTAACAGGAGAAGATCAAAAAGATCTTTCCCAATTCGATAATCATCCCCAATTTGACAATTCAAGTTTTCAAACTTGTCATCTTCCAAATTAACTGTCTCCGTATGCTCCAGAGTCATCTTTTCCTTCTTTTGTGATCGGGAGTGCGACCTAGTGATACGTTGAGGAGAGACCACAGATGAAAGCTCTGCAACAGACTTCTTTTTAGATTATTTCTTCTGCTGCTTACCAGATGAACCTTGATCTCTGAGGAAAATTCTACAACCGGAGCTCCGAAAACCCTTACCTCCGCTCTTTGCACAACAACAACAATTCAAAAATAATGAATACCAAGAAGAGATTTTAAAAGAAACATCTCGAATGAGTAATTAATTACTCATGATTAAGACAATGATGTCTCGAAGAGGGAAATAACCGTTCCCACATGCGATCATTTACTGCCACTTTGCGCAAACTTTTATGTCGCACGAATTCCTCATTAATTCCACAGCTCAGACATGACTTAACCGCCGCCAAAATATCTCTTCATTAAAAGCTTTACTCGAATGGGGTCCACATCTGAAAAGAAGGCGATCGTCCTTAGTTTATGCCACATGTCACTTTTTAAAGACTCTTGAACACTTTTGAACACTCTTGAACACTTTTGAACCGAGTTCAAGGATGTTCGTATGTGTTCACCATCGTTCAAGCCTGTTCCTTAATATCCCGCCAACACTTTGGTACAAAGAGCCAAATTATTTAACTAATAACCTTCCACCCTTGATAGACCAAAATTCTGTAGCTTGTGATCATGAAATACCTCCTTTAGTGAAAACGCTGATCACCCGCTTCCGCTTCATAAAAAAAATGAACGAGCTTGAACACCCTTGAACACTCTTGAACTAAGTTCAAGGCTGTTCATAGGTGTTCAAACCTGTTCAAAAGATACGTTAGCAAAAGACTTCTCTCTTTTTAACAAGGAACGATGGAACATAGGGGAGGTCCTTTCACTGGGATTTTAAACATGAGTGCTTAGGCAGCTTGAGATGCACAAAATAACAAGGCGACTCTGAAAAAGTATCACTAAGGACAAAGATCAAGATATGGACTAACAAAGATCAAAGAAACTTGTGGTGAAAACTCATTTTATCTTGGCTACTTGGATTGTACACGATTACCCCTTCCTTATAGTGGGCAACACTAAAAATTGTATAGTCAGTAAGGTGGACCCCTCTCCACCTTTGTATATAGGTTAGCTAGGAGTTTTTGGGTTTGTTTCTTTTCTAGTTAGCGTGTGTTGTTCCTTTACATTATTTGGGTTTCGTCTTGTCTTTTTGTTCCCTTGTGAAATTATACTCCTATTTATTTTGACTCTATGCCCCTTTGGATAACAAATTGATCATTATCCAATCTTTGGATTCCCCTTGCGTCCTTTGTAGTCCTTTTCCCAGTTAGAGCTGGTTGTTGCTGTGATTCCCATCAGTCTAATTTTTGAAAATTTTGTGTCAATCCAGAAATTCAATATCCTTAATGCTCGAGCAGCTTGTACTTCCATTAATCGATCTCCATCAGAAGAACTTTTATTTTTAATCAACGTCTTTTCACCAAATTTTATTGGCTCAAGTTTTAATTTTTAATAGATAATTAAAGTGATTTGTTGGAAAAATTTTAATTATTTAAAATTTCCTTAGATCCATACCTTCATAACGAGTCTATTCTCAAGAAAAATGGTGAAAAAACCCACAAGTTAGACCCCATTGCTCAAAAAGTCAAAATTCCTAACTTAAAAAGGTTTAAAATGCTCAAAATAAGAACATTCACAACTCAAAAGTGTCAAAAGTGCTCAAAATTTAAACAATAAAAAACAAATCAGTTTCAAGTGCTCAAAAAACTAGCACTCATAACTTAATTTAAAATATCAATGCTCAAAATTTGAAGATGCAGGGATTGCGAGTTCTCACAGTACTAGGTAAAGGTTGTGATAGCTAGGAAAATGAGCGGGCATAACTAGAAGAAGTTTTCAATGGTGGAAAAATGAGCATCCCAAACTAGTGAAGGTTAT
Source organism: Thuja plicata (assembly GCA_018584345.1). NCBI lineage: Eukaryota > Viridiplantae > Streptophyta > Pinopsida > Cupressales > Cupressaceae > Thuja > Thuja plicata. Next base: position 666,468 of record MU227421.1, read on the forward strand.
GAGCACTAAAATTTTGAGTGTTTGTCAAAAACACAAAAAGAGGATGGAAGAAAAGAAAGACAGCCGAATTGACGCATGCAGATAACCATGAGAGAAGATATGCGCCTTCTCTTAATGTCATAGTTCCTATGCCAAACATCGCACCAAGATTCTCAAAGCCCGAGCTAACACAAAGTCCCTTGAAGCAGTATATGGACGTCTCTCAAAATGAAATGAAGGTGTATTTTTTCATATATTACAACTTGAATAAGATTTAGTAAAAGTATATGCAAAAGGTGGGTGTGCAGATGATGCACTCAAATCGTTTGACAAAATAACCAACTGCTTTCCTGCGCCAAAAATAAATCTTTGGAGCGGGTCACAAAAATATGCCAGAACACATTAATAGAAATTCTTAAGTCAAACACTACGTTTGGGATTTCTCTGGTGATTATGTTTGCAAAATGGGCTTTAAACTAATGGAACACGACCAAGCACATTCCCATGTTGAAGGCTCTGCTGATGTTTTATTCAACAGTCTATTGTAAAGTCTATTGTAGTAATTAAACCATGGGCATCCATGGTCAACCTCATGTTGTGGAGGATACCTTGAAACATCTCAAATGTTATGACTGGAAATGTTCTTGTGGACAAGAACACAAAGGGTGGGAGTCACGCACATTATAGCATCTTGACAAGAATCCATCCTTGGATGTGCGCATAACATATGGACATAGAAACATTGCATGCGACTTGTTTGACAAAATTCCTCAAAGAAATTACTTCCACAAAATATAAAACAGAGAAATCGTATGTAGAGAATGCCGCCATGTGAAAGATGTATGCTGCAGGCGAGTAATGCTAAATGTAAGAATCTTTAAAAAACCCCATAATGGAGAGGGTCATAGAAAGATAATGAGGATGCGCGGGAAAAATAGATGGATGGGAAACATTTAGCATTGTTTGGTATGGACTCACAATACAGTAACCGTGAGCTGCTTGACAGAATGTCTATGCACGCATTACCAACACGGTAATTCTTTGACAGAATGCCTCATAGACATCTCATCTCAGGGAATGTAAACACCAATCACCTTTGTTAATCTTAAAATCCGTGGTGTTTACTAATGTCCGCTATGCGTATGTAAGTATAGGGGTCGTGGAACAAGGAACAGAGCTCCTTTTTTCCAAAATGCCTTAAGCAAAGGCGATCTCAATCATTGCATATACAATGCACATAACGTTTTCATAGATTGACAGGGGTGAATTTTTAATTGAAGGCCAAAGTGGAATTTGGTTTGAAAATACACTAAGAAAGGTAAAATTGAAAGCTACATGAGAAATAACCCCTGACAATGATAATGGAATAGTTCCCATGGGAATCGATGCTTGCAACATTCACACAAAGTAGATTTGGGCATTTCATGACTCGAGACATACAAGTTAATATTATAGAAGCAAAGGCAAGTCAAGGCTTGTATACCATTGTTATGAAAAATCAAGAGTCTGATGTTCACTTGTAGATTACTGATGATGTTAAGCAAAGCAATTTGAAAAGTATGCTTCCAGGTATGAACAGTTGTCAGATTCACATTTGTCATGTATGGATTCCGAAATGGGCCAAAAGTTTCAATATTTGACCTTAGTACCAAGGATCTTGCATTGTAGAAGGTGCCAAAATGGCAAGTGTTGTCATAAAGGAAAACTGCAAGCTTTGCAAAAAAAAGTGACAGGTGGAAGAGTATATAGTCAACTTCTCGGTTAGAAGCATCTTTAACAGTGACCCAAATTGAAGCAAGATGAAATACAAGTATCAAAAGAATGATTACGCTCCCAGTTTGAAATGCATGCTTTCCGAGATAACATATACATTATTGGGGAATGTCAGCATACATGACTTTTGGAAGTAAATGGAGACACAAGAGAAGACTCCTGTAGCCTAAAATTTTTTAGACAATTGTTTGGCATGTGTAGGAGGTAATCCAGTATCAGTTCAATGTCTAGAGCTGGTGTTAGAATGCATGAGGGCATACAATCTAGATGCGAGAGAGGTGGTAGCAGCAGATAGAAGAATAATGGCAAGGCTTGACCAAGTGTCTATCATAATTGTGCTCTGATTATTGATCAAAGATCAGTACACAGATGTCAACAAAGAGCATGCAGAGGAATATTTCACTATTAACAAGGACACATGCCTTAACAACCTAGCCAAAAGTTGGCTTACGGTGCCCAAGAAAGGAAAGTCGCAGTTGCAAAAGGTAATTCACAGGTCTTTGTTGAAGGAGGATATTGCCAACTTGGTTATTTTTCTGAGCAGGATAATGGGGAATAATGATTCACATGAATTTGAAGGTTGGATGTTCCTTTTCATCATCATCATCTGCGAAGGCAAACAATTCATTGAGTGGGTGGAGGTTATAAGTGATAACGTACTCAATCAGCTGATGTAGCTTCAGGAAAATCACTATTTTTATATGACTTCTTACCTCTTCTTTGCCATTGCAGGAATGAAAAGCTGGTCGGGGTTGATAAAGAAGGTGTATATAATGTTATAACATTAATTTATAACTACCACCCAGAGTTACAATAAGAGAACACTTTTCATCACTTAAAGAGGGTGAACAATGCCTCTACCATGCTTACTGTTAGAGAACTCCGAGGGAATATTGGGCTCAAGATTTTACCAGAGGTGGAAACAGTGATTCAACAAGTTGGAAGTTATTTCATACAGTTCCCAAAATTTATTTATTTTAGGTTGACAGGTTATGATGGATATCCTTTCATGCTACCTAGGTTCGTGGATGATAAGTTGGCATTAATTGAGGTTTGCAGGCAAGTCAGTCAGATTAAAAAAAAATTTAGAAATTTAGGAACAAAGGGATTACTGGTATTAAATTCCCTATAGGTATTGGCCACTACACCTGCACGTCTAATTTTAGTATGATGCCAAGGACATTGGGAGACCAATTTCTAAAATCAGCCTATATCCTTATACTATGCAGTTTCCCTTTGACAGTAAAAAGTTACACTATGAGACAATTGGGACTTGGCCATGGTTTTAATCATTTTCCTAACTTTGAGGACTTCTGAGAAGATTGTGAAGATGATTTTGAAGTTTGAAGGAGAGATTTGATGAGGCTTACTGTGAAACAAATAGTTGACTTCAAGCTAGAATTGGATGTGAGTGGAATATAAGATGATGAGTTGAATTTGCTTGACCTTATTGTTATGAAAAGATACAATTACTTCCACTACCACCCATAGATTGGACAATTCCATAATTGAAGAGTTTGGATGAAAGAACTTCTTTTGTTGTCAAAAGAACCAAAGAGTGGATGAAAAGTAAAGTACTTGAAACTAAAGCCACTTGACCTTCAGGGAAAGGGAGTACTTTCACAAAGAAGAATGATACTCATGGAGTCTCTTCCTCTTTTGATCCACAAACTGTTATCTCTCATAAAAATTCCCAACAAGAGCCATCAGGAAACAATGGTGATGATGAAGACCCTGATAGGATGTAGGATCTCACCAAAGCATGCGAAGGAGACTTTACAGTCAAGAAAAAGAGGTCCAGAACCAAGAGTAGAGTGACAAATGCAATTTGGGAAGATGAAGGAGAAGATGAAAATTCCATCCTTCAGGAACCTGCTAATAATAATGAGCAGCAAACTCCTAATGTTCCATCACCTGTCATTATGGATTCTCCTCCATATAATGAGTTTGTTCCATCCGAGATACCAATGATATATATCACTCAAGATGAAAATCAAATACCACAGATTCTTGGCCTGACAATGTCTTTGAATCCACCATTCATTGATATTCAAGAACCTTTGTAGGCCTCTTCCTCATCTTGGTTATAGAAGAGCTTACAAAAGAAGAAAAGGGTAATGCAGACGATAGCTCCTGATTTAAATGCAGCTGCAAGTATCCTTCAAAAATCTGCCAAGACAGAGAAAACCAAGGTAATGTCCAGATTCATGATTGATGCATCTTGAGGGAATCTTTTTATTGAGGTGGCTAGGTCGATTACAAAAAAGAATGTTTAAGAGGCTAGTGAAGGTGACTTTACCATTAGAAAGGTAGATCTTGGCCCACCATCAACCGAGAGGAATATTCACGATTTTGAAATATACTTCTAAATCTTCCTCTCTAGTTTTGGGATGTTTCATATTAGGAGGCCATTGACAATTTATATGATGCTTCTTGAACGTTGACTATACCACTTCCTACATTTTATTTTTAAGCTATGTCGTTGACACTTATAAATTAATTCTAATATCTATTTACATAATGTATGTTTTCTTAGTTACTAAGTCAATGTTTTAGATTGCTCAAGAAATTTATTTTAATGATTGTTTCTTAATAACTGATCACCTGCCTTTAAACAGGTTCCCTTCACTTTCCCAGGATGAATATAAATGTGTCTACATGGTGCTAGGTCTTTTGAATCTCTCTCCTTAAGTATGCAATGTGTACTTTGTGGCATTGCATGGGTGACGATGTCAAGTGCATTAGTAGCAAATGTGTAGTGTTATAATATTATATTAAGAGTCGTCTTTTAAGAAAATATACATGTTTATTATTGTTTTTTTCATATGTAATTATGAGCATAATAGACTCACGTAGTATAACAGCATCTCTAAACCCTTATGCTAAATATATTGATAATATTACAAGGCGAGGGATAGAATTAGAACACACACATTTATAAGAATTCATTTTATGTTAATAATTACATGACAAGATGACTCACTTAGCACACATCTGCCAATAGTCATTGATTGTAAGATGTTAGTGATTAGAAGTTAATAAGACCCACTTAATGTACAAGTACTTGTAAACACTTACGTATGATGATAATAATTAAAGGGGCCTACTTAGCACACAAACTCCTCTATTTTTTTTGGGTGAAACACATGAATCATGTATTTTAGACTAGCACAAGCTCCTCTTAATTATTTGTGTATGCTAGCAATAATTACAAGGTAAGGGGATCCACTCAAAATATGAATTTCTCTAAACATTAATGTATGTTGTACCTAATCATTAGAACACAATGGATCAATGCAACTCATGAGCATATCCAAGCATTGATGTATGTTGGTAATAATTTCAAAACATCACAATCCACTTAAAATAGAACTATCTACTAGGTATTCATATGTACTGATAATAATTATAATAATCATAAGAAAAAAGAAGTTTCAGTCAACTTATATACAATTATACTTTTACCCCTAACATCTTTTTTCCTTAAAAAAGACACACACACACAAATATGCTTACTATACTTTATAATGAAAAGACAATTTCTATAATAAATCATACCTAATAGACGCGTGGAAGAGATGAATACATAAAGTCCTATATAAAATGGTAAAGCTTGTACAGACAATACTCTCAACCATGCTTGCTTGTAAAGCTTCACTTTATTCTATAAATGCATAGAAACCCAAAATCAGATCAACATTATCTAAAAAAAAAGGGTTCACATTATTATTGTGATCAACATTATCTAATTAAAAAGATCAACATTATCTAATTAAAAAGCGTTCACCTTCTCTTGTCTCTTACCCCGAATTTAATAATAATAATATGGCGGTGCATGCATTGAACACTTCAAAGAAATATAGAAATCAAATGCACCACCTTGAAGAATATATTTTTAAAATATTAAAAACCCATGTCAGAACAAGAAAAAATGCAGAGAAATGCTCTAATGGGTAATATAGTAACAGCAATAATTGAATTGATACCAACTTGTCTGTTCATATGGTTTGGATGGGCTTGATCTAATTATTGGACTTTAGAAATCCAGCAGAAAAACCCAAAAGAATGTCCGTTTGGGAGTCAATGCTAGTTAGAGATAACATGCTGTGGGCCATTCATTTTTTCTGCAACTTGAAATTCATCTAGCCTATCAAATTCATTAATCTTTTCAATGTCTGCCAACCAAAGAACAATTTTCATTATTTTTTTCAATGTCTGCCAATCAAGTAACAAGTTTTCTGCACCGTATATTATAATTTAGCTTTACATTCCACAGTGAGTAGAAGAAAAACATACCCATTTCACTGGCATTCCAAAGTTGCTGGGTTGAGCAATCTTAGCAGAGCTTGATATGCAATACTTCTTTTGTTTTGTTGCCTTGATTCAAGTGAATGTTTATCAAGTGCTTTAAATTATATATGTATGTTTTGTTTTTATGTTCTTCATTCATATTCTTGTAGCAGAGTTAGGGGGGCTGTCTTATCTTTGTCTCATTACTTTTTCATTATTTTGGGTGCCAATGTATGGAAATTTAAAATCTGTCATAGAATAAGTATTATATTTGGTAGGGGTTTACTATTTAATTTTTTGGTTAAGTGGTAGTGTTGTTGTGCTTAACAAGATTCAAATTCTTACTGGACCATTGTGATCAGGGGCTTGTGTCATTGTTTATCTAATATAACAGAGGGCCTGTCTGATCAGATATGAATACAACCATTTTTATGAGACTTACAATATGGCTATGGATGAATACTCATTCATAAAAAATACACACATATTTACCTCAATTTTTTGAAGGTATTAGAGAAAATTTTCATTACTCTAAAAATAACATAGACACATAATTTGCTACATAAACAAGAGCTGTGCTACAGCAGGAGTCCAGCCTAATAGTAAAAAAATAAATATTGTTTGAATAGATTGAACAAGCATTGGCATAAGTAAATGATTGTAAATAATTATAAGAAGAAAATTAAAATAAAGTAATATAAACTAATAATTATTAAAGAGTAAATAAA
>MU227421.1:696830-729170 GCA_018584345.1 Thuja plicata
GTTAACTCTAGATCCAAGGTTTACAACTTGACCTTGATCTTTAGTTAGATATGTTTTAGATCCGTTAGGATGCTTTAAAACATTTACATTATGCTTGCTTGACCCTCAAGTAATGATTTAAAACAAACTAAAACTCTATAAATAGAATTACAATGCTTTATCTGACGTGTAAAAGTCAGATCCACTATTTGTGGGTTCTCTAACTGACTGTTGGTTTTGATGGTCGGGCTGCTCTGTCAGTCTGCCGGTTTTCTTCTCTGACAGTGTTCCTTTCTTGAACTGGTCATCGGGTATGCCTTTTCTGCTCTGTTGGTTTTGTTATCAAAACTGTATCATCGGTGATGATCTTTGTGTTATGTTATTGACCCGTCGGTGATGTCCTATTTAATTTGTCGTTACAACACTTGTCAGTGTTCGTCGATCAATTCCATACTTAACATTTTCTCGTGACATTTTGTTCTGTCGGGTATGCTTGCTGTCTGCCGGTTATGGTTGCTGTCTGCCGGTTATGCTTGTACCGATGACCTTTATCATGTTTCTCCTTTTAAGTATACTAATGGCTAAACTTAATGTCATCAAGTATGAAATTTTTCATTTTAGAAAATCTATCCACAACAACAAATATAGAATCATTACCTCTAGTTGTCCTAGGTAAGCCAAGAACAAAATCCATGTTGATATCACTCCAAGGTTTCTTTGGAACATTAATTGGTGTATACAAACCAGTATTCTGACTCACTCCTTTTGCAACCTGAAAAACACCACAACTTCTCACAAATTTTTGAACATCCTTATACAACTAAGGCCAAATATGCCTCTCCTTCAGAAAACTCAATGTCTTATCAATACCAAAGTGTCCAGCCAATCCACTGATATGTTTCTCCTTTATCAAATTAGTTCTCATTGAACCTCTTGGTATACACAACTGAATACCTTTGAACAACATATCTTCCTGAATGAAATAGTCTTCATACTTACTTGATTGATTTGAATTAGGTGCTCTGCATACTCTCCACTACTCTAAAAAATCAGGATCACTTTAATACAAATTCTTCATGTCATCAAAACCAAGAAGTTCAATTCTAATTTCAATCAACAAAGATCTTCTTCTACTCAATGCATCAACAACTCGGTTAGAAACTCCACTCTTATGCTTAATCACAAATATGAAACTCGAAAAATCCTCTACCCATTTCATATGTCTTTGATTCAATTTATTCTAACTACCCAAATACTGTAAATTCTTATGATCAGTATACAACACAAATTCATTTGGCATCAAATAATGTCTCCATTTCTTCATATCTTGCACAATAGAATAGAACTCTTGATCATAGACATAATATTTCCTCTTTGCATCATTCAACTTCTCACTAAAAAGCAATAGGTTTACCTTCTTGAGTTAACACAGATCCAATTGCACTTCCACTTGCATCACATTCAACTTGAAATACCTTATTGAAATCGGGTAATGCTAACACAGGTAATTCAACAACTTTCAACTAGAAAGCTTCAAAAATCTTATCAGCTCCATGTGTCCATTTGAATTCTCTTTTGTCTCCTCTCATTGTTTCAGTCATAGCTTTACAAATAGAACTGAAATTTCTAATAAAATTTCTGTAAAAACTTTCCAATCCATGAAATGATCTTACCTCAGTGACATTTTCAGGTGTAGGCCAATTCAGAATATCTTCAACCTTCTCTGGATCCATCTACAATCCATTAGGTGAAATCACAAAACCTAAACACACCAGTTCTTCTTTCATGAAGGAACACTTCCTCAAATTTATCAACAACTTTTCCTCTTTCAATCTCTGCAACACTTGCCTTATATGCATCAAATGCTCTTCTTTAGTCTTAGTGAATATCAGAATATCATCCAAGTATACAATCACACACTTATTCAATAATTTCTTCAGACCTTCGTTCTTTAACCCCATAAAAGTACTCGGTGCATTAGTTAAACCAAAAGGCATAACCAACCACTCATACAAACCTTCCTTTGTCTTGAAAGCAATCTTCCATTCATCACCTTCTCTGATTCTGATATGGTGATATCCACTTTTCAAATCAATTTTGGTAAAATATCTTGCTCCACTCAAACAATCCATTATGTCATCCATTCTTGGTATAGGAAATCTATACTTCACTACGATCTTATTAATTTCTCTGGAATCAGTACACACTTGCCATTCTCCATTCTTCTTAGGTGCCAATACAAGAGGTACTGCACATGGACTCAAACTTTCTCAGATCAAACCTTTGTTCAACAATTCATGAAATTTTTGGTTAAGCTCTTCACTCTCGGTAGGTGTCAACCTATGTGGTGCTTTGTTCGATAAACTAGCTCTAGGAATCATATCCATATAGTGACTAATATCTCTCATTGGTGGTAAACCATCAGGTACATTATCCAAAATTATCTCCTTGTACTCAGTGACTAACTTTTCAACTTCTGGAGGAACGTCATCTTCTATATTCTTACTTCGTTTGTTAGGAATCAAAGCATAACATATATCATTTCTTTTCAAATCCTTAACAAACTGTCTACCCTCCATCAGACAAAATTTCACAGATGTACATATTTCACCAACAGATTCTTCAACCAAAGGTAACAAAACTTGCTTCTTACCATCAACCCAAATAGAATATCTATTCAATCTTCCATCATGTATAGAATGTCTATCATATTGCCAAGGTCTACCCAACAAAATATGACAACAGTCCATAGGAAAAATATCACACAACACCTTATCATAATACTTTCAAATTTTCAGATTCACAAAACATTGTTCACTCACCATTAATGTATGATCATCTTTGATCCATGAGATCTGATAGGGTTTCAAATGTTTCATCCTCTCCAACTGTATCTTTGCAACCATTTCCTCAGATGCTAGATTCTCTGAGCTTCCACTGTCAACAGCTACCTTCCAAACTTTGTCTGCAACTCTACATCTGGTCTTGAACAAACTTTTCCTGATCGGATCTTACTTATCCTTCTCACTCCATAGTATCCTTTGGATCATGAAGTTTCCTTCCTTCTCAGCTTAATTTGGTGTCTCCTCTTGCACCAATGCATTTATGCTACTACTACCTTTCTTTCTTGCATGTGTACACTCAAAGGATTTATGTCCTTCTTCACCACAATTGTAACAAGTAACTTGGAATCCTTTTCTGCTATATCCACCTCTAGAGTAATTACCTCTTCCTTGGTATGAACTTCCACCTTTCCATTCAGTCTTTCCTTTGTCTTGAGATGTGTCTAAAATTGACTTATCTAGTTCAGATCTACTATTTTCACCATTAGATCTACCTCTTCCTCTAGGGAATCTACCACCTCTACCTCTTTGTCTTTGTTCATATCTTCTGTTCAACTTTTCCTCAACTTTTAGGGAAAATTGATATGCCTCCTCAATGCTTTCCATCTTCACCAAACTAATCTCATCCTGTATAGAACTTATCAAGCCATTCAGGTATCTTGCTACTCTTTCCACCTCATCTTCAACATGTCCAGATCTGATGTCCAGTCTATAGAATTCTTCAGTAGAGTCTTTCACTGATTTGTCTTTCTGCTTCAAACTTTGCATTTGCCTGATTAGGTTAATCTGGTAATCACAATGTAGAAACTTTCCTTTCAATTTGTTTATCATCTTATCCCATACCTTGATTTTGTCTTTACCTTTCTTCTTCTTATCCAATTGCAGATGTTCCCACCATAGGGATGCATGCCCTTTCAAATTTGTTCTTGCAATCTTTACCTTCTTATCCTCTGCCACATTCTCATATTAAAAATACTTTTCCATCTCAGTTATCCAATCAATCAATTCATCAGAATCCAATTTTCCACTGTACTCAGGAGGATTAAACTGAGGTGTGGACTTCAAGCTTGTCAAAGCTCTCAGGAATCACTCTTCTTCTTAATTCATCATAGGTGCAGATGCAGCTTCACCTTGAACTTCTTCGATTTCATCATCACTAACATCCTCAAGATGTCTTCCTCTGTGTTGGGTTGTCTCAACAACTTCCAATGTAGCAGCCATCTATCTAAGAATATCAGCTAGACTTGGATCTGCATTTCCTCTCCCACGAACCATCTTGAATCCCTTTGCAATTGTAGGTTAGATCACAATCTACTACCCCACAACAATACCAACTAGGGTTAGGGTTTACAAGAAGGAAATTAGATCTCACTAATGCTCTGATACCACCTAATGCAAGGAGGGACGGAAGAAGGGGCCAAAGGCTCTCCTAAACTACCAAGCCACCTTGCATAACCAATGCAGAAGCCAAACAACATAGTGAGAGAAGAAATAACAGTGAACCTTTTTCATTAATTTATCAAACTCATTACATGCTGGGCTGTAAGGCCTTCCCAGTTTCAGCCATATATTCAATGAATTACATATTGAACTTCATACAACAGAGATCACAGACCTTCGATCTCAATATCTAAACATTTGCTTTCTTTCTCTAAGATTGGTGGCCTAAACTAAGAACATACAAAAGAATATATACAAGAGTCCACCAAAGAGGTCGGCGGCCTCAAATCCATAAGAGAGACCCAGATTTAGGTCCAAAAAGATCCCAATGAGAGACCCCACATTAATTCAGCAACGGAAATTAAATGTAGAAGTTGGCCAGATCAGGATAAAACACCTCGAGAAGAAGATCACCGAAAATCAGCAACCGTCGGTAAGGACATGCCCGAGCATCAGACATTCCATTGGTAAAGAGATCATTGAAACACGTCGGTAAAAGTATACCTGAGCATCAAAAAACCCATCGGTAAAGAGATCACCAAACTCTGTCGGTAAAGCACGAACCCGAGCAATAGAAGACAACTACAAAGCAAAGTAAACATCTTTTTGGTTGAGCAGGATTGCCAAGGACCCAAGATGCTCCTGCATCACAATGAGATTAAAGGATACGGATCACTCAAGGTTTTACATCTCAACCATTCATTAAGGATTCATCTTAGCCATCCAATTCAAATTTAAATCACCTTCCCTCCAAGGAAAATCTATAAAAGCAACCTCAATCAAGGCATTTTCATCCATCCATAATTTTGCAAGTAGATCATGCTAGTTTGTATTCTTAGTTAATTTGTGCATTTGAGAGCTCATTTAGTAGTAATTCATCATTGTAGATCATTCATCATAACAATTCACATATGAATTTATCATGTAGTTTCATAATTCAATAGATTTAGCTTGCATTCTTGCTTAATTGCTCATTCTTAGTATCAATTTCATCATCAGAGATAACACAATTTCTGAATTTGATTGTGTGTATGTTTTTTGCATCAACGTTTCGAATCACACTCTTTGAACCATAATCTTCCATCCCAATTCTTGTTCTTTCATCTCTTCTCATCTTGATGATGGATCACAGGGTGCGATTCAAAACATTGATGCAAAAAACTTACACACAATCAAATCTAGAAACTGTGTTATCTCTAATTAATGGATTGTGAAAATCTCCAAGCACAAATTTCATCATCTTCATCACGGTCATCAAATTTGCATTCAATTTAGGTACATTTTAATGAAATATTCTATTTCGTGAGTGTCATTCACTGATCTAATATACATAAATCTGAGAGCATTAATAATTAGATCATAATCTCATGGCTAGGAAGCAATAAGTCATCTTCAATTGTGTATTGATATTATTTGATTGATTTCTTATGAACTAATCAATTGAATTAAGGATTTATTGAAGTGTTGTGTTGCAGATACAGGTGCATAATATTTACCCACACAATATCCATTATGCATTCATATATATAATTATTCCATTGTAAAAAATTTGAAGATCATTTTAATGAAAGTGTGAACAACATTGATATAATCATTTTGTAGCAAAAAAGAGAAGCCCCACATATGAGGGAGGTTACAAAAAGGGACATCTCCTTCAAAGTAAGTCTAGAAATAATATAGTGTAGTGACAGAAAGGGAAACTCCAAAGAAGTAGTACTGTAATTTTTTTTAGCCTAATAGGAGAAAAAATCTTCATTATTAGCATGGAAGACACTCATAGAAGCATAGTTATCGTTAGCCACTGATAGCTCAAAGAGCTCCCATGCCTCCATCATCTTATCTTAACAACCTTATCTGCTGACATAATTTTTTTTTAACAAGTCTACCAAGGATAATGTTTGGATTCATCATTTGAATCCCCTCAACAACTTTTCCCCAGTTGTGGTTAACCACCGCAGGCTTAGCCACCTCCAATATTCACTCAAGACGACCTGTAACTTGAAGCAAAGCATAAAAGAATTGTTTATACACCGCCCCATCGTGCACATGTGAGCCACAACATTATGTTGCACAAGATACATAATAGCATGTTTCAAATCCTCATCATGTACATTAAATAATCTGGGGTACTAGTCTTCCAATGACTTCTCCAAAGGAAAACATTCAATACCAAATGTTTGATCCATTTATAACACCTAAAACAAAGTAACAATTGCAAAGTAGATCTCAACACCAAGAAACTCACAACATGCACCCCATGAGAATGATATAACTCACATGTAATTATGAAAATGATAAATATGCATGTGAATATAATGATGTATACATATTCATAATTATGCATAACGATGTATACATATATCATTTATTATGCCATGTATATGATTATGTCAACATATACAAAATTATGTATACATATACAAAATTATGCATACATATACATATACGAAGGAGCAGATTGCACCATTTTAATGTAACCCTTTAGTCATAAGGATAATCGTTGAACAACAAAATGAAACCCTCCATGACATATACCAAATACTAAACATTTATATAAAATTGAGGACATTGAGACAATCATTGTTTAATTCATTATTGTACATACAAGAAATGAAGCATGCTTGATGGGCGCAACTTTACCTGCAAGTTGCAGAGTGGAGGCCAAATGGTTGCAGAGAAAAAAAAAAAATGTAATTGTGCACACATGGCTACAACGTTTTAATGTAACCCTTAATACAAAATTATGTATACATAAACATAATTATACAAAATTATGTATACATAAACATAATTATACAAAATTATGTCAACATTTACAAAATCAAGTATACATATACATAATTATGTATACATATACACAATTATGCATACATATACAATACAATTATGCATACGTATAAATAATTATGCATATAGATAATCGTTATGATAATGAAAGACTCTAGGGCCCTAGGCCATACATAATAGTGCAAACATTGAGGAAAAACCCTTAACGCCATATGACAAAACAAAGAAAAATGCACACACAAAGAAGAAAATTTCATCATTTTAATGTAACCCTTTATGCTTAAGGATAATTTTTTAAAAAGAATATGAAACCCTCCACGACATATACAAATTTATGTATACATATATATAAATATGTATACATATACATATACGAAGGAGCATATTGCACCATTTTAATGTAACCTTTTATGCATTAGGATAATCATTTAACAACAAAATGAAATATCCACAAAATATACCAAATAAAAAACATTTTGATAAAACCCTAGGTGCATACAAAAGTAATGCAATCATTCAAGAAAAACAGTGAATGCCATTTGACAAAATGATTACCAAATACCAAAAACAAAATTCACGAACAAAGAAGCAGATTCATCATTTTAATGTAACCCTTTATGCATATGGATAATCATTTAACAACAAAATGAAACCCTCAATGACATATACCAAATAGTAAATATTTTAATAAAATGGACGCCATTTGAAAAAATGATGACAAAAGAAAGCAAAATACACAAATGAATAAACATATTTCATCATTTTAATGTAACCCTTTATGGATATAGATAATCATTTGACAACAAAATGAAACCCTCGATGACATATACCAAATAGTAAACATTTTAATGAAAAGGATGCCATTTGAAAAAATGATGACAAAAGAAAGAAAGATGCACAAACAAAGAATCAAATTTTATCATTTTAATGTAACCCTTTATGCATACAGATAATCATTTAACAACAAGATGAAACTCTCCATGACATATACCAAATACAAAACATTTTAATAAAATGGACAACATTGAGACAATCATTGTATAATTCCATCATTGTACATGCAAGAAAGGAAGCATGTTTGATGGGCACAATGTTACCTAGAGGTTGCAGAGCGAAGCCCAAATGTTTGGAGAGCGAAACCCAAATAGTTGCAGAGCGACAACTTGGTGGGAGAAACATAGGGCAAAGAATAAAACCCCAAAATGAGTTGAAAGCTTTGTTTTTTAAGGTTCTAGAATGTTTGGACATGTGTCCAAGATAAGGCATGTACGTGGCCGACGGTGAGCCTAAAAGGGACATGGAGGATTTAGTGGCCCCTCTTTCCTAATGCAAAAGTTAAACGAATGAACGAGCCCATACACCTACACACTTGCAATTAGGTACTTTTTAATTTTGAAATTGTTTTTTTTTTTTAAATTAATTATTGGATATTTAGTGAGCATCTATTGGTGCCATTAGGGCCTTGTATCGGTCGACACTTTTTTTGACCACTTTTGGACCCTTGTGCGCATAACATCTCCTATAGAGTGCATTGTTATTACCCAGAGGCTAAAACCTTAGCTTTAGGCAATTAAGTTGCTTACGGAAACAACTAAAAAATTTGACGAAATTAAATATCATTTGGTACCTCAATTGAACGTGTGAAGTTAGCTATAGCGACTACTGGTCCCTTTCCCCTAGATAGGCACCATGTACAACCCAATTTTTCTTACAAAAGATAGATCAATTACATATACAATAAATCAATGCATACTAAATTCTTCGAAAAACTACATTTCATCACAAAAATGCTATTGAATAGATAAACCATTAATAGTTTGAAAGGAATCAATGGATGGCTAGATTTCTTGGAAAAACTCTAGGTCTCTATCAAACAAGGACTTGTTTTCCATCAAGGGATTGATTTATCAACATGTCTCAAAAAAAATTCATACTTGCAGCTCCCCCTACCATGGCGGGCCATGGAATAGGCAACATGATAAATGCCCCGAACTACTATATTTTTATCTTTCAAAAGTATACTAGATACTTCCCTCCACACACTCCTTGCCACGTGAAGTGGACTTTGCCAACTGCAATCCCTCCTCTTCATCAGTAGGTAATCTTCCTTGTGTGGGGTTCCTTGTTACCTTGTAAGTATACCAGTTTGCAAATATCAAGTATGCAACCAAGTTGAGTAGACTCATTAGGGCAACCAGCCAATAGAAATTATCTAGCCTTCCCCTGTTCACGTTGTCAGAGAGCCATCCCTGGCGAGAGTGAGTCATGGTCACATGATTAACAATAGACACCAAAAGGCTACTGAGGAAGAACCCAAGGGCTAAAGTGGTCAAGAAAAGACCAGTGCTCATTGTCTTCATGCCATCAGGGGATTCCCTGATGAAGAAATCCAATTGCCCTGTATATACAAAGGCTTCTCCTGATCCAACCAGGAAAAACTGTGGAATAAGGTAAAATACACTTATGGGAACTGTGGATTTTGGCTTCTCCCAAAGATGGTGATGTTTCACTTCCTTGAGACGCTTCATCTCTGTAAGTGCTGCAGCAGCCATTGCTAAAGTTGATAAGGCCAATCCAAACCCTATTTTCTGGAGTGTTGTGAAACCTCCTTGTTTGCCTGTCCAGCGCCTTGCCAGGGGCATGATTAGGCGGTCATAGAAAGCCAGTGTGAGTAGGATTGCACCCACAAAGAATACTGTCAAGGAGGCTCCAGGGATCTCAAAGTTTTTGCCCATGTTTCTCTTCATGGTGGAGGCTTGTTCTACTGAGAATGTCACCATCTGAGCATAGGTTGTCCAGAACATTATTGTGGTTGCCCATATTGGCATCATTCTAATTATTGTCTTCACTTCTTCTACTCTTCTCACTGGGCACAGTCTCCATGGACTCGAATAGGATGCTTCCTCCATTGATAAGTCTACTATGGCAGCTCTGTCTAGAAATCTGCATTGTTTCACCAAGGCAAATACATCAGAAAACTTCAAGAGGATTTTGATCACATCTATGGTGCTTTTAAGTATGTGTTCAAATTGGATGGACCTGTCATTTTACTACTATCACTTACAGATAGTAAATTGATGAACTGGCCATTTTATGTCACTTTATTGCAATAAATGCATCAGAAATTCACTTGTTAGTGTAACATAAATAGAAGCCTCACCTCCATGATAATGTGGGCTGATGGACAGAGTAAAACACTAACGAAATAAAGTAAAATCTTGAACAGAGGGCAAAAAGAAAGCAAAGGGAGCATAAAAATTATTGAGATTTATGTTACAGTTCATCTGAACGGTATCTTGACTCTGCTCTAACTCTATATAAAACCTAATTTTAGTACAGGTTTGCTCTTAGATGTAGAATGCATTCATGGCCTACCTGTCAAAGATTATATTTTCCTACATACAAGGAGTTGCGGGTTGTCCATTTATTGATTTTCAGATAGTAAACAGTGCTGAACATGGGCAGAATCTAGTGTATTTACCACACTCTTGCAGTTCAATCCTTTTGATAGTCATGGAAACTAGTTACTATATATACTGTCTATCCAAAGCAACAGAAGTAGCACTCACCTGAACTGATTTGTATGTGGTATTCTCCTGTGGGATGGAGATGCTGGACTAGCATCATCATACAAGTGACTGTCATCTGCAGGCAATTTCAGTTTCTTGTTTCTCCAAGCTGCTACAAAAACTTGAGCAATTTGCACCAGTGGGCTTCCTGAAGTGGTCTTCTTGAATCTATACTTCCTTGTTCCTCCTAAGAAAATGATGATGGCCAGCAGCATACAGGATGCACATATGCCATACCCCCAGCTTCTTCCCACATTGTCTTGTATATACACAAGCACAGTCACAGCAAGCAGGGACCCCAAACTAATGCAGAAGAAGAATCTGTTAAAGAAGTAATCCATATGACTCCTCTCTTTTTCATCATTTTCATCAAATTGATCAACTCCAAAGCCAGAGACACTGGATTTCAGGCCTCCAGTACCCAATGCAATAAGATACAGAGATACATAGAGAACAGCAAGCTGCACACCATCTGCTGCTTGGCAATCCTGATTGTGCATGCATGGAGGAGGAATCAGTTGTGGCAGTGTAGTAGAGATTGTCAGAACACCAATTCCCTGAAAAAACAAATACATATAATAACACCTTGTGTCTTAGCTTCCGAATAAGTGCAATTCTCCCGCAGTTTAGAGAATGGGTATGAATATAAGAGACTCCTCAGCAATTTATGATGTTATCGTAGTGGAGTAGGAGCCTACCAAAGCTTGAACTGTAGCAAAAATAGCAATGGTCAAGTATCTTCCCAGGAAGGAATCAGCAAGAAAGCCTCCAAAAAGGCACAGAATGAAGGAAGTCCCTAGGAAGTTTGTCACCATATTTGCAGATTGTGGGCTAGGAAGATGCAGGGTATTCACCAAATATGTCACCAAGTTTACAGCTATGCTTAAAGTTGTCAACCGCTCGCAGAGCTCAATTCCTGCAAGGCCTCTGGATTAGTCATATGCTAATCAATTTTCCAATACATCAGGGCTACACTTTACCAGTGAGAGATTAAATCTTATATACCTAGTACGAAAACTGCAGGTAGCCATCCCCCAGTTTTGGTCTTGTCTACAGGATTACCCTTATAATCAACAACTTGAACTTTTCCTCCTGTCCATGAACTCATCTCTCCATGATGGGCCTGTTATAAAATATGACAGAATTGTAAGTGCTGTAATAGTCTAAAAACAGTGACTGACATGTAATACTAATATGCTTGTGGAGCCTTGCTTTGGCAGCTCTGTAGTTAAGTTTGCAGCAAATCAGAAGCACATGTATTTGCTTTCCAGTAAGTGGGATTTGTATGTGAAAAAGTAAGGCCACTCAGATGAAACAAAAGCAAGGAAGGTCCAACAAGGCGGTGCTACAGAAATTGTAAAAACAAGTTGGTTTTAGATAGCAAAAAGTGGAAATAAAGTTCATGTAGAATTTGAACTCCTGGAAACTTGAGCTCACACTCATATCTCAGGGTTAACAGAATTATATTATAAGAATCTAATATGCCTATAAAACCTAAAATCCATATCAATTAACATACAAAAGAGTCCTAAATCACATTTTCTCTCAACTAGACCAAGAAGAGATTCAACATGGACATAAAAATGATCTAGATGCAAACATCAATGCACATGGACACTTTAGCCTGTTCAGTAATCTGGAAAAGATGATAGGCAAGGATGATTACTATGTACCATTAGGACAGGAACAGACTGGTTCTCACTCGACTTTCCTTAGCCTGAAAGAGAATAAACTTATCAGTACTCTCAACTTTGTGGTTCCTCTGCCCCTCGTGAGATCCTTTATATGCAAAGGTGGGCGGTGGAGGTATCTCCAATTTCTACAGATTTCCATACAAAGCACTGTGAACTGATGTTGACCATTATCATCATCATCTGATTCTAAAGGAATCCATATCTTAGATGGATCTATAGTGGAAGGGTAGGTTTTGAGTGTTACCCTGTGGTGCTGCTCTGTTTCAAATCACTATATCCCAAAGATCTACAGTAATATGGTCCAGGGAAGATAAGTTTCAAAAGGGTATTGTGGTTTATCTCTCTCAACTTGTCACTCTCCAGTCTCATTCAAAAAGATAATGTGATTTCCAAATCCAAAATGGGTCATCAGTATCAAGAAGAATGGCTTCCAGTGAGAATGTAATAGACTAATGTTGTACAGGCCTCAGAAGTGCTGTCTCAGAGATAAGGTAAAATGGTATGAGAAATTCTTTTTGGCTACCCCAAAACTGAACACTTCACAAATCATGTTTCCTAGTGCCAAACTTTTGTGATTTGCTATTATTGTACTTGCCATATTATTGCATTCAGTTGTGCACAAATAGTGAATTAGTTTCAATTATGATTGGTTCAATCGATTTGGTGTTATAGGACCCCTTTTTTGGAGGCTTCCCAAATTTGTTTTTTTTTCCGGATAGTTACCATAGTTTGATAATATATAATTCATATATCATTTAAAAATGGTCTTTTAATTTACAATATAGTATATTTATGAGATATTACTCTAAACATGCTATTTTCATTAAAAAATTCAATTATTTATAATATATAACTATTATATATTCTAAATAAATTTACTATATTATTTTTTTAATATATATACTATAAATAATTATTACAATTTCTAATATATAATATATATTATTCTATAATATATAATATAAAAGTACTATATTATATATGCTATATTATGTAATTTTAGTATTTCATTAATTCTTTATTATTTATTTTTTAAATTCCACTTTACATTTAAAATTTTTAACTATATTTTAAAGAAATTATAATATATACACACATAATTTATTAAATTTTTCAGATTTTATACAAAATTTCTTATTTAATTTTTAATCTATAATAATTTTATTTTTATTAAATAACTACGGCTTAAACATATATCTGTTGAGTGTATGCATTTCTTTAGATTGTTATGCATCTTTGGGAAGGCATTAGTATCGTTCATTTGCATTATAATTCAGTGTATACATTTGGAATTTATTTGCAAGTCAACGCTTAGAGTGTGCTCGTTAAGCCGGCCGTTTCATGAGTAGTAGTTCACACGTGTAATTTTTGAGTCAAACTCATTGACCCATGTTTTATGAGTAGAGACTCACATGAAAATATGAGTCAATGACTTTGACTCCAAAACTAAACAATTAAATCGTGATAACAATATTATAACTGACACACTTTTCGAAATCTAAGAGCTCACCAATTTGATGAAAATTCAAGTCTTGTGATAATGATACCAAGCCATGTTCAAACTATCACATTGGGCACTGTCTATGGGGCAGGAAATTTGCACCTTAGTAAACAAAATATGTTGTTAAACAATCTGTTAACAACATGTGTGTTAGTCTATTCTATTTGTTTGCAAATTACTAACACACGTTAATGCAAATTTTCACCTTAGTAAACAAAAGATGTTGTTAAACAATATGTTAACAACATGTGTGTTAGTCTATTCTATTTGTTTGCAAATTGCTAACACACGTTAACGCAATAGACTAACACACATGTTGTTAACATATTGTGTTAACAACATATTTTGTTTACTAAGGTGCAAATTTCCTGCCCCATAGACAATGCCGTCACATTGTAAAATGAACAACACAAAGTTCAATATATATATTGCAAAATCATGCACTACAATCTAAAATCAATATATAATTTGCAAACTATTACAATTGAATATAAGTTTCTTTACATCTATATCTTTTATTTTATTTTTTTAAAACAAAATTGTAAGAAATCACATATTATAATATATGCTTCGAGGTTAAGGGCCATGTTTAATTATTTAATTGATGGCTAATTTCAAGAGTGTCGAGGATTAAGTGCAAGTGTACGCAAGATCCCGTTTGCTTTCCAACTTGCTCATGGATCAATGTCCATGAATATAAAATCTCAAGAATAATAATAATAATAAATAAATAAAATGAAAAATAATACTATTTTTTTAAAAAAGGAAGTAGGTTGATATATTATTGAAATGGTTATTGTTTTTTAATATTTTGGATTTATAATGATTAGGTTGTTTTTTGTGTATTGGTTCATATATGATGGACTTTCAGTTTGAAGTTGGTGATTCATATTATCTGATTTGATCTATTCATTATTGTTTTTATAAGATAATTTTATAGATATCTTATTAATGTTTGGTGCACTATATTTTTAAGACTTGACCAATAGATAGATTATTCATGAAGTAATAATTGATATAATATCATCAAAAATATTAAATTGTATCGGATTGGTTGACCATACTTTGACTTCAACTATTATTATTTAATGAAAAAACATACATAATGATTGGACTTGAATGTGATACTAGTAAAATCTATATCTATATCATATGTGATTAGCCTATCTTATTAACAAATGATGTCATTTGTGAGATACTAATAAAACCTATATCCAAAACATATTTCAAAGTCATGGTGTATGTAAAACTAAAGAATAGTATATGTTCATTGTGCATTAATTTATTTATATATACAATTGTTTGCTTGGAATGCGAACATTAAGGAAGAACTTAATAGATAATTAAAATGCATTTCAAATATTGAGATTCATCATTTGAGTTTTCTTTGTCAAATTTTAACATGATAGAAAATACCATTTTACAATTTATGAAAAAATATAAGTGAGTGTATATCAAAGAGATTGATTGATTAATTCACAAATAAGTTGTGACTTTTAAAAAAGGAGAAATGACTTGAGTGAGTGTGATTTGGATTTGGGAATAAGTTGTTATATGTTAGAGAAGAGAGATGACTTGAGAGAGTTGATTTGGGAGTAAGTTGTGACTTATTAAAATAAGATAAAAGAGTTGTTATAGTAAGTTAAAGGGTCAATTTAAAGAATTTACATTTCAAAGATATTATCTCTTTTTCAAACAAGTTTGAAGTGACAAATGTAAAATGGGAAAAAAATTATTATATAAAAAAATATTATTTATTTTGTGGTTTAGAGTAATCAATTGAAAAGGAAATGTTTTTATTATGGGGATTAAAAAGATGGTTTATAGATTTTTTTTTTTGTATTTTTGATGAGTGTTTTTTTTTTTTTTTTTAATATACTAAAAGAGGAGCTCTAAAANAATAAATTGAAAAGGAAATGTTTTTATTATGGGGATTAAAAAGATGGTTTATAGATTTTTTTTTTTGTATTTTTGATGAGTGTTTTTTTTTTTTTTTTTAATATACTAAAAGAGGAGCTCTAAAACGCTTATGCAAAAAACATGCGAAGGTGCATACTATTTATAGGATCGTCTAGCGGTCACCATCAAGAGTAGCTATTTGATATGTCAGTAATCCATATGTTGTAACAGTGATGTATGGACCAAGCCAACTAGGTTCAAACTTGCCCTTCTTTTCTCTATCTTGTTGATTTTGTGGATTCTCTTTAAGGACAAGGTTGCCAATCTCAAATTTGTGTGGCCTAACTTTGTGATTGTAGCTTTGACATATGCGTTTCTGGTAATCTCAAAGGTGATTGTGGGTTATTTGGCGTCGTTCATCGAACAACTCTAGCTCTTGAAGAGGAAAGACTTAATATTCTTCGTCATTGATAATGTTGTGTAAGAAAACCCTCAGGGAAGGTAACTCAACCTCAACAAGTAAGATGACTTCATATATGTAGACAAGGGAATAGGGCATAGCACCTATAGGAGTGCGAACACTCATACAATATGTTGTAGGGTTGAGTTGGATGTGCTAGTCATGACCAACTTTATTGACTGTATTTTTAAGGATTTTCAACATGGTTTTGTTAGAGGCCTCAGTTTGACCATTTCCTTGGGGATAGTAGGATGTTGAAAGTGATGTTGGATATGAAAGTTATCAAAAAGATCATGAACATACTAATTTTGAAAGGATGCTCATTATCTATGATAATAGAGATGGGAACTTCGTATTGACAAATAATGCATTCAAGGATAAATGTGGCTATTTGTTTACTAGTAACATGTGTTAGGGGAATGAATTTGATCCCCTTCATGAAGTACTCAATGGTGACAATGATTAATTTATGGCCTTTGAAAGAAGGTGGATGGATCTTATCCACAAGGTTGAGTCCCCATTGACAAAATGGCCATGGTGTAGCAATCAATTTTAATTCTTGTGTAAAGGCGTGTATCAACTCCATCAATCTAAATTTTTAAAATTTCTTCACAATTTTGTATGCGTATTTTTCCATTGTTGTCCAATAGTAACCAATTCTCATGATTTTATTAGCAATGGTAGGACCACTAGAATGTGCCCCACATATACCCTCATGTAGCTCTCGTAAGAAAGTTTGGACTTTGTCATGATCAAGATATCTAAGGAAGGTATCATTGAGACCTCTTTGATATAGGGTATCAATAATGATGACCTAATGGGAGGCTCACTGAATGACTTGTTTCTACGGATGCTATTGGAAATATTAGGAGGTAAAGTGAGGTAAAGTGTTTTTGTGTAGATATCACAATACCACATGGAATCAGGACAAACAATATGACATATTAGCTCTGTATCATCTTAAATTATAAGAACTTGTGTGCTCTACAATTTAATGGTTATTTAGCACCCTCCTTGGTGTATTTGCATTATACATTTGTATTATAACACCTTATAATTACATTTGATGAACATCTAATTCAAATTTAATCACTTTTCCTCTTTTATTTGTAAATGTTGAGGTAGGATTTAATCTATATGCATCCTCCTTTACTTTTTCCCTTTCCACTTGTGCAAAAATAGAGGTAGGATCTAATCTCTATGCATCCTCCTCTATTTTTCCTCCAATCACAAAATTCATTTCTTCCCTTTTGGGCCTTATCTTGGGTAATTTCAAGGTTTGAATGCATTTATGCTCAATGTTCCTGCTAATCTTTTTGTTTCTCCCCGAACCACTTAACATTTCTTGAATTTTGCAACTTTACCTCAAAATTAATACCTTTCAGGTATAGGTCACACCTAGTTTGACTGAAAGGTCGCACCTAGTTCGACCTATACCAGGTATAGGTTGAACCTAGTTCGACCTATACCAGGTATAGGTCGAACCTATTTTGAATTATACCTTGAGGGTTTAAATTTGATGTGTTTCAGGCTCGATGCAAGGTGTTTTCCATTTTACCGCCCAATGAGGTTGGCCTTCAAAAATTTGGATCTCAAAACCACTATATAAGTTCAACTCATTTTCTTCATTTTGATAAGAACAAGAACTAGAATGTGTGAAGCACAAGGTGGACATGCCAATTTGATAACAAGAAATTGCAATGTGGAAGCTCTAGTTTGATGTTATCCGTTAAAGGAATAGTTGATTATTGAAGATTTCATCCAAGAATTTCAATCAAGCATCTACAATCTCAATCAAGCATTCAAGACATCCTTTTCTACATAATGGAGTTTCAAAAGGATTGTGAAGATGGCTAGGTTTACTTTTGCCCTTGGGGGCTTGGTGCGAATTCCTTGTTATTTTTATATCTATGCTTTGTTACTTCATATATATATGATCACATATACATGCATTAAAGTATATTTTGTTTGCATTTACATGCTAGGGTTTCACTCTATTTTCATATAGGGTTAGATCTAGGCATTTACTTAGCTCCTTTGCATTCTAGACATACAATATAGATACACAAGCATTTCACACTTTCTATGTTTCCTAACGGCTATCCGTAGAGGTGGAAATCACCAAAATGGGGAGTTGACTAAGGAAAACCCCTATATAGCGACCCACAGACACATTTTCCAGACTTGCAGGTTTTAGAGTGCAGATCGAGCTACAAATCTAGGAAGTCAATCAAGAGACCTGCCCATATCAACTTTTCCATTTTTGATTTTGACCATATCAGGTGTAGGTCAAAATTTCGACCTATACCTGGGTATAGGTCAAACCTGTTTCAACCTATTCCCAGGACAAAATAGAAATTTGTAGGTTTCTATGTTGCAAGTTGTAGATTACCAGATTAAGAAATTAGGTCATTCTAGGACTCTGACAGACAAAAAATTAACCTCCAAATACATTCTTCTTCTCTCATTTTTAGGTGCACACGTTCCTATCTCTCTTTATTGTTTCTAAATTCATAGATAATATTTATATATCTCTTTCACATCTCATTTTGGAATCAACTCAAAGAAATCCAACCATATAAGTGCTTGTACCCTTCCTTACTGGGTTGTACTTGCCAGATCTATCCTATATGTGAGGGTTTCTTGATTCCAATTTATATATGAATTGGGTTCTACCATTGATAATCATTTCACCATATACAATCTTGAATTGAGGAATCTTAGGAGTGGAAGCCAAGAGATGTTTTACAAAGAATTCATAGTATGGAGGGATTTGTGGCATATTGATGAGAGATGCTATGGTAACCATGAGATCAAAGCTTTATTGTTTCCGCTAGGAATTTCCTCAAAAGTGATTTCTACGAAATATGCTTTGAAATCATCAACCACTCATTTTTAAGACATTACATTTTCATCCTTTGTCTTATAATAATAATTAACTTCTCTAATAGCCAATTAGAAATCACCAAAAATTCATAGATCTATTATCTTCCATTAGACTACTATACAAAGACCAAGTGCCTCATACTCTACTATGTTATTTGTACAAAATAAGTTTAGTTTGTTAGGAATAACAGTCCACCAACACAATAGAGAGGGGGGGGGGGTGAATCAGTTGTGAGACGGATTATTAAACATTAAACTTTATAAACAAAAACTTTAATCCAAATGATAAAACAATAAATGCCAACACAAAAACACAATCCTTTGTTGTTGAGGAAACCCTATTAAAGGTAAAAACCCAGTGGGAACTAGCACCCACAAATAATGTACTGAGAGTACAATATCCCTGTGAAAAGATTTATCCCTGTTAGGAGCTTATTGATGCATTAGAGTACACAATCCATGTTAAAGGAAAAACCTTTTTAGGAGTCAAGAGTAACAGTGGGCTCACTTCCCAGGCACACTACCTAAAGAAGGTTAAATCCACCCTCAGGACTTATACTTTGAAATACATGTGTATATACAAAATATACAATCCAGTGAACTGTCTGATATCAACTGTCTTTGCTTGGTTAGTTCCAATGAAGTAACATAATAAAAACCTCTTCTCTACATCCAACAAACTTCACACAAACAAGCTCCTAGCTTCCACACTTTTTTGTCTCTTCCACAATCAAAACTTTGCAAAAAGAAAAGATCTCTCATATATACCCTATTACAATAATCAATTAGGTCAGCCAATTAGGCTTTCCCAATATACAAATAATTATTTAACCCCTTGCTAAGATACACACGGTACCTATAACAAGTAAACATCAATTATAATTCATCAAATATAATCCAAGATCCATAATCCAGCGCTCCTAATCTATAATACACGCTACATCTCTGAAGTTGGTCCCAAATAGGTGTCCTTTAGAACACACACCACAATTGACATCACCAAGAGTCTTGAAACCCAAGAATCATAAAAAACATTCCTTAACATGTCTTCTGCCATCACTTAAGCTCGCGTAACCTGAATGCACATCTCTCGTAAGTTATACTCAAAACACAGAGACTAACTCTGTCAAGGATCACTGTCATCGTCTAGTACCCAGTCTTCACTAAAAAATCTATAACTCATTTAGTAGACAATATTAATCTGTGAGACCTTAGGAATAAGATCAAAATATATTCCTGTACATATCACCATCTTTTCTTGTTCTAAATCAACCATATAGTACCCGTACACTTCTGTCAGTCATCAAGCAATAGTAATAACCAATATGTTCTACCTCCATAGAAACATATGTTGACATCTGTGAAAAAACATGAATGCAAACAACATCATCAACAACCAGTTCCAAAAATATCCCCCTTTGTAATTAATGACAACATATGGGAAAATCCATCAACCCAAAAGTACTCTTTTAAAACAATCTTCTCAATATCCTCATCACAACTCTTCCCTAAGCAGTAGGGATTTTCTCATAGAATCTCTCCCCTTTGACAAAAATGGCAAAGGGTACCATAACTTTTCTTCTTTCCTCTGCAAGGTGTAGCTTTTTCAAATCTTTATGTCTCCAACAACCAGGTGT
The DNA here is from genome assembly GCA_018584345.1 of Thuja plicata. Taxonomy (NCBI): domain Eukaryota; kingdom Viridiplantae; phylum Streptophyta; class Pinopsida; order Cupressales; family Cupressaceae; genus Thuja; species Thuja plicata. The sequence continues at coordinate 717,526 of MU227421.1, forward strand.
AAAATCACCCAAATATGTTCTATAATGTTCCTGCGATCACTCCCCCTGAGGAGTAGATCCATACATCAAGTCCAGAAAATGGTATAGCTCTGAAAGCGACTGGACTAATACATTCCTACATCAATTTAGTTCATGTAAGGAGGAGTTCGCACCCCAAGAATACCTCTGAGATATTCAAAGGCATCCTTTGGAAAATGTTTTGTAAATATATCTACTATCTGTTCCTTTATGCTAATATACTTTAATCTAATCTCCTTCCTTTCTATCTTGTCTCTCAAGAAATTATACTCAATGGAAATATGTTTAGTCTTTGAATGCATTACTGGATTATTCGACATGTTAACTGTGCTAGTGTTATCACAATGGATAACCACTGGCTCATCAAAAGTTATCCCAATGTACTTCAACATTTATTTCATCCAAACGATATGTGTGCAATTTATAGCATCAACAATATACTCAGATTCAATAGTAGACTGAGCTATACAATCTTGCTTTTTACTTAGCCAAGAAACCAATCTTTTCCCAAGAAAGAATGTACCATCACTTGTGCTTTTTCTGTCATTAATATTTCCTGCCCAATCAACATCAGTATAAGCATGTAAATCAAAATCATCAGATTTATTATACCATAATCCATAATCCAGTGCTCCTTTCAGATATCTAAATATTCATTTCACAGTAGCAAGGTGTGTCTCTTTAGGATTCACTTGATATCTTGCCACAATTCCAATTGCATTAGTAATATATGGTCTAGTGTGAGTCATCTATTGTAAGCTTCCAATCATAGATTTGTACTTTGTCTGAAAAACATTATGAGCTTCATTAGTATTAGTAAGCTTGTGACCAATAACCATAGGTGTTCCAACAGGTTTATAATCTTCCATTTCAAACTTTTTCAACATTTCTTTAAGATACCCTGTCTGAGAAATAAAAATACCACTCTTGTTCTGATTAATTTTCAATCCAAGGGAAAATTTCATCTCACCAATCATTTACATCTCAAATTAATTTTCCATTTCTTTAGAGAAATGTTTACTCATTTCATCATGTCCTCCAAAAATGATATCATCAACAAAAAATTCTACTATTAGAATTCTATCACCACTAGTTCTTAAGTACAAATTGTTGTCTGCATTACCTTTTCTGAAGCCAAGACTCAACCGATATTTATCCAATCTTGCATACCATTCTCTGATCTGAATTCTATTCAAGGTATACACGGTAGTACCAATAGCTTCTCTCCAATGACCATGTGATACATTTCCTTCCAGCAACATAGTTCTAGAACCATCTAATATTGTTATTTTTCTTCGCTGTGCTATCCCATTCTATTGTGGTGTCCTAGGAGTAGATGTCTGTCTGTATATTCCATGCTCTTCACAGTAGGTATGGAACAAATTTGAAGTAAACTCGCCACCTCTATTTGATCTCAAACATTTTAGCTTTAAGCTTGATTCATTCTCAAATTTTTCTTTGAATATCTTGAATTTTTCAAACACCTCTAATTTCTCTCTTAGATATGTAACCCACATCATCCTAGAGAAGTCATCAACAAAAAGTATAAAATACCTTTCACCGTAGTAAGATCTTGATCTTGTAGGACCACACAGATCTTTATGCACTAGATCCATCTTCCCTTTCGCTGAGTAAGATTTTCTTTTAAAAATGCTTCTAGTCTGCTTCCCCATTACACATTCTCTACACATGGTGTTAGATGGTTTCACAATCTTTGGTAGGTCTCTAACTGCATTAGTCATACTCGCCTTCACAATATTATCAAAATTAACATGAAAAAATCTTCTATGCCATAACCAACAGTCATATACCTTCGTAACAAAACAAGAAGCCTCAGAGGTATTCAATTTAAATACATTACCTTTGGATTTACTTCCAGATGTGATCAAGTCTCTTGACTTGCTTCTGATAGAGCATTTCCCATCAATGAATTTCAATTGATAACCTTTGTCCACTAGCTGTCCAACACTCAAAAAATTATGCTTAAGTCCATCAACAAGTAATACATTGTCATTATTGGTCTTTCCATCCAAAGAAATAGATCCAAATCCAATGATAAGATTGTGAGTATTCTCACCAAATATCACATCACCACCATCATACTTATTCAGTTTAACAAACTTATTTCTATCTCTAGTCATATGGTGCGAGCAACCACTGTCTATGACCCATTCACATTTTTTTTCAACATGTGACACTAAGGCTCTTTCGTCATGAATAGGTTTATCATCCTTGATATCAATAATTCCAATCTCATCATAATCAATAGCATCATCATTAGAAACACCTTCACTAGCATAGTAAGATTCCTTATCCTCTCAATACTTAGGTTTATAAAACTTATATTTATGCTTTGGAACCCTTGTAGGACATCTAGATGCAAAATGACCTATCTTATTGCATGAAAGAATATTCAAAGATACCTTTCCTTCAAACTTATCCTTACCTCTCTTTTCTCTTCTAGCGATCAGGGCCACAATTTCATCTAACTTTCTTTCTTCTTCTTGTATTTGTTCCCATTCATTAGCATATTCACCAAGCTCTTCTCTCAAGTCACTACTGCTGGTACTCATAATTCCTAATAATTTATTTTTATTTTTATGCACAATCGCCTTGAATTCTTACTCAACTTTAAGTAATTAATCTCTCAGCTCTGCGGTCTCAAAAGTAGTTAATTTTGAAATCAACATCTCTCTATTAAAGTTTTCTATCAAGGGTATGATCTCTTCTATATCTTGCACTTTAGTCTGGTAAACAGGTGTCAAAGATCTAAGAATGTTTGCGATCACTTCCGCGTCACTGTATGTTCCTCCAGAGTTCTTGGTCCCAATAACAACCTCAGTAACTCTCTGTACATATGCTCTAATATTTTCATCATCTTTCATTTTCAGATTTTCCATCCTTGTCTTCCAATTCTATAACTTCACTTTCTTAGTAAACTTATCTCCTTCATATAGTGCTTCCAATCTTGTCCAAATTTCATGTGCATAATCCAAATCTTGAACCTTAGGGAATTCACCTTCAAGGAGCACACTAATCAGTGCTTCCCTTGCGAGCATGTTACATGAAAATATCTTATTTTATTCTTCAGAAGCCTTATCTAGTTCATCCTTAGCCTTCATCTATACATCCATTTTTGTAATCATCCAGTAGTCGATTCCCAAGCATAGTAAATGTGTTCTCATCTTGTTCTTCCAACTGTCAAAGTTTTTAGGAAACTTGAGACTATCCTTCCTATAGAATGTCATCTTTAGGATCACCTGAAGTTGTTAAGCTTTCTCTCTAAGGACCAAAGTTGTTAAGCTTTCTCTCTAAGGACCAGTAGCTCTAATACCAATTGTTAGGAATAACAATCCACCAACACAACTAAGAGGGGGGGGGGGGTGAATCAATTGTGAGATAGATTATTAAACATTAAAATTTATTAAAAAAACATTTAATCCAAATGATAACACAGTAAATGCCAACACAATAACACAATCCTTTGTTGTCGAGGAAACCCTATTAAAGGTAAAACCCCAGTGGGAATTAGCACCCACAAATAATGTACTGAGAGTATAGTATCTCTGTTAAAATATTTAGCTCTGTTAGGAGCTTATTGATGCATTACAATACATAGTACATGTTAAAGGATATACCCTATTAGGAGTCTTGAGAGTAACAGTGGGCTCACTACCTAAAGAAGGTTAAATCCACCCTCAGGACTTACAGTCCAAAATACAAGTGTATATAGGAAATATACAATACAGTGAACTATCTGATAACAACTGTCTTTGCTTGGTCAGTTCCAATGAAGTAACATAAATACAACCTCTTCTCTAGATCCAGTAGACTTCACACAAACAAGCTCGCAGCTTCCATACTTCGTTGTCTCTTCCACAATCACAACTTTCCAAAAAGAAAATCTCTCTCATATATACCCTATTAAAATAATTAATTAGGTCATCCCAATATATAAATAATTATTTAACCCCTTGCTAAGATACACACGGTACCTATAAAAAGTAAACATCAATTAAAATTCATCAAATATAATCCAAGATCCATAATCGACGCTCGAAATCCATAATACATGCTACATCTCTAAAGTCGGCCCCAAATAGGTCTCCTCTAGAACACACTCCACAACTGACGTCAAAAAGAGCCCTGAAACCCAAGAATCATAAAAAACATTTATTAAGATGTTTTCTACCATCCCTTAAGCTCACATAACCTGAATGCACATTGCTCGTAATTTATACTCAAAACATAGAGACTAACTCTATCTAGATCACTATCACCATCCAGTACCCAGTCTTCACTAAAACATTTGTAACTCATCTAGTAGAGAATATTAAGCCATGAGACATTAGGAATAAGATCACAACATATCCCTGTACACATCACCATCTTCTCTCTTTCTGAATCAGCCATACAGTACCCATACACTTCTGTCATTCATCAAGCAATAGTAATAACTAGTCTGTTATGCCTCCATAGAAACATATGTTGACATCAGTGGCAAAACATGAATGCCAACAACATCATCAACAACCAATTCCAACATAGTTTATATGCTTTAGGAATACAATCTCCTTTTGGTGTGACAAAGAGAATACCAATACCCAACTTTCTCTTTGTGAAGGAACTGTAAGGAAGTAAAGTAGCGAAACAACTTCCTAAACTAACCCTAACGGGAGAATATTGTAAAAAAATTTCCAGATATTTTTCACATTATAAAAACTTAATAGAAATAATATAAAAAAAATTCATACCACAACATAATGATTTTTGTGGGGAAAAACCTTTTGGGAGAAAGTAGCCCAATTTATTATTCAACAATTAATAACATGTTATAATATACTTGTAGAGAAATATTCTCTTAGGAGTATCACCCACTAGAGATCCAGAGGTGTGTGTGTGTGTGTGTGTGTGTGTGTGTGTATGTATATATAGAATAAAAAAGAATGTTCTTATGATAAGTGTTATATGTATGTATTAATGTCAAACCACCTAGTGTTTTTTGAACATTAGGGAAAGAAAAAGAGGGATCCCCAAATATAACCTTCAAGATAACCCAAATTAGATTAGCACAACCAATTGGATATAGGGGTACTAATGCAACCTTCAAGTCCTTTCAAGGGTGAATATCTAAAAGATCTCTTTTTCTTTGATTGTACTTTCCATTTATTGTTTGTTGATTGATATTGATTAATGCCAATTGAAATTGTTTGTGTCTGATTAAATGACCTAAGGCTAGTTGATTGATTAAATGCAATGCAAGTAAAATAGAAGCACATATAAAAAAAAATCACATAAAAAATCTAATATGATATCTCAAAATAAGTGATATGAAATGAAAAAAAGAGGAAATTGGAATCCCCTTGAGGGCTAGTAGAGGTCACAAGATTAGATCTAAAAATAGAGTAGCAAATCACCACTGAAATTGAAACCACACTAGATATAAAACCTACAAGCTAAAATCTATTGTCTTTGAAAATTTGACGGTCCCAGGAACAAGTCAAGTTGGAGGGTATAGGTCGAGATCGAATTGTACTTGCACTATTAAAACATCTAAGATCCAAATGTTCCATAGAAACTATAAACCTAAATCAGCCGAATTCGATCTTGAAAACTTGAAAACCTGGAAATCTGCTCCTACACACAAGAAAAATGGAATTTGTTTTGGCGGAAGGGGCTTGCCTTGGTCAATCCCCCATTTAGAAATTAAGCTTAGATTGAAATAAAAGCATGTAAAAGTAAGAAAAATGTGAATATTCACCTTTCTTGTCAAATCTTCATGGATGGATTCAAATCCACTACCCACAAAGATCAATGAATACTTGTATGTAGAATGTAGGATGTTGGATGTCAGATGTCTTTACAAATGCAATAGATCTTAAAATTGATAGCTTTCAATGTATGTAATGTATCTTTCTTGTAAAAATGGATGCAATGGACATATAAATTGTGTATCAAATTCATCTTTCTTGTAAAATTTGGATTCTCAAATGAAGTGAGTAGGCATCCTTTTATAGCGATTTCGGGTATCAAAACAAAAAGGGTCGACTGCATTGGGTGAGAAAATATGAAAAACCTTGAAATGGGCCTGAGTGACCATGAAACCAATGCCTTGGGTACAAGTTGATCTTGACCTGTACCCCAGGTATAGGTCAACTTCAACCTGTACCCCAGGTAGCATAATGAATGAAAATAGCCTCATGATCTCGGGGGTGCAAAAGAAACATACATAAATGGAAAAATTTGAGGAAAAAATGAAAAATCAAGCATAAATGCATCCATGTACTAGGATATCACTAAAATGGGGCATAAAAAGGTCTTTGAGCTTCCAAATTAAAGGGTGCTAACTTTTAAGATGGTACATTTAGCCCCCGCTTTAGTGGGAGTATGAACCAAACTCAAACTTAGGATAAAATAAATCAAATGCATGAGATGATCTCATCAAAGCTAAGTAGACAAGGAAATCTCAAGCCCCCAAGTGACTTGATTCCTCATAAAATCAAAAACTAATACAAGAGAGACATAGCCAAACAAAGGAAAAAGGGGGTGTGATTGCCTCAACGCAATAAGAATGCTTGTCTTATTGTGAATCACACAAAAAGGCATGATACAAAAGATGGCATTGATAGTCTAGTGGGTTTGTGTTCCATGCTATTCAACCTATCAAGCATACATTCTTAGGATATGTGTTTCCAAAAGGGGAATCTAACACAAAGTGATCTAGGCATAAGGATTTGTGTGTCCTTAGGTGATCAAAAGATGCAAATGCAGGGATTAGGCATTATGTATTTGTGTTTCCATAAGGGATCCAAATGTATAAGATCATCAAACATAGTGTGTGTGTGCAAAAAGTGAGCGAAGTGTATGCCCCTACGTTAAAGCTATTGCAAACACCTTAATGGGAGTAATTGATTTAATAGAGTGTACATGCATCCACTAGAGACATTTCCACTATAAAATGCCCCCAAGAAAGGACACATCAAGGGAAATGAGCACATGAAAAAAATAGAGCATAAGAGGGATCTACCAACTCTAGGGTCAATATAATCATATGATAATATATGAAATATTATGTCCAAATGAAATATCAGCATTCCCCAAAGCAAGTAGAACTACTACACAAGGAAGAAAGACACGTAAGAGTTACAAACAAGAGTCTTTTTGGGCCGACATCATGGTGACCAAAATGATTTGATGCTACCGTTTTGCATCATCCCAAGTGGACAAAATGAAGACACATTTATGGACAATGGTACATGTACAACACAATATATAACAAAATATAGAAGAAATGAGATACAAATAGAAGAATGAGGATGAAATTTTTTATTCCTTTATCACCTTGCACCAATAGAGAAACATGGGTCGTTTAAATAAATCAGAACAAAACATTTAACAAGAAACACATCATGGGGGAAGCACATTACAACATGAAAACACACAAAGTGCTACCATGTAAGAGGAGATAGTCAAGTGCATCACTTGGCCCCCCATCTCGGTCTTTAGTATTTAGGGAAGGTGGGAAACTAACAAGATGAGCAACATTAAGAACAAAAGAAGGAACAATATCTAGTTCCAAAAAAGGACCATTCTGTGAAGATAGGTTAGTATTCTCGTTACTAGGAGTGATTGATAATTGTTGTGAAAGCATAGCTAGAAAATCATTATCAAGATCAATAATCTCATAGTCATCTGAATCACTAGCATGCATATTATTATTTTTAATAATATCGTCATCAAGAGTATCTTCTTCATCAAGATTAATTGGAATAGAATCTAAGATACAAATAGAATCATCATGTTATTCCATTTGAACTTTGTTATTATTCACTTCCTTTGTAGGTTCAAGCATGAGTTGATCAAAGGAAAGTGAAGTAGAAGGTGCATGAGGTGAAGAAATATTCTGAGAGATATGTGCATGGGTTGTATCTCGACATTTGTGATGATGATCATGAGCATGTTGGCTACGTTAAGTTTTGCTAGATATTTGAGGTGGAGTGGTATCAATTAATATGTGTTCCTTTTCTTCTTTAGGTGGGAGAATAGGAGGTGGAGAAGATGATAAAGGAGGAATTGGTGGTATAGGAAGAAGACCATGACTAGGATCAAATTTACGTTTACTAATTTTAGCAAACTTCTTGGCTTTGAAGGCTTGGTATGATTGGAAAAGATAATCAGGATGAGTTGGGAGTGATTGAGGTATAGAAGGCCAAAATAAAGAAAGGTCAACATAGTCTTGAGGCATAGAAGGATGATAAAGACTATGGTTAATGGTATTGTTCTCACCATCATGAGGGAATTTAAAACATTTGTGAATAGGAGAAGCTACGAATTGCATGGAGGACAACCAAGGAAAACCAAGCTTGATTTGAAACTGATCAGAGGTAGGAAAAAAATGAAGGTAGTATCTACAATCTTACGATAGGAAAAGATATAGAACCATGAGGAGGGTAAAGGAAACATTCACATCAAATTTATCATAGGAATCCTTTTGTAGATTTTAACTACAAAGATGCTCTTCAGTTATAACATTCACCATGCAAGTGGAATCAACAAGAACACCATGAGATGAAATACTAACAACCCTAACAGTAATGTAAAGAGGACCATGAGGTTCTTTAATTATTTCAATAGGATCAAAGGTGATGCAAGGTTGAGGCTGAGGTTGAGGTTGAGGTAAAGGTTTAGGTTGGATATGCTCAACATGGTTAACAATATGGTTAGCTTCTTCAACTTTATCATCATAAATGATGTCTATAGCAGAAGAAGAAGATTGCACAATAGTGTTGGTTGAATGAGATGGAAATGGATTAGTGTATATTTATGAATTCTAGTTAGGAGGCACATTAGATTTGTTTCCTTGATTGATATCAACATCAACATATATAGCATTAGAATCAATAAGGTCTTGGATAACATTTTTTAAATAATAGTACTTTTTAGTATCATATCTGGTTTGACGATGGTATTGACAAAAGGATTTGGAATCAAAGGATTGAGGAAGATTTTTTCTTGGATCAATTGGTTTGATAGGAGGAAGCCGAATAATATTAGAATTTACTAACTTCGTCATCACATTATGCAAAGATTCAGATAAAGGAGTAAAATTACGAGAAGGTTTAAAAATAGAGGCCAAATGAACCACACCTTTGGATGCTGCTACCACTTGATAATCTCCTGTGATGGATAATTTGTTTATCTTGATGTATTTGTTAGGCTTATGAAACTTGTTAGGATGTGATGTGACATCAATCTTATCAATGGTAATAGGAGCAATTGGAGTTTTTCTCTCAAACTGACTCACTTGTAGTTGATAATGATGAAGCACTACACATAATTGTGAAAAAGAAGAAAAATCAGTAAGGAGAATCTTATCTCTAATGTCTTTTTGAAAATTAGAAATAAATATGCATTGTATATCAAAATCATTCACATGATAAGTAATATGAGCATGCAAATGTTTAAATCTATAAATAACGTCACTAACTTTTTCTATCACCTTGTTTACAATGCATTAAATCAATCAAAAATATTTGAGGATCAATGTTGTTTTAAAATTGTTGAATAAAAGAATTATCAAGTTTTTGAAAGGAATCAATGGAATAAGGAGGAAAGGAACAATATCATTTCAATGCTTTATCTCTAAAGTTCCCAGTGAAAAAATTAGTCATGAACCCATAGTTGTGAGAAAAGTCACTACATAAGGTTTGAAATTTTTTAATATGAGTCACATGAGCACCCTTACCATATTAAGTCTCAAGATGAGGAATCTCGACATTTTGAGGGTTGAAAACTCTGATAGTGTCTAAGGAAAAAGGATTAGAAATGTCACATGTGGGAATATTGAATTTGGATTGAGACAAGGAAGCAAGTTGTTACTACAAGAGATAGTTTGAGCTAGGCTATTAGTGGTGGAATTAGTAGAATAAATGATAGGAGGAGAAATATTGGAAATGTTTAGAATATTGTTATTTGAAGCACAAGGAATGTTTAAAAGGCATGAATCACATTAGGATCATTAGTAGAATGGATAATGGAATATGAAAATGGCACATTATGATATGAAGGTGCTGATGTGGGAAATGAAATACAAGGGACACTTGTGGGAAGTGATGGAAAAAAAGGATTAGAAAGACTTACATGTATGGGATTAGAAGGTTGAATTGAAGTTGTGATAAGTGGTGAACCATAAATGGAGATGCTAGCAATGGAAGTAGTGATAGGAAAAGAGGTTTCAACATGTGTAGTGGGTGGAACATAGCCTAAGTCTTGATCACATTCAAAAATGGATATGACATTGGAATCTATGAGATGAAAAATACTACATAAGAGGTGAAGAACATGTTCATCATTATGAGAAAGCGTCCTTAAGGCTTCTACAATGAAAATATTCTTCACACTATGATTCTCTTGAGCTAACCAATATTCCATTTCTTCAAATTATTGGGCGAGTTTATCAATTTGAGTAGGAGGAACTGCCCACGTGAAATATATAGATCATGACTTGGGTATAGTCATTAATGGAATTGCCAGCATGGAAAATGCTTCCTTTGAATTAAACATTTCCAGAGGATGGGTTGAAACATGTTCTTTGTCTAGAACCCTTTGCCAACATGCCAGAGGGTAAACATTTCTAGAGGGTGGGTTGAAACATGTTCTTCATCTAGAACCCTTTGCGAACATGCCAGAGGGTTACAGATGAAGAAAATTGGTAGAAGGTGGAGTGACAACAAGATATGGGCATGGGCTAAGCTCCAGACAAAACACACCAAAGATAAAAATGATCAAACATTGTTTTTTAAATTCACGAAAAATACTGTGATTTTTTGTAATTGTTTTGTGGTTTTTGACCACAAAGTATGCAGATCATGAAGAATAGATGTTGACAATTTCACAAAAATCTATTGGGTTGTCGGGTTTTTGAAATTTAGTCAATGGTTCATTTTGTAGGGAGCTTAGCCGTGTCTGAATATATGTGGGGATAAATAGTCAACAATGTAAGGAAACTCAGGTGTGGAAACAACTTCCTACACTAATCTCTAAAGGAAAGTATTGTGCAAATTCTTTTAAATCCTTACAATTTTAGATTCGTTAACTACTTTAACAATGATATTGCAACCATATACCATGCATACAGAAAAATAGAGAATGACACAATGATTTACCCCGGGGAAAACATTTCGGTAAAAAACCCCAACACTCCAAAACCTGCACAATGTATTATCTTCAACACAATGGTTACAACACACTTGCAATGCAAGTTCTTTCAGGAGACAATCGACACACAAAGACTAATCCAGTAGGACCCGATCATACAAAAAATACAATCATTTCCTATATCTGTCTGCAACCCTAAAAAATGCTTATATCATGCACTTTCCTTTTTAGGGCAAATTCCAAAGATAGCCATATTAGGGTTTTACCATTCTCCCAAAAAATAGGAACCCTAAATTTTTTTTCAGAGCGATGCTCCGAACCCCACAATTGTGGAAGAGTGTATAGTACTCAACTTTATCAATTGCCACATGTCATTGCATGTCTTCACCCATCATTGAATCTTCTAGAAATAGCTCTTACGTGTCATAGGAATCTGTCATAACCATTTCAGCCATGATCTCCTTACACAC